>CM046798.1:5833965-6096135 GCA_025617405.1 Perca schrenkii | reverse complement strand
TCATTTTTTCTTTTCATCTTCTCTGGAGATGGAACGTAGTTGAAAATAGATGGAACAAAGTCCAGACTCAAGGGATTATCACTCTTTCTCCCTACAAAATAAATAAAAACATTTCAGTATCGAACTGGGTTTTGTTTACCACGTTAGCACTTGCTAGCTTACAAACATAGACCTTACAGTCTATGCTTACAAAACATGCCATTGTTAGCCCCACGAATTGCATGCTATAATTCAACTAGTTAAACTAACTAAACTAACTAATTAAACTGATCAAAAACCACAATTATAACCTATTAAATAATGAAGATACTTATGTTAGTAAGCTTTTTATTCGGTAACTTACCTGATGTGAAGTGATCGCTGCACAAGCGGAATCCAACGGCTGGGGGGTCCCATCTTTCGGTCTTGTTTAGCTTGCTCCTGGCTCTTTTAATGGCGCTGATCCACTTAGCTCGCCTCTCCGCATCTTTAGGAATGCGGTAAAACGACGTACCTTTCTTTTTCCCTCGTGTATTTGTGCAACCTGGTGCACAACAGTTATCAACCATGGTTAGCCGCCTGCACCACAACAGTCTGCCAATCTGCCGATTACTGCCAAAATGGCGGTGCCCACGGTTTCCGGTCGCGTAACAACGTCATCCCCCGGAACTCTATTAGGGGACCACTAAGGTCTATATAAAAGCATCCAAAGAGCACCATGTCATGGGAGCTTTAATTAGCCGATAACCTCTGAGCTAGCTACTGAACAACAACGTCAGCTAACATTTTTTGACACTACTATCCAGGCACGGCGTTTTGGGTGGGCCTGACGGGCCTAGGCCCACCCACTTTTCAACAGGCCCACCCAAAACATTTCCTCAAAAAACATTAATTAATTAATATATTATAATTTGTTGAAGAATTATTAAAAATTGGCAAATAATCTCATAATTTGTGCTAAAATTGTCTAAATGTTTAGTTTTCAAAAACAATTTAAAAAAACTGGTCACGTCTATTTTTATGTTTCTGCGCAAGTTCAGCAGACAGTGCTGTTCGGATCGGATGTAGCTTGTCGGTATGCTAGGCTAGGCTAGCTCCCAGTGATTTGAGAGTGTGAAAATCATTTCCAGTAAAGTACAATGTTGCAACAGTCGTTGTTTAGGTACCTTAAACGTGCACGAACGGTCTCAGAGTCATCGCTGCAACCAGGAGATGAAGGAGAGCTGAGATCCACAACGCCTAGCACATCTTTGTCTCGGACACCGCAGGATGCTAGCGATGCTAGCGCGGTTAGCGCGACCAGCGCGACCAGCGCCGGTGCTATAGCCTTTGCCTCTGCCTCGCGAGTGGATGATATAGCCCCTATGGATATAGCCCTGTGGATCGGTCTTCCGTGGATGACCCCGCAACTCAACCACTGCTAACGTATCCGGTCACTTCTTCTTTAGGGAGTTTAATTGTGTAGGACCGCCAGAGGATAACAGTAAGGTATGTGGCTACTCTGCCTGTATTGTATTATGTCGTTATATGAGATGTATGGATTAAAATAATCAATTCATAACCCGCTACAGAAGCTGCAGGCGCAGTTCTATTTCTATAACAGCTTGTTACTGTTGTCAAAGTGTTGTTTCCTCATGGTTTTCTCTTGTTATGGCCAATGATGCTTTAGGGCTTGTTAATGCGATTTATTTATTTTTGTTAAACATGTTTATAACATGAATCATCACACTAAAGTAAGGAGATAACTTGAGTCTTGTCTTGACAGATGACGTTGTCAATGAACACGTTCTGTGGCCGAGTATTGATTGAAACTGTCGGGCAGTGTTGTTGATCTGTATATTGTTGAAAACTTAAAACAATTGAAAAGAATTGTGAAATATTCGGCCTTATGTTATACGAGCAGAACTAAACTATGTTTTGGGGAAATATTAGATTCCTGACCACTTTTACAGCTTTAGGTTAGGAGAGATGCGCTATAGCACAGCCAGATATGGTGCATAATGGAGAGTCCAAAGCGCTCTTCTTTTGGTCAGAACCAAGGAGAGCGATCACGGATAGGTCCGTCTTTTGCACCGAAACTTTTTACAATGCAACAACATATAAATAGCATCAAGCTATTACAATCTTTATTATGTAAGCACATATAATATATATAATATAACAGTATATTAGCCAGTCATTTTTATTAGGTTAAACAGGGATTTGATAACGTTTTTAATTTAAGGCCCACCCAAAATTGGTCTGGCCCATCCAAAACTGGAATCCTGGCGCCGTGCCTGCTACTAACACTATGATGGAACTAAACCTGACACTTCATAAGTCACTGACAGATTAGATAGAGCGAGATTTAGCCAAAGCCGGGAGTCTGGCACAACCACCTTCGATTGGCCAACACTACGTTTCTGTTAACCCTTTCCTTGACTGGGTCACAGGTGCATAGCATTGGCTACAAGTTTCAAGCCTTTTGAACCTGTCATTTTTTTGTCTTCTGTTACTGACAGACAAGTTTGCAAACTCTAGCTTGAAGCACTTACATTGATTTTAATTTAAAGAAAAGAAAAAGAAAAGTGTTTTTTGTTTTTTATTATTATAATTTTTATGCGGGCTGAGATTAAATTTAGGGTGGCTTGAGCCCCCCTAAAAAGGGTCTAAAATTGCCAATGATTCATGGTTAGTGTAAAGTTATTTCAATCTTTGATTGATTAATGTTAGTTTGTGTAGAGACATTTCTGAGTGAGAAACGTGCTGTTATTTCAAGTGTTTATATAATGTATGTATTGTTGTTCACATCATGGTGTAAATGTGGTAGGGTAAAACGGTAATAAAGCAGAATACAGAATAAACTAGTAAAGTATAGGGTGGGCAGACACACACGAGCCACTGCATGCAGTTGAAACTAACCTATACCTTACGCTGTTCATGCCAATCTCCGTTGGGTGTAAATTGAAACAAATTTGCTAACAGTTATCAATGCTACTTTTATTCTATTGTCTGCTCCATTTGGCATTTATTGCTGTAGGACTCAAGGACAACACATAAAATAGTACACTGTATTGAGTTGTGACTGTATTATCAGGATACAGATAAGGCAGGATAGCATTGGTACACTAGTTTCAAGGTCAGCAATATGTACTGTACTCTGTTGAATGAGGTTTGTGTCAGTCCCACTTGATCCAGTAAGACATCACGTTCTAGATATGGTATCTTTTTATTTAATTGAAATTCATTTCTGCACATTGGATGAAGGTAGGTTTTCCTTAGGTCCCTTTTGGATCTGATCCAAAATGACAGTCCAGTGTTTTTATTTTTCAGGAATTATGTCCATATTACACTTACTTATGCTCAGTGCCAGAGTAGGAACTACAGTTCCTTTTATGTTGCAATGCAGAAAATTTGGAGGTCAAGGTGGTGGATGGGCCTATAGCACATCCATAGACTGTATAATAATATACAGTCTATGAGCGCATCTGACTTTTATTTAGGAGTTCAAGAGCTTTCCTGAACTTTTACACGTGTTTCGATTGCCAAACATTAACCATAACCTAAACATTTACCATAAATGCCACAAATCATTCCTTAAAGATAATGTTGTTTCCACTTTCAGATATTGTAGAAAGTATGAATTTTAAAAGAACAGTGGCATTGGACATAAAAAATCTTGTCATTGAAGATAATCCGGAGATTTGAACAATCGTCATTATTGTTCTTGTCTGGTAACTGTGACTAACTTCTTCCCCGATGTGTTGGTGCTTTCTCGTCTTACAGATTCTTTTTTGTTAAGGATACTATGCGGTCGCAGTGGTGCGTTATAGCACACAAGGAAGTCCTGGACGTTGGCATTTCCAAAATTAATCATCCAATGACAGATATTCATTATTAAAAAAAAGCTTGTCAACTGATCCTGGAGATATGTCTTCAGTTGTCCCCTGATGCAATATGCAGCTCTTTATTATTTTTCTACTACCTTAAATAGCTAAACTACTGTAAGCAAAGCTATCACCAGCCTAATAAATAAAATGATTTTATCAACAATTGTGGAGCATGCAGGTATTCATTGCATTACTAGAGTTACTGCAGTTTATCAGGAGTTTCAAGGTTGTACAGACAGTCTATTATCAGTGTTTGTTTATTGCAGCTTAGTGATTATCATTCAGTTTTTTTGCTCATTTGACCTTTTTATCTCTCTTCTTCAGTCTGTCTCTGACGCTCTGCTGGCCTCCGTCTACACCTCTCACAGTTAATTCCAGGTTAAGGCCATACCAGCCTGCTGATACTGGCCAACACGGGTGGATCAAACCTGGGAAGACTATTTCCACATGCCAGCCAGTAGTTGATATCAGTATTTGTGTGTGTGTGTGTGTGTATGTGTGTGTGTGTGTGTGTGTGTGTGTGTGTGTGTGTGTGTGTGTGTGTGTGTGTGTGTGTGTGTGTGTGTGTGTGTGTGTGTGTGCGGTTTGGACGTCTGCTGTTTGTCCCCCTGTTGACTGCAAGAATGGGCCTACCGATTAGCTGCACGCATCCAATGAGTAACACTCGGGGCATCAGAGCATTGAGGGGTGCACTGTCTAGGAGACGGGGCTTTTTATTAGCCAGGTGTGTGAGGCTGGGCACGAGAGGACACAGCACGGAGAAAGACGGCGAGCGGCGACTTAGTCAAACTAACCCTCAAACTTACTTGAAGCACATGGAGAAAACAGTCTGGAACGGTACAAGACAAACTGGCACAAGACTGAGGAAAGGGCCAGGTCTATATACACAGAAACAGGGGAGACAATCCGACACAGGCGCACCACATTAAAGGAGGGGCGATAAGAATCAGAATCAGAACCAGAATCAGAAAAGCTTTATTGCCAAATACGTTTGTTACACATACAAGGAATTTGTTTTGGTGTTGTTTTAGGTGCATGTCATATATTCTCTAAAATAAGTTCAACAAACAACAGAACAAACTATATATATTTATACACACACACACAATGTATTCAAAATAAGAGTAAAAATTAAGATAAAAAGAGCAGAACAGCAGATTAAGTACAATGGCATGTAGACCCAGAGGTGGGGTGTGGAGAGAGTCAGGGTGGGTTCCGGGCCTTGTTAATAAGGCTAGTAGCGGAGGGGAAAAAACTGTTCTTGTGACGTGAGGTTTTAGTCCTGATGGACCTCAGCCTCCTGCCAGAGGGAAGAGTTTGTGCCTGGGGTGGGAGGGGTCAGCCACAATCTTTTCCAGCTGTTGTTCAGCTCCCACTTGAGGTCCTGGGAGGTGATAGTTCCCAGGAAGCGGAAATACTCCACAATGTCAACTGTGGAGTCACATAGGGTAATAGGGGCAGGTGGGGTTGAATTCTTCCTGAAGTCCACAACCATCTCCCCTATCTTTAGAGCATTGAGCTCTAGGTTGTTTTGCTTCCAAGCACACATGGCCAGTGTTGGGGTAGTTAGTCAAAAAAAGTAAAGTAAAGTAAAGCTTTACTTAGAGCTTTAACTTTAGTGTGTCTGTTACATTCAAGCCGTTGCCAATTGAGTTGCTACAAAGCTAATTAAGACTATCAGCTCCACACAACTCTCTCTGGATTTCTCAGCATGGCTGTGTTCAGAAGTGTAGCATCCGGTGGCTTTCCCCGTGCAGAAACTCAAGTGAAGATAATGACCTCTTCTGAAGAGTCCATCATGTATTTTTAATCCTCCGTGTCCTCCTTGGCTACTAGCAACTGCGTGGAGGAGGGATGGGTGTGAAGCGTGATCACGGAGGGCTTGTATCATGTGGATCCGCCGACAGTGTTGTTGTCATTATTTGGAATTCCTCATGGGGGCGACAGAAACTACGCACTATAGCTTTAATTACTCACTGGTGAAAATAATTATTTACACTAGTAGTTACATGACTTTTGGATTACTGCATTACATCACCTGAGATGCACCATAACTTACTTGCCAAACAATATAAAGTTAAAACTCATAGGCCCAGATCAACACAAACCCTTATTAAAACATGGACATACACAAGATCTCTCTTTTATGCTCTTTAATACCGTAAAGCTGACAACAAAGTTGTGAACATCAACCCAAAATTTGTCAAAAACAAGGCTAAAGTACTGGCGGCCGTCTGCTCTTCCTAACCTCTATTTTGCCCAGTATGTTTCGGAAAGACAGCGATTCCACTGTCGAAAGAGACAACATTTCCTCCACTATTTATGCTGCCACAAGCCCACTTATCTCTTCTCCTCAGACAAGCGTTAGAGCGATGAAATTTAACTTTTTTTTCTTGCTTTTAAAAGATGGCTGACAAGATAATGAATGGCCATATAAGGAGAAACATCAGGCCTTCAACGTTCCGCTATAATGTTGTGTTTGCCCTATTTTATCTCACCTGCTGTTGGTATGCTGTTCTCCATCAAATGTCTCTCTCGTTTTCAAAAGAAAAAGATGAAAAAGCACCTTCTGATGTCAGAAATGACAGCGAATAAAGGGAGAGAAGAAAACGATAAAAAAATTAAGATTTAGATATTATTAATTTTAAACAAGCAAAGATACGCTGTGAGTAAACTTCATCAGAACTGCTTGGCGGATGGTCAAATAGCTTCGGGATCCCTCCTCTCCCTACAGCTTTCTGACTTTGGCTTAGGGAGGCTTTTCCTTTAAAGGGACATCCAAAAAATGAAAAATGGCAGGTCTGGGGAAATGTATAGTGTCAAATCATAACAGAAGTTATCTCATGACCCTTTACAGATAAAGTAGGTCTAGACCACAATTTAGAATTTACAGACACTCAAAAATTTACCCGAGAGCAATCCTCTGGTGCAACAGACTGAACAACTTCTTACAGAACATGGCTCTTGGCAAAGTGGCTCTAACATTAGACAGAACTTAATCAAAGCTGACAATGACACATTTTTGCTTGGAAACCCTGTTCTCCTTCTACTGTCTGCCCATTAATTCAATGTTCGTACCCAGTTGATTTCTGACATGGGTGCAAAGGTTAAACTACTATATGATTACCAGATAACAAAACTGACAAATGACTATACTGACAAATACAACAGCTCCTCTGTCACCCTAAACCATAACCTTGACACAGCCAGTTAGCTGCATCTGTCCGAGATAATACATGTCACTCTTTATCAGCATTTATCAGCAAGGTGGAGCTCTAACTGCAATATAATGCTGGATAATTTAATGAATAATAATGCATCCCATTTTAATTGTGATATTTTGTGAGTGAAATCTGCTTCTACATCTGTGATCAGTAAAATGTCTCTGTCTGGTAAATGTAGAAGTACAGTGTTTTTTTTAAAGGTCCAATGTGTGGGAATTTCTCCCATCTAGCATTGAGATCATATATTCGCAATCAACTCTCTCGCGCCACGCAGTTCAAAGTACGTATTACAGCTACGGTAGCCTTCACGCTTCAAAAAGCCGGTCTCTTGCTCTTTTAAATATCCTTTTTCTTTTTCTGGACGAAGAAGAAGAAGACTTGGATCTTGAATACGTGTTGTCCTCCATGTTTCCTTCTTCAAACTTGCTGGGACCGGGAAGCTACGATACCCATTAGCAGCGTTAGCAGCACCTGTGAGTTCATCATGTGACAGCGAAAACGCCAAAGGCGGAGCAGTATGTCCTGTATGTATATTGGAATTGATGGTGGAGGTAAATATTCATGAAAAAGGACAAGTTTATGAATGGGCAACACAGATTTTGATAATGAACAACTAAACACATTACACACTGGGGCTTAAGTGATTTGGGGGGATTCTATAAGGTATTCTGGGGTACAATGGAGTTAAAATAGAAACATATTTAATATTTTTCATATTTAAACTAGGACTGGGCAACGATAAAAAAAATGTATTGCGATTAATCGCATGATTTCCCTGATTAATCGTGATTTCAAAATTCAATAGTAGTGTATAGCGCAATTTTATTTTACATGTTCTGCCATATGAACGAAAGTGCCATATCATCAGCATTCTGAGCCACAATCATAACATTAAAACAGGCAATTTCTGAGATAACAGCAGAAACATTTTTTTTTCTTTTATCAGGGAGTAGCATAACCAGTCCATGTCCAGTACCAAATGTTCCTGTTAGAGTGAGGTGAAGCACAAACTTTTCAGCATAATGTCTCTCCTCTGTTTTCATTACACTCTGAGCATGTGAATGCAGCGCTACTGTTCATCAATACAATGCACTGTAACTCCGAGGTAATTATGGTTACCCAGTGATGTCCAGTAGTCCCCAGTGAGAGTAACACATTGTAAAGTTGTCGCTTTTGCGGTCCTCTCCTTTTCATACATCTTTTGTATTCTTCTTGTGATGGTGCGTCTTGTAAAATCTCATACCTGCTGTCATTTGTTGCGATTCTCAGAATGTTTCTCAGACCGACGTCCTCCACAACACTAATGGGCCTGCAGTCTGTAGCTATCCACTTTGCTATAGCATTTGTTAGCTTGTCTTGCCTTTGTTTATCTGTACTTTGCCCACACGCTGCATCTAACGTAGTCTGCCGACGCGCCACTGTTTGTTTCGTTGAATGATTTGCTGGTATCGATGGTGTGTATTTCATTTAGGTGATATTTAAAGGAACACGCCGACTTATTGGGAATTTAGCTTATTCACCGTAACCCCCAGAGTAAGAAAAGTCGATACATACCCTTCTCATCTCCGTGTGTGCTGTAATGCTGTCTGACGGCTCCAGCGGCATCAAGCCAGCACAGAACATGCAGGTGAATGGTTCCAGTAATCCTACTGCTCTGAATAAGTGACAAAATAAACACCAACATGTTCCTATTTACATGTTGTGATTTGTAGAGTCACAGCGTGTACAAAAAACAACATAACATGAGACACAGCCGTCTTCTAACAGTAAACAAACCGGGAACTATATTCTCAGGTGGAAGAATATAGTACTTGGGCGGAGTGATATGCTCGCAGCAAGCCTGTCTGAGAATATAGTTCCCAGTTTGTTTACTGTTAGAAGATGGCTGTGTCTCATGTTACGTTGTTTTTTGTACACACTGTGACTCTACAAATGACAACATGTAAATAGGAACATGTTGGCGTTATTTTGTCACTTTTGTCACAATTTGGTGCAGTAGGCTAGTTGGAACCAGTTACCTGCAGGATCTGTGCTAGGCTAAGCTAATGCTGGAACCGTCAGGCAGCGTTACAGCACGCACGGAGATGAGAAGGATATGTATCGACTTGTCTTACTCTGGGGGTTACAGTGAATAAGCTAAATTCCCAATAAGTCGGCGTGTTCCTTTAAGACTGGAAGTACTCCGGTGATAAGAAAATTCAACTTTGCAGTGGTTACAAATAACTTTGGTTCTGTCGACTGAGCCGTCTAAAAGAACTTCAAAATGAAAAAGTTCTGTACCCCTCTCCATGTTTGTTGGTTTGTTTATCCGCCAATTATTTTCATTTCCGGATCCTGTAAGCGCGGCAGCAGTTAGCAACAGACTTTTACAATATAAAAGCCTGTGAGCAACAGACTTTTACAATAATAAAAGAAATAATAAAAACGGCGTTAATGCGCAATAAAAGAATTGTCGGCGTTAATTAATCAATGAGTTAACGCAATAATAACGCGTTAACTTGCCCAGCCCTAATTTAAACATAATCAACCCATAGCTGTTTGGGGCCCTGTTTAGGTGGTCATCTACCTTGCCTAATGTTCAAGTGTGCTCTTGGTTTTTTTCCTGTGAGCCAGAGTGTATTTCATCTGTGTTTCTGACCGTGACTTGAGTGTGTGACGCAACTATGGGTGGTGATGGCGCAATGGATATGAAATATGCCTTTGGTATGGGAGACCTAGGTTAGATTCCCACTGCGATACATCAACCAATGTGTCCCTGAGCAAGACACTTAACCCCTAGTTTCTCCAGAGGCGTGCAACCTCTGACATATATAGCAATTGTAAGTCACTTTGGATAAAAGTGTCAGCTAAATGACACGTAATGTAATGTAACTATGTCATGGCAGGTTTATTGCTCAGGACCCAAAGAAGCACAGTGTCAAGTATAAAGTCGTTTTGTTTGTTTTCTTAAAGTGCTCATATTATGCTTTTTGGCTTTTTTCCCTTTCCTTTATTGTGTTATATATATTTTTGCCAAAGTCCACCCCAAAGGGACTTACCATCTTCCAGAGAAAACACTGTTCACCAAATGCTCCAAACAGCTCTATTGTAGTCCAGCCTTTACTTCCGTGACAAACGTGCGTCACTTTGTAACACACGTTATAATGCTCGCCTAGCTGCTAGCATGGCACGCCCTCATACTCTGCTTCTGACTGGCTAGTAGTCCTTACCTAGGTACTGCACATGTGCGAATCCCAACAAAGATGGAACAGACTTGAGATGCCTCACTCTGTAGCTGAAACAGAGAGCTCAACACACAGGGTGAAAAGAGGAGCTGCAACAATGTGTAGTACAACAAAAAATATGGTGTTTTTTGAAAATTAAACCACATAAGCCTATTCTGGTACAACCTTTAAATGCTATTATGAACCCAAAAATGAGCATAATATGAGCACTTTAAGAAAGCTGCAAGCAGCAATACCACAAAGCCAAGCAATCGGACAGTTCCGAAACAGGCACTTTTTGAACGGGCGCTGCAGATGTTTGTTTGAATACGCTGAGTTATGTAACTTGTCTGACCTAACCAGCATGTCAGATTTTCAGCCAGCTATCTAAATAATGTCTATCAGCCTGAGCTGACTGTGACTGGGGGTACTACAGTGTATTGGATGCAATCATGTTTTAACTAAGACCTCAAGTCTCACAGCAGAAGCAAGTGTGTGTTGATCATGAATATTCAACCATGTAAATACATTACAGATTACAGAGAAATATCATAGGAATATTTGAAATATTATAATGGTATTAGAAATTACATTAAGCCGCTTGCTTATTGAGAGAATGCCCCTAACCTCCATGTACTATGCTTCCCCCCCAAAATCAGTGGGAGTTAGGGCAGTGGGCACAAGAAGTTGAACAGCGCCTATACTACCACCCGCTGGGTGGCATCAAGTGAAAGGAGTGTCTGGCAAAATTACAGTCCTTCATGATCACTTTTCAAAAGAAGTAAATGACATGAGCAGAGATTCCAGAGACAGGGCCAAATATAAAAGGCTTCGATGATGGGCTCACATCTGTAGAACTTTCCAAACAATCTGGGACTGATATATGATGCGCTCACAGAGTTCAGCGATCTCTCTCGTCAACTCGAACAAAGAGAAATGACACTGACAAAAGCAGACGGCTTGCTTACTCGAGTCAAGCAGGTTTTTGATTTCCTGGTTTCCATTCCTGCCCCCGCATGTGACTATAGCTCCTGGAGCTGTGGACGAAAAACACTTTTAAGGGTGTTTCCCTGCGTGTAGTCTTGCGTTGCCTTGACGAGGAAGTGTTTTTTGTCCCCAGCTGCAGTAGTAATTAGTAAAGCTAATAGAACTAGATGTTCCAATCCCTTTAGCAGGAAACTCTTGACAGTAGCAGTCGGTGTGGAGTGTTGAAAAGGAGGGTGAGGTATGTCGTTGGGGTCATCAGGTAGGCACCCTGCTTCATCAACGTTTTGTTGATTGAAGCCCACGACGTCTCCAGAAGACTCAACAGTGTACCCAGCGTGCCAAGTACATCCCCTTCCATGCCATACCCTCCATATCCCTGATGGGCTCTGCATGGCAGGGGCATCCTTCTCCCTGAGTCGGGCCTAAGCCTGACCACATAACATCTGTCTCTACCTTGCTGCCCAGTTGGGGTCCTTACACTTGATCCAGGGTCAGTTACTGTTTTTTTCAGCAGCACTTGACATGGACTTGATGGCCTGTTTGAGGGAGCGACCCTTCACCCCTATTTTTCTGAGCAAACTGGTGGTTAATGTGGCAACAAATCCTCTGCATCCCTCTGGAAGGTCGTGGATGTAGACTACCAAAAAGCTAATGCGAATGATGATTGAATGAAATAATGAAATTCCTAGATCCTGAAAGTTGGCCTAAAGAGAAGATAGATATACAGTGCGGGGATGCTGAAATTCTGCGCTTAAGCAAAATGCTCAAAGTGGAGAGAAGAGAGTGTTCACGGGTTTTTTGAATACAAGGATATCATGGCATCCTATACACCTGCTGCATTAGGGCCTCTAGTCAAAGCTGTCAGGACTATTGCTGTTTCCAGTAGTGAGTGTGAGAGGGCATTCAGCACCATGAATGACAACCTTAGTGCAAAAGTAAAAAAAAAAAAATCTAAAAAAAATAACACTTTCTGTAACCGAAAATTTTCAGATTTTTCTCTCATGTTATATGTTAACATACAAGTTCAGATCATATTCTCACATCATATTCTACAAGTGCTCACATCAATTTTACAAGCTCTCACATTTTGCACCATATTTACCTTCACAAATAACTTGAGAAATGCTTTGGGCTTAAAATTTAACTAGAGTCTCAGTTATACCTCCATCACTGTTATCCTGTAGGTATTCCATATCGTCACATGCTTTACTCTAAGAGAATTGTTAGTGTCTCCATGTTGATGGATAACTTATTGTCACTTTAAGTGGTTCTCTTTAATGCGTTTGTTGTTCTTTTATGTTGTCTTTCTCATCTCCACTGGCATAATGGCAAGTCTGAACAGGTCGCACTTATTACATACTGAACATGCATGCACGCAGGCATACTAACAAACACACACCCTCGGGCGTGCACACACACACACACACACACACACACATACATGAGCCCAGCAGGCACAGACCTTGAATATATTTACCAACCCAGATGCACTATCATCACTTTCAGGTAACTCTGTCCATGGACTCCGGTCAAGGCCAACACACACACACACACACACACACACACACACACACACACACACACACACACACACACACACACAGGATGCATGGAATCTGATTTCCTAGAGAAATACAAGTAAGATAACCTGCTAGATCATTTTACGCGATAGTATGTCAAAGGACATTCCTGATAGGAAAACCTTTTGATTTTATATACTACAAAAAAATGTATATAAAATTTGTAATTGAGATAAGTCTTTCTATTAGGCTTTTACAGTAAAAGAGACTATACTGTTTATGCACATTGAAAAAACGTGGATTTGTTGATTTGACTTTTTAACTGATCAGATTTCACAATCCGAGCTGCAGGTTTTGAACATCAATCAACATCGGAACATGTAGTTAGGATTGTTTTTTTTTAGCTGATAAATTCAGAACAGAAACATCCTCCCTTTGAGTGAACTTACAGGGTTATCTCAAAGAAAACCATTGCTCATTTTGTTGCATAACGACTATTGAAGATAAACTGAACCTTTTTGTTTCCACTGACTCCAGTGATGATAGCATTGTCTGAATCCGCCCTTTGGACGGGGGCAGGTATAAAAACCTGACACGCACTGCCTGTCATCACATGAGGATGAACCGGCATTCCTCACACAGGCTGCTTGCAAACTTTGCAGTGACAAGCAGTGCATTCATAGTCTCTGGGTTGGAAAACTCCAGGAACCTAGGGTAGCATCTTTATTACATCTTTAATAATCCTTTTTTTTTTCTAGGGCTGTTGACTTAAATGAAGCAGGCAACAGTTAGTTAAACACAATTCCTGTCAGTGTGATCTGTGTGGACCTTCAGCACCATTTAGTGAGCCTCCTGAGGTGGTTGATCTTTCTCTCATCGTCATCATCAACAACATCATGACCATTAGCATCGCTCTGATCTGGGCAGTAGTGGTGGGATTCTGCTGCCTTCTGTGGCTTGCTGTGGGGATACGACGCAGGTAAGAGTACACATAGGATGCAATGCATTAGCTATTCTTTGTAGTTGAAGTTCCTGTAATTTACATACAAATGTCTGAAATATTTAACATTAATAGGAATCTCCTTTATTTATACCGACATGTTTTTTCCCCCCAGGCAAGCAGCAACACTATACATGAGGCATGTGGACACTTATGTAACCATTGTTATGTAGCCACTGTGAATGTCATACGTATGCATGCAGTGTGCTAATCAAACAAAATCTTTTATACAGATGCTGTTTTTTGGGGGGGGGGGTATTTTTGGCATGCTGTTGATTCACAAATGTGTCAGCTGCTGTGGTCAAACTGCAAGTCAGATTGACTAAATCGGAGAAAAGTTTCTAGTGTAAAAATATATGTTACAAAGAGTTTTGTTTACTCTAAGAGTGTTATAATGCCATTCAGGCTGGCTGGTATAACAACATTGGTAACTGGTTTGTAATGTTTTGGATATGTTGTGGTTGTTGGGAGGGTCATGGTTCAACTTTAAATGAGTTTCAATTAATGAATATGAGTGTCAACTGCCATTGTCAATGGAAAAAGTGTGCAGGAGGATTTATTTATCACTATATTAATTTTGTGGGCATTGTATGCTTGTATTTGACAGTCAATAGTGGGGTGGTGAAGAAAAAATGGGAGGTTTGCATGCAATTACATGGTCAACACCCTAAAACCCTCGACCACAGGTAGCCGAGGGGTTAAGGCGCCGACCATGAAACACAACGCGCCTGGTTTGCAAAAGGTTCGGACTTTTGTTGTAGGACTATAAAAAAAAGGCCCACTAAACCAGCGGTTTCCCAATGTTACTTAACTAAGTAATTAATCAATGAATGAATGACACTTTTGTCTTCTGTTTAGTGCAAACCATGGCATACCATATTTGGTTGTTTAAGGTCTTCAGATTACCTGAATAATACAAATGCCATTTTGTGGATTCAGATCATTCACCCATCTCTTTTTTTTCTGATTACATGAAATATTTACATTTTGGACATGCATGGTTTCTATTGGACAAAAAGAAAAAAAATTCCATGATGGCTTCCCTGGCTTTAGGTTGAATCACTATTGCTGAATATCCGTCAGTCATTTGTAAGAAGGAAAATGAAAATAACTCTATACAAATCTGGGATTTTTACAATTAAGTAATACAATCCTCGTACAGTAACCCTTATCTGTCTAGACAAGCAACCGAGCCTCAAAATATGGATAGCTCAACTGTCAGGGAGCGCGCCCCGTGTACAGAGGCTAAGCCCTCACTGCAGTGGCCGTGGGATCAATACTGACCTGCAGCCCTTTGCTGCGTGTCATTCCCCCTCTCTCCCCTTTTCATGTCTAAACTGGCCCAAAGGCCTAAACTTAAAAAAACACTAAACAAAATAAAAAAAACTTTGACCTTCCAACACTGTATATTTGTTTTGGCTTTTATTGAATATTGTCTGCTATCTCTTTCTTGTCGATAGGCAACCTGGTGAACCTGCAATTGAGAATGGCTTCATCCCCTACCTGGGTTGTGCTCTGCAGTTCGGAGCCAACCCTCTTCAGTTCCTCCGCAGCCGCCAGAAGAAGTACGGCCACATTTTCACCTGCAAGATCGCAGGCCAGTACATCCACTTCCTGTGTGACCCCTTCTCTTACCATTCAGTCATCCGACAGGGGAGACACTTAGATTGGAGGAAGTTCCACTTTGCAACATCTGTCAAGGTAAAGATATTTGATTTGATCTTTTATTATTCATACCACGTTTGGTAAGGATGTTTTTCGTCTTCCATGGAGGACATTTTAATGCTACCAGTGAGTCTTTCAATGGTCCTGAACTTCTTCTTCCTACTCTCACCAGGCATTCGGCCACGACAGCTTTGACCCTCGCCATGGCCACACCACAGAGAACCTTCACCAAACCTTTCTGAAGACGCTGCAGGGTGAGGCTCTGCCCTCCCTGATAGAGACCATGATGGGCCACCTCCAGGATGTCATGCTGAGGTCAGGCAAACTCAGCCCTGGCAAGGACCACTGGGAGGTGGATGGCATCTTTGCTTTCTGCTACAAGGTCAGTCATTGGGTCCGGACTTTGGACTGGAAGCATACAAGATTTATTTATCAAAGAAACTGCCTAGGGCTCTACAATTTATAGTGGATACAGTCTGGATTAGACTGACTCACAAAATTGACTTATAAATTTTATCCAACAAAGTCAATTGTCATGGCTGCAACTTGATAAAAAATAACCCAAGAGAAACTTATTAATAAGTAGTTATTCAATTTTCGACACTATATACTCTTTGAATTTCCATGGCCCCCATGCCCTACATTAGGCAGACTTGAATACAACCATCCCAACAGTCCTAACAGGTTTCCTTTTGTCCTGCTGTCCTCCAGGTGATGTTTGAGTCCGGCTACCTGACTCTGTTTGGTAAAGAGCTCGGTGAAGACAAGTGTCAGGCCCAGCAGGCGGCTGAGAAAGCCTTGGTGCTCAACGCTTTGGAGAACTTCAAAGAGTTTGACAAGATCTTCCCTGCGTTGGTGGCTGGCCTGCCCATCCATGTCTTCAAGAGTGCTCACAGTGCCAGAGAGGTTAGTGGGCTTTTCTTACGATAATACAATTATAAACTGCCTTGATCTGATGCCACAATGCCTCTGTGCTGCTATTTCTTTCTTTTTTTTAAGCAGTATTAGGTTAACATAATAGAAACTCAAGTATTTGATTGTCTTTTTATTCTTTTCAAATGTCTAGAACCTAGCAAAGACCATGCACGCTGAAAAGTTGTCCAAGAGAGAGAACATGTCTGATCTGATCTCTATGAGGATGATCCTGAATGATTCCTTATCTACCTTCAATGACGTGAGCAAGGCCAGGACCCACGTTGCTCTGCTCTGGGCGTCACAGGCAAACACCCTGCCTGCTACCTTCTGGAGTCTCTTTTATATGATCAGGTATGCTGATAGTTCTCTTTTTCTTTACTGTGTGGGCTCTCTAGAAATAAAACCGAAGGCAGCCACAAACAGATTGCTCAACTCAACATGCAATAGTGGTTCAGAGTTCTGTCTTAATTCATTTCTATGCAAACAGTCATTGAATCTAGGACTGGGATGACGAATGAAATTTGTGTTTTTGATCTAATAAATAAGCAGTTGCCAGTTCAAGTTTATCGTGCACAAAGCTCTCTTGACCATGCTTAGCCGGACTAATTTGCTATTCGGCTGCAGAGTAAATCAAGGTTTTTCAAACTAAAGGAATATGGAGCAATAGCATCAAGCTACTTCAATGAAAAAGAAAATTTTGAAGTTGTGAAAGAACTCAAGGAAAGTACAGTGATGAGTGCCACAAAAAACATTTCTAGTCTCTAACAGCTCTCTATCGTTGTTAATTAATCACAAATTAAGCTGTCAGTTATCTGTCAGGTGTGATTTAATATCACATCTCTTTGCTTGCAAATAGCCTGGGGCTAGGGTGACTTACGTAACTGTTTTTTTGAAGGGCTGGTCTAACACCAGTAAACTAGTGCAACATATAGTATCCAAGGGTGTGTTGCTGCACTGTTCATCTAATGTAAATATCAGCACTATGATGAACCAGTGTTTTTTAGACTATATATTGGCACCATGCATCACAGTTACCATTTCATTCCACTGTAGGAAACTAGACACATGGGGCTGTTTAAATGAAATGAAAGTATTTGTTCCTGCATAGGTTGAAAACAAAGTCGTCCAATGTAAGCAGTGACAGTAACGTGACTAACCACTCCTTTATCTGTACTCAGGAGTCCCGATGCCATGAAAGCAGCCCGACAGGAATTGCAGAAAATTCTGGAGGATTTAGGCCTGACGGTGGACCCTAGCGACCCCACACTGAACCTGACCAGGGAACAGCTGGACAACATGCCTGTTCTGGGTAAGGTTACCAATACATTACTAGAAAATAGAAGTAACTTGTACGTCAACTAAGATTGCTAAATTGATGTATGGCATTGCCTATATATGGTATACAACAAACAAATGTGGTTTATGTACAGAATTTGGGCATGTTTTATTAGATGCAGTAAAGAAATGTTATTAGTTTATTGGTTCATTATAATGATCCCCATTAGCTGACGCCTAGACGACCAGCTAGTCTTCCTGGGGGGGGTGTCCAAGACAACATTAAACCTGACAATATGAAAACATTTCATGACACACACGGGAAAAGAAAAGAAAACATAACAAATTCTAACAAGTATAAAAGCAAAATAACAACAAAACCATAAGAATTAAAATAAATGAACGCTACACTATTTTACACATCATGTCATATTGGGTTAACATCTAGCTAGCTCACAAAGACAAAGATGGAGAATGAATATTTAATACAACAACATAAGATATAAAACCTTGAGATAAAACATTTAAGTGAAGGTGAGTTATGAACCTAACGTCTTTCTTTCTGTCTTTCTGTCTACAGACAGCATCATAAAAGAAGCCATGCGTCTTTCCAGTGCTTCCATGAACGTACGTGTTGCCAAGGAGGACTTCCTGCTTCACATGGACAACAATGAAGCTTACCGTATTAGGAAGGATGATGTCATTGCCCTGTATCCACCCATGCTGCACTACGATCCAGAAATCTTTGAGGATCCTTATGTAAGAACCCTATGTCAATTCAATTCAAAACATGTATTTATTTCAGTCCCTCTAGAAAAACGCGATTATGCGATCGCATAATTCAATGCATAATCAACTAAAGTCCGCATATTTATACGCCACACTTTTGCCGCATAAATTGCCGATTTCCGGGGCTTGCGTGATTTCATAATCCCCTGCATTTTCGTTGCAAAAAAGTCACATATATCTCAACAGAAAGTTGAAAAATGTTGCGTTTACTCATAGACAGTATATAAGAAGCGTTTACTTCACACAAGAGCAGCCTTTTTCCCCTGTTGCCATGGGAACATTATGAAGTGACGTAATTACGCGACATGAACATCATCGAAAAGCAGGGTGTTGGGGGGAATCAATTCTTTTTCTCTTTTTCATCAAACCGCAATTTTTGCAAGTTCCCGCAATTTCATCGCATAAAAATGCTTAAATATCCCGCATATTCCATCGCATTTTTTAAGAAAACGTGCTGCCATAATCAAGGATTTTTGACCGCAACAATCACAAAAAAACTCTTTCTGGAAGGACTGTTATTTCTACTCAGGGTTACAAGAAATTAATCTTTTCCGTTTGTTTTTTTGCACTTTTAATTGGAACCCTAATACTTAGTGAGAAAACTCCAGAAAACCCCTTGACTTTGTGTTGCCCTACTGAAAACTCATCTTCCTCTCTCCCTCTCTCTTCTTCACCCCGCAGGAGTACAAGTTTGACCGTTTCCTGGATGAGAAGGGTCAGGAGAAAACCACCTTCTACCGTAACGGCCGGCGGCTGCGTTACTTTAACATGCCCTTCGGCTCTGGCGTCACCAAATGCCCCGGCAGATTTTTTGCTATGTACGAGATCAAGCAGTTTCTGACTCTAGTGCTGTCCTACTTTGAAATGGAACTATTGGACCCTGCTATCAAAGCACCGCCTCTTGACCAATCGCGTGCTGGTCTGGGAGTCCTCCAGCCTACTTATGATGTGGACTTCAGATACAAACTGAAATCGAACTACTGAGCACTTTGTCAAACAGAGTGATTGAAGTACATTTTGTACATAGTGTATATATTTAACCGTGTTAATGAAGATGCCTTGCAGTATATGTGAATAGACTGAATTATGTATTTTTTGTTGCTGTAATTTGCTGCTGATGAACATGTATTCTGCATTTACAAACTGTTTAAACCCTTCATCTGGTAGTGTTGTACCAAACATTTCCTGTCTCTGTTGGACCAGACATCTGGCATCTCAGAGTAAAAGTGCTGAGTAGCATATCGATTTCCTGTGGACAGACCTAGAGCCATATACATTTATAAAATAAATGTTTGTTTTTCTTGCATGTTTGGCCCATTTACCCAAAATCTTGAGAATTAATGCAAACAGTTTTTTTCAAATCAGGCGGCAGGTTTTTTGTACCTTGCACACAGTCGTTGTTTTGAATAGTTTCCACTATGCCAAATTACTGTATCATGGTTATACATAGTAGACTCCTTAAATCAATCTGTGATTCTTGAGACAAGACAAGATAACCTTTTAAAGAATACAAGTCTAGAAACTAGTTCTAAAAGAACTAGAAACTTAAAGCTCCATTGTGTAATGTTTTGGGTTGATTCTTAGCAAAAACCCCTTTGTTCTTTCACAAATATGTGCTCATTCATGTGTAATTACTTCCACCAACTAATCAAAGAAATCTTGTCAGCGTAGAATCTGCCACAAGAAGTCGTACTTCTTGGAATAATATAGCCACCGTAGGAGTTAAAATGCGATCTGAATAGGAGGGGCTAGAAAGTAATATTCAGTTGTTATTACAATGTAGCTTTAATAGGAAATACTGTTCTTAACTAAGGCTCATGAACGTATGCTCATTTGCACAAGTCAGTGTGACATTTCTGCTGCACTGATGACTGTACAGTTTGTTTAATAAAGGTGTTTGCGAGTAACAGGTATGTCCAGTTGTCAAACAGCTCTCTTGACTTTTACATACTGTGAAATACATAAGAATTTCACTTGAAAGTAAATACAGCTGACAGAAGATGGACATCAACATGTATTTGCAGTAGTCCGGTTCAGCCATACTCTCATTTCATTGAGAAGGAAGGTAATTCAGTTATTGATATTACTGTTTTCACATGAAAACCAAACTGCACATCAAGATGTAGAAGCGTTTACCTGCCACATTATTAGTTTACATGCTCTGTGAGTAGGGTAAAGTGATGTGATGAAGCCAGGCCACAACACCATTGTTAACATTTACAGCTGTTTTACGTTCATTCACTGACAATCTGAAGGTTTTTCCCTGAACAAAAGTGCAACCCCCATGCATGTGTGGACGTGTACACACTGTACAAACAGATAATAAATCAATATATTTGTACACTTGTCTGTGTGCCACGTTCTGATGTTCAATTCAAATTCAATTCAAAACAACTTTATTTATCCCCATAGGGCAATTCTGTTTTTAGCCTACCAGTCGTATCAACAAGAAAAGACAACACTTAATCAGGCATACAGACAAACAGAGAAACACTGTCAATGACATCATATTGCATAAATGGCATCAAAATCAAGCAAGAAATACACATACGCAGGCCACGATACTGACTAAGCAGCAACCAACTCTCAAGATAGTAGCATATTAGATAAATAATAATAATACTTAAGTAAATACTAAATAAGTAATGATACAAAGGTTTTGAATGCCTGGCGCATATTTAGTTGCCACTGTCAACAATATTTAAGAATTTAATTTAATTATTTAAGAATAATGATGTCTCTACCTGTTAAACTGCAAATGCAGCAGAAACGTTTTCTCACCCTCCTCTCTACCTCTCTCTCTCTCTCTCTCTCTCTCTCTATATACATTTACATTATATATACACCTATGATTTATATATTATAATGTGTGTTCTGCCACAATGTTTTATGCCTTGTGCGATGCGCAACACGGTTGCTGTCTCTGTTCATCTTTAATCTCCATGCACTTATACACAAGCTATGTTTGTTTTGTATATAAAAACTGAAAATGAAATGCTATTACTGTAAATAAGCAGAGGTGGGTAGAGTAGCCAAAAATTGTACTCAAGTAAAAGTACTGTTACTTCAGAATAATATGACTCAAGTAAAAGTAAAAAGTAGTCATCCAAATAATTACTTGAGTAAGAGTAAAAAGTACTTGGTGAAACAAACTACTCAAGTACTGAGTAACTGTTGAGTAACGTCTGATTTATTTTTTAACACAAGCATTCAATCAGACGGACAAAAATACAAAATAATCATATTTAGACAAATTATAGTTCATCCAATCAATTAAATTAATTTAAATTAATTAATTAATTATAAAATAGCTTAAATTAAAATAATCCAGGTAAATTCCAGTACTTAAAAAAATAATATCAATAAAATAATAATACATAAAAAAATAAATAAGCACAAGTAACACAAATTTCCAAACCTTTACACTTTTTTTACCAGACTCTGCAGGCAGAACTAGAACAAGGTAATGGAGCTGCTGTTTGGTACTTTTACTAAGGTAAACATGCTTTCATTCACAAAGGTGGATCACTTGTTATCGGGTTCAATCGCCGTGGTAACTCATGCTGAACACCTAACCTGGTCGGGAGCAGGTTAAGTTGGAGATCAGAGATCAACCGGTGTAAAAGCACGCCTACTGACCGATCAATACTCCACTGATAACGGCTTCACCGTTCTTAGAAGATCAGGTGGAGCTCGGTGCGCGGAGAGAGAGGGAGAGAGGGGGAGAGAGAAAAAGAGAGGGGTGTGCTCATACAAAAAATATTTAGAGACCGACAGCCCCGTTATCATTCCCTGATGGGTATATTTGCCGTGTGTAATGCGCACAGCGGTTTTATGTTTTTTATATTTTTTATTTGCTCTCACGATCGCTCTCACTGCCATGGTTGCAACTGAAATAAAAGGCTAAAGCAACGACAGTTTATGGAAAGTACAAGTGTAATTATGGTCAGATATTGTGCCTGACTGATGGGGAAGTGATATTGATAAGAGTTGTGCGCATCTACAGCGTCGGCAATTTATTTTTTTTTTTGCCAGCTTTCCTTCCCGTTTTAGGAAGCAGCGACTGTATTGCGTTTTCCCTTTAAAACCATGTATGTGTTCATTTTTATGTAGAATTATAGTTTGCTCTTCTTATGTAAAATATGTGGCTATTGTTGGTCATGTTGTGCAAACATCACCTCTTTTATGTGAACAGGCGCCGCTGTATTGAGAAACCCTGGGTTGGTTGAACTAGTTGTTAACCACCGTCATGACACAGTTTATGCGGGACCGCGGTGGTTAGGTTAGGTGAAGCCGGGTAACTGAAATAAATCCAGGGCATGTTGATCTTGCTTCGTAGTACAGGGCGCGGTTCCTCCTCGTCTGTGACGTTTCTGACATTGCCATTTTTGTTTTGCTGCGACTGTAAAAGCTAACCCATCCCGCTGCTAGGTTTGAGGAAGGTGACGAGACTGCACAACTACGTTTGATTGGGTGAAACCCAGTCACGTGGTAGAGGCTTTAGCGGAAGTCTCTCTCTCTGTCAAAATAAAACATTAAAATGAGGCGTATGCGGGGGTATAAAAACAATGACTCGTAGAATACCAAAGAGGTAAAAAGAAAAGTAACGAGCTCATTGTAGCCTAATGTAGCGGAGTAAGAGTACAGTTTCTTCTTCACAAATCTACTCAAGTAAAAGTAAAAAGTATAGAGATTTAAAACTACTCCTAGAAGTATCATTTTTTCAAAAACTTACTCAAGTAAATGTAACGGAGTAAATGTAACTCGTTACTACCCACCTCTGGAAATAAGTCATTATCATTAAAAATGAAAGAACATTAAAATGACAGGACAACGACGACGTCTGATGCAACCACATCCAGGCGTGACTAAATTTCCCCAGAACGCTTGCTGCGTCCTATTCACACCCTGCTGAGTTCAGTTTTCACAACACATTGTGCAATGCTTCAGATCGGTACACACAGCTGGGTGTGTTCATAGGTACGACTGAACGCCTGACCACCTTTTAACCCCGGTCATTGCAGCAATACTTCCTTGATTGTGGTTTGGGGTTAAAACACTGTTACCCTTAGTAGTACTTCCGGGACACAAACATCCGTTTCCTGGGGGGCAATCTTTTCTTGTTTCTTTTTTTGCTTAAAGTGCTCATATTATGCTTTTTGGCTTTTTCCCTTTCCATTATTGCGTTATATATCTTTTTTGTGCGTGTTCATCAGCCCGCTAGCCTCTAGGCTACTTTATTTACCTTTAAAGTGCCCATATTATGAACAAAAAACACTTTTTCTGGGATTTGGGGTGTTATTTTGTGTCTCTTGTGCTTCCACACGCATACACACTTGGAAAAAAATACCATTCAGGCTGTTTTGAGTGAGATATGGGTTTCTGAATGTATCCTGCCTTCAGTCTCTGGGTGAGCTGGTCAAAATCGGCAGGGCTATCTAAGTCATCGGCCGAAACATTTAGTGTGTGCTAACCACTTTAGCTAATACCACATCAGCTAGCTGTTTCTCCAACTTCGGTCAGTACAAGACAGGATTAGCCAGGAGACTTCTTCTAAACGAGGGCACACTTCCAACTTTGCGTTGAATACCTGCAGAACAGGGACATGGAAGTAGTTCTATACAATTTCTTTTGTAGATTAGGCTGAACTTGTGTGTGTTGTAGCAGTGTTTTGCCACTGAGAACGAAGTCGCTAGCCGCTAGCAGCATTAGCTTTTAGCTAGAAGCCCAGTACCTAGCTAATGCGCATATGCGACTTCCAACAAAGATGGAACAGAAGTGTGATGAGACGGTTTCAATGTTTTTTTCAAATAAACGTAAATTACAACTAACTCAAGAAATTCAAGTAAATGGACAAAAAATTAAAAATGTAAATGAAACAAAATATTAAGGCCTGGTACTTGATTCAAACCTTGGTTTTAAAAGTCACATAAAACAAATTGGTAATAAATTGAAATTTTATTTGATGAATTATAAACATATTAGAAATTCATTAACTACGGAAGCCTCACACATATACCTCAATACTATGATTGTTCCACATCTTCTGTATTGCATGTCTAGTTGGTCTCAGGCGTGTAAAACATCGTTAAAATTACTTGAATCATTATATAAAAGGGCCATAAAAATTCATGATACAAAGTCTTGCCAGTATCATCACTGTAAAGTTCAAAGTAAATATAACATTTTGAGTTTTGAAAACCTTATTAAATATAATCACATTTCTGCTCTATTTAAAATTATTCATAATATTGCTGCTCCCCCTTCAATTTGTCACATTGAATTCGGAGAGAATTTCTAGAGCCACACGGTCGACAGTCAGATGAGAGTGCAGCGTTCCAAGACGTAGAACCACATATGGTCAACAATCGTTTTCTTATAAAGCTGCGAGCCTTTGGAACACTCTTCCAAATGAAATTATTTCATGCACAAATTATAGTACTTTTACATGCCTGACCAAACAGTGGTTATTATCAAAGCAAACTTGTACGCACTGAATGAGTGTGGTATGAGTGATGTAAACTGTGAGTGAGTGAGTGATAAATTCCTGAAGTGGAGAGTGTTTTTATGATGTGAGTGAAGTAATGCTTTCATGTATTATTGTGTATATATTTTATGAACTTTTGTAAGTATAACATCAACCTGTCCAGGGACTGCAGGTGGAAATTAAAATGTTTTGCTATAACCTGGCACATGACATCTCTTCTTTTATAGACTTATGTTTTTTATGCATTGTCCCTGATCAAATAAAGAAATAATAATAATAATGCCTCACTCGGTAGCTAAAAAAAAGAGCTCAACACTCAGGGTGAAAAGAGGAGCTGCAGCAATGTGCAGTACAACAAAAAATGGTGTTTTTTGAAAATTAAACCATGCAAACCTATTCTGATATAACCTCTAAATATAATTATTCACCTGAAAATGAGCATAATATGGGCGCTTTAACACTGAAATATTGTGTTTTTCACTGCCTAACAAATCCTTACAGGGATCCACCTCACTATTATAACTATTGGGGTTAGCATGTAACCTTCAATAACCCAATTAGCCTGGAGTTACCTCTGCAGTCCAGACTCCAGCGTGGACACGAGTAATGCACCAAAACGAGTCACAAGTGCTGATACCAAACACACAAGTCAAGGCCAGGTGCTCAGACACGTGTGTGTGCATAGTATTCATTACACTGTGGAGCATGTTACGTCACATTGTGATGACTCACCGCTCGTGCAGACTGAAAAGCCAGTCCCTACAAGTCTGATCATTTATTTCACTTGGTTTTAGGTTTAATGTTACGGTGAGGGTTAGGTTAAGGTTAGGTTTGAGGCTGCTATTACATGTAGCAGTTATGGTGTAGGTTACGGTAAGCCTCAAGGAAATTAATGATACAAATAATACAAGTAAAGTAACACAACAGGTTTATCACCTATTCTCGCATTGCCTGACCTTCCTCCACAGCGCTGCGGAGGAGGGTCTGGCGAGTCCACACAGCATTCTGGGATGGGAGAAAAACATGCTCTGGTTTATTGGCATTTCTTTAAACCACCTGTGTCAAACTCAAGGCCCGTGGGCCAAATCCGGCCCCTCGCAGATTATGATCCAGCCCCGTATCAATGTAGGTTCACAATACATTTTGGCCCACCTAGTTTATGTGGCTTTTTCTGACGTTGTTGTCTTTTATTTGACGATTTCTAACTTTTTCCGACGTTGTTGTCAACCCTTCTTTAGGACTTTATGTCCACCAAACTTTAAGTGAGAAGACTACATGACACATGCAATAATACAGTCAAAGATATTTGACTTTTTTCGATTAAATAAAAGCATATCAATAATGTAAACATGTCTGGCCCTTGATGTGATTCTTATTTTCCAGTGTGGCCCTTAGTGAAGTTGAGTTTGACACCCCTGCTTTAAACCAATTACAGCCGTCTTGGGCGGCGCTAAGCGCTGGACGGAGCAACGGTGCCTCTCCAAAACAGCCTCGAGAAGGAACTTGTTTTGGTGGAACATGTGTACGTTCAAAAGTTGTTTTAGTCGTGCAACAGACAACTCAGATCGGACAGATAGTCTAGCTAGCTGTCTGGATTTACCCTGCAGAGACCTGAGGAGCAGGTAACCATAGTCCTCATGAATCCAACGGAGTTTAGAACAGGACATCCGACCGAAAAGAGGGACATCCAGCGGAATTTCCGGCGGCCCCTGAACAATCCCGGAAGTGAAACGCCGTTGATATAGATTACGCTCCACCAGGCTCACGGTAGAGCTTCATCCTGAACTCTTGAGCTCATCACATTGACACTGCCCCTTTATCTTATATCTTTCACTTTGTTGTTGTACTTCCTGTATATTTGTTACTTCTAATTATGCATAATTTACTACATTCCTGTTTACTTTCAGTTTATTCATTTGGCACTTACTGTACACCTGTCTACCACAAATATATCAATAGCGATTGAATTGTTTTTCACCATCTATTTTATTGCTATGGGTTCTGTATGGAAAATCTTTCAATATTACTTTTAGCAGTAATATTAAGTATTAAAGGTACTAGAAGTAATTTTAAAGCCTTTGTTTACCTGTGTCCAAACATAATGATATCAATAGCTTATGTGCATGCAGTTCACCACAGTTCCTCTAACTATAAATCGAGGAACCTCTGTGCGTGTGTGTGTGTGTATGTGTGTGTGTGTGTCTCCCACATACGCAGTACAGCAGCAGTTGCTACATCCCCGGACAGCTCATTGGTTGCGGTTCACTGGCTTTGCTATCAACGGGGAGCCCAAGCATGTCTTCTCAGTGGGCTACCTCATCCGCCCAAAACTGATTGCTGTCCACCCTACATGCAAATGATGAAATGAATCGTACACACATACATGGTAGATGAACGCTAGGCTCTTGGGCTCTCCAGCACGTTGTTTTGTTGCCGGCGGTTGCGCACATTTCTCCGGCCCTTCTGCGCGTCGTAGCGGCTTCCTCAGCAGGCTGGGCCGGGCTCCCTGCTTCCTCCGCCCAGGCCACATTGCTACCTGGATGTGTGACGGCTACTCAATGGTGTTTTAAGCCCCCAGCGCTGACTTCAAGGCAGCGCTGCGATCGTGGACTTCAAGGCACCTAATCCTTACTTTAAACCTAACCCTAACCATTGCCTAATCCTAGTGCCTACCACTTGCCTGAAAGGCGATGTTGGGGGCTTAAAACACCAAACACCGTGACGGCTAGACGTAAAAAAGGGGACACGCCAAATCTCTAGATGAGCTGCAGCCAAGCCGCGTCTGATTGAACCGCTCTTATCGTTAGATAAAGTTGTAAAAGCTAATGTACTTGCACTTACTACTTGTTGTCTGGAGTTTGAACCTTCAGGGTTGAAAGCACTTAATTGCAAGTCGCTTTGGATAAAAGCGTCAGCTAAATGACATGTAATGTAATATAATATATTTGGCCACATCTTGTTAAATTCTGGAGATAAATCTTTGGGCTGCTAACAGAAAACAAAGGCCTGAGGACAGGCATAAACTCTGATGACATGTCAGCCCTGAACTGAGGTAACTTGAGGAGAGGTTACTGCAGGTGAAACCATGAAAATGTGTATTTTTTGAAATAGATATGTTTGTAGATACATTTCAGCTGTGTATATGTCATGCGAGAGGCTGCTAAAATTAAGACAGTAACATGAGTTCATGACTCACTTGCCTTTCTAAAACCATGTTCATAAAACAGTGAGGCTTTGATGCGTGTTGAGTCATTATGTGATCAACACCTGACTCCCCTGAAATGGTAAATACATGTGTCAGTCCAGCAGACGGATTGTGTTCATGGAATCGCTTTATCTTAATAAATAAATGTATCAGTCGTGTATTGAAAACATGTTATTGGGTCATTAAGGTCAACATGTCAGTGGGATAGGCGGTTTCCTATCAACAGGGTGACGCATTTAACTTCTGTCTCATGCCACAGGTCATGTGTATGTGTTTGTATATGAGACAGATGGACATGTGGCAGTAAATGCTCCCCTTCACTCATCTGGATGACCTGGAAAAAGCCTCCACAGGTGACCCTGGACCTAAGCCTTAATCAGAAAACGGTATATTACTGAAAACACCAGTGAATCATTCATTCAGCTTTTCTCCTCTACACCCACCCTCACTGGGGCCTCAGTCACTGAGCTTGTAGATAATTTCAACTGTAAAATTACAACTGTTATTGATGCTATTGCTCCCACTAAGGTCAAAGCTGTCTCTGGTAAGAAAAGATCTCCATGGAGAAATTTTATAGGTGTGAGAACAGAAAAAAGAGTGTCGAAAAGCTGAACGCAGTTGGCGAAAATCTAATCTCCAGGTCCATTATAACACTTATAAAGAGAGACTTCGCATTTATAATCTGGAACTAAGAAATGCAAGACGGTCCTTTTTCTCTGACATTATCGCCAGAAACAATAATAATTCACGTGCTTTGTTTGCTACTGTTGATAGATTAACTAACCCTCCAGTACCGGTAGCATCTGAACTGTTGTCTACCAAGGCTTGCAACGACTTTGCCTCCTTCTTCACAGACAAAATTCAGAAAATTAGACAAACAGTCAGTGCCTCCTTATCAAGTACAGGATATGTGTTGTCACAGTGTGCACGCAAAACAAATTCCAACATGACACAATTTCATACGATCAACCTTAAAAACCTGGAGGACATTATACAACATCTGAAAACCTCCTCCTGTTGCCTTGATATTCTACCAACGGGTGTTTTCAAAAATGTTTCGAAGTGTTTGGCTTCAGATCTTCTACAGATTGTAAACACATCTCTGCTCTCAGGTATCTTTCCACAGGCCCTAAAAAGCTGCAGTCATCAAGCCACTCCTAAAAAAGAACAATCTAGACACGACACTAATGAGCAACTATAGGCCAATATCAAACCTTCCATTTTTAAGTAAAATCATAGAAAAAGTGGTTTTTCAACAACTCAACCTTTTCTTATTGCTAAACAACAGTTTTGATGCCTTCCAGTCAGGTTTTCGACCAAACCACAGCACTGAGACGGCTCTTGTTAAAGTCTTTAATGACATCCACTTAAACACAGATAGTGGCAAAATTTCAGTCTTAGTATTACTTGATCTCAGTGCTGCATTTGATACGGTAGACCATGACATATTGCTTGACCGATTGGAAAACTGGGTTGGTCTTTCTGGCTCAGTACTAAAGTGGTTTGAATCCTATTTAAAGAATAGGGACTACTTTGTGTCTATAGGTAATTATACATCTGAGCATACAAACATGACGTGTGGAGTTCCCCAAGGCTCAGTTCTGGGCCCTCTTCTGTTCAACATCTACATGCTTCCACTGGCTCAGATTATGGAAAACAACAAAATAACTTACCATAGTTATGCAGATGACACACAAATTTACATAACCTTATCGCCAGGGAACTATAGCCCAATACAACAATTAAATAAGTGCATTGAACAAATTAATGATTGGATGTGCCAGAACTTTCTCAAATTAAATGAAGAAAAAACGGAGGTGGTTGTTTTTGGAGCAAAAGAGGAACGATTGAAAGTCAGCGCTCAGCTTCAAATGACAATGTTAAAAACAACAGACAAAGCCAGAAATCTTGGTGTAGTCATGGACTCAGACCTAAATTTTAACAGCCATATTAACATAATTAAAAAATCAGCCTATTATCACCTTAAAAATATATCAAGGGTTAGAGGACTTATGTCTCAGCAGGATCTGGAAAAACTTGTCCATGCTTTTATCTTCAGTAGACTTGACTACTGTAACGGTGTCTTTACAGGTCTCCCTAAAAAATCAATCAGACAGCTGCAGCTGATTCAGAACGCTGCTGCTCGAGTCCTCACTAAAACCAAGAAAGTGGATCACATCACTCCAGTTGTGAAGTCTCTACACTGGCTTCCAGTGCCTCAAAGAATTGATTTCAAAATACTTTTACTGGTTTATAAATCACTAAACGGTTTAGGGCCAAAATACATTTCTGATCTGCTACTACATTATGACCCACCCAGACCTCTCAGATCGTCTGGGACAGGTCTACTTGTTGTCCCCAGAGTCAGAACTAAACAGGGGGAAGCAGCGTTCAGTTTTTATGCTCCACATCTTTGGAACAAACTCCCAGAAACCTGTAGGTCCGCTGCAACTCTCAGTTCTTTTAAATCTAAGCTAAAGAACTATCTTTTTGATGTTGCTTTTCTTTAAATAATCTATTTTATTAACTTTAATTTCTTATACTGCACAGTAACTTTTATTCTTATACTGCACTATCAATTTTATTCTTGTTTTAATTTGTTTATTAATGTTTTTAAATTGTTTTATAACTGCTCTTTAATGTTTTATGTAAAGCACTTTGAATTGCCCTGTTGCTGAAATGTGCTATACAAATAAAGCTGCCTTGCCTTGCCTTGCCTTGCCTTAAGTCCCTGACAGGTTCCTCCAGGTCAAATACAGGGGAAAGTGAAGCAATACACTCTACAAAAGGTCAATCCACTTTGCATCTGATATCAAACTATATTTTGGGTGTTCACGCTTTCTCCAGATAAAGCCTAAACTCATAATGAGGTGGTAAATGCCTTATATGTATTTAGGGTGTCATGAGCACTTACACTCAACTTTGACCTATCAGAAATAATTACTATTATAGATGTCACAGGCTCTCGGCATAACCACAACCCTGGGGAAACTTACTACAGTCGTTATGTGTATATGTTATCGGTATGTCTACGAACTTTAACAGGGTGTGGCTTAAGTCGTGCATTAGAAAATTAGAGAAACTATCACTAGTCCACCAGACTGAAGGATACTGTCGTAGCCAGCAGGTTAGGGTTAGATGCCCCTGCGCATAATTTTACACCTCCCACCACTGAATCTCTCCTGTCTGATTCCTTTCTTTGCACATTTCTTAATCTCTAATGTTTGGATCTGTAGCCTTCTGGGCTGCTGAAGGATACCAAACACATTTTATGGAATAATCTCCTTAGAGGAGTTAATTAATCTGTCTGCCCTTGCACACATGATATCATCTCTGGATTGCCCCTGGCAAACAATGTGGCTTGTAACCAGTGCCGTGCTGTTTACTGAGAAATAGTAATTAGATAACAGTTACCTCATAAAAAAGTAATTATACTACTGATTACTTCCACCAAAAGGTAAGTTCGTCTAGGCGCTATGGGAAGATAAAAAATAGTGGTGAACACGCAAATAAGAAATGATGATGATGTAATAAAATAACAATTGTAATGAATTTTAAGCTATTTGCCAAACAGTAGGCTAATTAGAAAAAACATATGTATTACAGTAGTCTTATCACATCATTGTCATAATTGCTCCATACGTTGTTCTGTTATGCTATTTTATGTCACTAGGTGGTAGTATTTAGCCTTGATTCCATACACAAAAAAATAATCAGAAATGGATTCTACCAGAAGAGGAGGGATATTGCCTCTGGTAATACCAGAGCCCGTCTACGGAGAGCTTGTTCACTCCCTATTAAGCCCCATTGTACCGAATTTGGTTGCATTTCCACCAGAGTTCCACTGGGGGTGATCATGGGCGAGTGCAAAATGAATGGGAGTCTATGGAGCTAGACGGCTAAATTTGTCTCTTTCGCCTGGAGTTGTACAGTATGATGGCATGAGGGACAAATGAGTTCTTGAGTCTGTTGGTCCTATGCAACATTGAAATTACTAAACAAAAAATGATATCCTGAGAAAAGTGGATTTTGAGGGGTATAGCTCCATAGACCTCCATTCATTCTGCACTTGCCCGTGAGCACCCTCATGTGGAACCAGAGTGGAACTGCAACCAGTTCAGAAGCCAGAAGTACCCAGAGAGTGGAAGTTCTCCCCTTATTGGAAATTTATCTCGCCTCCGATACACTAGGTGGCGGCATGTACCTTTCATGCTAGTTTGTTGCCCAATATTAAACGAAGACGAAGTAGAAGCACAACCATGCACGTATAGCTTCCAGCGTGTGTGAAATTCAATGAATTAGTCAGTGTCACTAGCAAAATAACAATGTTTTCTGTGAATATTCTGCGTGGACTAAGACCCTGTGTTGTTGCTCGGTCCTTCAGTAACATTCACACTACGGCCGCTCGACACGGTGCGGTGCGGTTGAACGTGTCTTGTTTCCGAGGAGTGAGTGGGAGCCAGCTAACGTCACATGCTAACAGAAGGTCGTTCCTCAACATAAACAACAAGGTATTTAACTCCGGTTTGACGTTGTGTTTTCTTGGCGGATACATGGCGTAGTCGGCAAACTAATACTTAACATGACTAATGTAACGTTAGCTTGATTAGCGTTAGCCGCTAAAGTAACTGGAATCTCACATTCAGTCCACCTAAAGACTAGCTATACATGTGCCGGTTTCCAAACTTCATTTTAAATGTGCAAAGTGTCTGCGACGCTGTAATTAAAATTACGATTCAGCAGTTAATACGACTAATCATGGCACTGTCGTCACAGGTTTAGCTTACTGTGCTGCGCTGAAACAACCATAGACTGTACTAATAATAACAGTCTATGGAAACAACCCATGGCTGGAATACCAATCGGATCTCACAGCTTGATTATAATGCATGGAACGTGAACTATTAGTATTTGACATTTTTTAATACAATAAACTAGAGCTGAGCAATATATCGATATTATCGATATCGTGATACAAGACTAGATATGCCTTAGATTTTGGATATCGTGATATGACATCAGTGTTGTCTTTTCCTGGTTTTAAAGGCTGCATTACAGTAAAGTGATGTCATTTTCTGAACTTACCAGACTGTTGTAACTGTTCTATTATTTTGCCTTTTCCCACTAAGTCATTATATCCACATTACTGATGATTATTTATCAAAAATCTCTTTGTGTAAATAGTTTGTGAAAGCACCAATAGTCAACACTACAATATTGTTGCGGTATCGATATCGAGGTATTTGGTCAAAAATATCGTGATATTTGATTTTCTCCATATCGCCCAGCCCTACAATAAACCATATTGTAGTTCTGTAGACTGCAGGAACCACAGACAGGATGTAAAACTGAAGAAAGAAATGTCTTGGAAGATCACTTGCAGTTGTATCTTCTTTCTTTCCACAATCTGATTGTGGAGCCCACTTGTGTGTGTTTATTAAAATATAGATAGAAACAGGGTTGAGGTGAGGTGAGAGATGCAGTAGTGTATTATGTACCTGAAATATGTCTTGTGTATGTTCCATTGACTTTAAAACATGTTTTGGTTTTTTATCAGAGGGGATATGGTATTGTAAGTTTCTCCGTGTGTGTGTGTGTGTGTGTGTGTGTGTGTGTGTGTGTGTGTGATTATGGACACACCTCCAACACAGCTGCGGATCATCATGTGATCATGATTTGGATTTAAGCACTGTGCCACTTTACTACTACACGTCTCGAGAAAGGTCCTTGTGACTGAAACTAGCGTTGTGAATAGTCACTGGTCTCTCGATTCGGTTGTGATTATCCTGTCAACGATTTGATCCAAATCAATATCTTGATGCATCACGATGCGTCCCCTCCTCAATATTATTATTTATTGCTACACGTGGTTTTCAGCAACAAATTCAAGCAGTCAGATATATTATGAACTGCCTTTTTTATTGTATCTGCTCTTAAAAAAGACACTTCCTGAATGTAGCAGAGTTTTAACACCGCAGACAACAGAGAAAAGGCAAAAGACAAAAAAAACAACAACCGGAAAATCAATAATAACATTAGTAGGCAATACTTAATTATGGTCTATCACTGCATTGATGCACAATCTTCCACGTCCGCATCTCGATGTAATGATTAATTTCAACAACCCTACAATAAACCATTGCGGAGGTGACGTGTGTGTGTGTGAGAACAGTACAGAGTCTTGCATAAAAAAGCCATTACTTCAGTAACACACAACATACAGTGCATGCAGACCAAAAAGGAAAAAAAAAAGACTAGTGGGTTCTTGCGATTAGCAGGCTATGAAATTCCTTTTACCATCTAAGTGTCTTGTGTCTGCGACCAGATAGGAGTCGGGTATAAAATGTGTTGAGCGCTTCTTGTTTTCTTTTCTTTTTTTAAATACAAAGCATAGATAGGAAGCCATTTAGAATGATATTGTCCCTTACAGTCATCACAACAGACTTTTGTCAAGACTAACAGAGTAGCTAAACCCTGCCAAAGCCAGCTTTAATTGTGTGTTTTTTCTTCGGTTTCTTTGATTAGGTACAGTCCCGCTGTCCGTCCAGCCGCTGTCTGTCTGCGGCGACCCACTCCGAGGATGGGAACCTAATTTACACCGGCAGCCTGGGCGCTGCTGTTCGAGGTAGTCCCTTTCTCCTTGTTTTAGTTTTTTTTCACCCCACAGTAAATCAAGGACACACATCCATTCATAATAATGCAGATTAACTTAACACATGAGATGGAAAACCTTCCAGATGACAAGTGACAGCCAAATGAGAATCTAAGATTAAGTATTTAAACCTTAATTTCAATGGGAAAATAATTTTCACACTGTGTGTGTGTGTGTGTGTGTGTGGTACAGCAGCAGGGGCGGGGAGTTGCTGCATCCCTAGAACTAGAAGGCTCATTGGTTGCTGTTCACTGGCGACCATGTCATATGCCAAAAAGTGTGCATCCTCCAAAAGATTGCTGTGTAGCCTACAAGCAAAAACGATCATACATAGACACGTGTTCGATGAACGCCCAGGCTCTTGGGCTCTCCAGTAGGGTTGCACGACATTGACAAAATGTGATATTGTGATATCTATTATGAATATTGCGATATTGATATTAATTATGATATTTTTAAACGTATGTAAAAAAAATGCCAAAAACTTATGGGGAAACGCATCAAAATAGATTCATAAGAAACCCTTGTGTTTTCTTACAACACAAGGGTTATTTCAACATCACGGTCAAATTGGACTGGTCCAACATGAATAAATAAATAAGGACCATGTCTACAGAACAGGACATGTTTTACTGGTTGGACAGTATAAAATATATAAATAAAGAGCATGTCTACAGAACAGGACATATTAGAAACAACAAATATAAAAAAATATAGCATACTTATCGCAACACTTTCAATATAATGTTGCACAACGTGATATCGCGCTAACGATATTGAGTCGATATATATCATGCACCCCTACTCTCCAGCACGTTGTTTTGTTGCCGGCGGTCGCACACATTTCTCCGGCCGTTCTGCACGCTGTGTAAGAGCGGCTTCACCAGCAGGCTGCGCCCGGCTTCACCCTTCCCCCGCCCGGGCCACATCGCTACCTGGATGGGTGACGGCTAGATGAAAACAAAAAAAGGGACACGCCGAATCTCTAAATGGGCAGCAACCAAGCAGTTGGCCCGTTCCAGACAGGCACGTGCTCCGAACGGACAATGTTAGAAGTAGAATTGGCATTTGCCAGAATAATGGCAAACGCAACCAAAATGGTGCTTTCTGTTTACCAAATGTACCGGCTACCCCCTAGCTTTGAACCAAGTGCTACTAAATAAACAGTCACCACTGTCCCTAGTGGTGGGCGAATGAAGGACCAGTGACGTTTGAAGCATCGTACGTCATCGGTCACGTGGTATTCCACAGCGATCCCCACCAACTGGGTCATGTATACTGTATAATACTTGGAAAAAAATGGATATATGCCTCATGATAGCAGTGTAAGGAAAAGTATAGTCTAAATCGACAGCGTTCCACTTCCGGGATTGTTGAGGGTTGATCTCATGAAGTGGCGTATGTATGACACGGCAATTAGTATGGCGTTATTGGCATATTATCGTTTTTTAGTGTGTTTATAAACCCCATTTGGCCTCCATTGACTTATATATCTTTGCGATTGCGTGTGAATTGACACCGTAGCGAGTAGTATGTAAGGGCGGAAATCTGCGTAGGGAGGTTGGTCAGGGTGGAGTATGGGTCAAACACAGGACTTTGACCCAGGAGAGCGGGCATCGGGTCCCACGTGTGACTTTGTGTCCCGCGTGTGGTGTTTTCACGTTTTTTGTTTTCCTAAACCCAACCAGTTCTTCTTTTCCTAAACCGTAGCCTCGCGATAACGCATATGTTTACGCTGTGACGTTGCAGACTGCCGTCCGCTGTATACAACGTAGACATACATGTGATGTGATGATAGCTCAAAATGCGTGCAGATATAACACGCCACTTGGCTTTAGGAAAGTGCCGTTTATGTGTATGCAGAGTCATATGATGTCATGTTGAAACTGCGGTGGATTTATGAGGACTATGGTTAACTGCTCCTCAGATCTCTGCAGGGTAAATCCAGACGGCTAGCTAGACTATCTGTCCAATCGGAGTTTTCTGTTGCACGACTAAAACAACTTTTGAACGTACACACGTTCCACTAAAACAAGTTCCTTCCCGAGGCTGTTTTGGAGAGGCACCGTTGCTCCGTCCAGCGCTTAGCGCTCAACGATTGTGATTGGTTTAAAGAAATGCCAATAAACCAGAGCACGTTATTTCCCCCCCGTCCTTGAATGCTGCATGGACTAGCCAGACCCTCCTTTGCAGCACTTTGGAGGAAGACTAGGAGAAGTATAACCATGGCTTCTGTAACCTGGGTTCTCTGAATCTTCTCTTTTGCCAGGGGTGAAGATGTTTTCTTACAGCACCAGCGGGGCCAGCCTCTTCCTCATGCCCCACATCCTCCTGAAGACCGGAGTCCAGGGCTTCGTCATGAAAGCCGCGTTCTGTGGAGTCATTGGATTCTTCACCTTCCTCACCCCCGTCCTCCTCCACCTCATCACCAAGGGCTACGTGGTGCGCCTGTACCACAACCGCGACACCGACACCTACACGGCCATCACCTACAGCGTGCTGCTCACCGAGAAAAGGAGCGTGTTTCACCAGAGGCAGGTCAGGATCCCAGCCGTCAGCAAGATGTTCACCACCTTGTACGCTGGCGAAATGGGGCTGCTGGTAAACCCGGACATGTTCCCCATTCCACATGACTACAACCACCTGATGGGCTACGATAAGCCCTTCAGCTTCGACACGGACGACATAGATAGACCTGATAAGAGCTGAACCACGGGGTTGATTGTGGTTTTAGCATTTGAATTATATCCGCAACTCCAAACTGCACAGTACATACACAAACATTTCAACTAGGGTGGAATATCCACAGGGGACTTTATTAATAACTCTCAACTAGATTTCCAGATGTTTTTTCTGTCAATATTTTCATGTTAATAAATTATAACGTCATTATCATGACCTGTTTCCTTTTATTGATCTATGCAACTGTGCAGTGTTTCCTCTGTTGATTTTGTAGTGGCGGCCCGCCATTGCAAAATTTCTGCCGCCACGGTATCAGAAATAGGGCAGACACACTTGCTTTTTAAATTATCCTGTATAATGCACTCCCCAATGGGCCTTTTTCACAGCAGACATTTTGACTTGTCATAGTAGGAAAAGCACAGCTGAGATTGATCACCAGGACCTCTCCTAAGTGGAATGCAGCCATCAGTAATGGTTTAATACCAGGGCCTCTCCTAAGTGGAATGTAGCCATCAGTAATGGTTTAATACCAGGACCTCTCCTAAGTGGAATGCAGCCATCATTAATGGGTTTGAATACACCTGTGCTTTTCCTACTATGACATGTCAACATGTCTGCCGTGAAAAAGGTCTATTGGCTGCCGCTCACATTGCAGTTTAACAACAAGTAGAACTATTCAGAGATTATTGGGCCTGTCCAGTTTAACTCCACATACTGTTGTGTAGATGTAGCTTCTCCGCCAAAAACGTCACAGCGGGGGGTCCATTCTAATTGGACAACATTGAACTTGTCAGCTCATCGTCCTGATGTGGAAACATTAAAACGGTAGATGAGTCAGTGTAATATTTCTTGGGTTTTGGTTTCCCTAAAGGAAAAATGCAGTCCCTTTCTGACTTTCAGGACATAAACCAAATTTCATTCATTCATTATCATCATCTGTTTTCAAACATGAAATGATTTCATACTGCTGTCTCAGTTGGGCTGGATATTGCAGTGGAGATGGCTAGACTACTAAATATTCCTGGTGTTACTGAGAAGATGAAGACTACAGAGTCTTTATGTTGTTTTTAAAGGAATCATGGAACTGGTTTATTTATGGATGACTGTCAAACATTAGTGTTTTAGTACAAGTGCTGAGTTAGGGTACTGATTAAGGCTACAATGTCTTTGAAGAACGTAAAAAATGTTTTTCCACAAAACCCATTTTTCATTTTACAAAAGTAGCCTAATTTCACACATTTTTAAACACAAGCAGCCGTACAACAACTTTGCAGAAATACAATACATTCTCAAATGGGCACTTTTGATTCCAATCAAGAACTCTATGATTAGGTTTTGCATTTTTTGTTACATTTTATACATTTGATCTGTTTAGTTTGGGTTACACTAAAGCTTTAAAGGGGTTTTCTTTGCTTTTCCAAAGTAAAAGAAAAAGTCAAATTGAGGCATTAAACTGTTTTTAAGATTGACTCTAAAAAGTTGTTAGGGCAACCATTCTAGTAAACAGTTGCTAACTTACACATCCGTCACGCGCACATTACAAACTGCTGAAGTGGGCCTATGCTAAAATGCTAATTTAATTTATTGGTTAGTTACATAAGTAATATTGATTGGTGCAGTTTATATTCAGAGATGTAATGGTCACTCAATTTATATCAAGGGGTCCAAAGAAATGATTGACACTTGAAATTTTTTTCAGAGAATGTGTCCCATACTAAATTACATTTCACATACTTTTCTGCATATTTCGTATCTACTGTATACTTCTATGGTAGGTGTCACCAGTTACCAGGACAACATTGGCTGCATGGAGGGTTTCATTCCCTAACTTCTGTTGTGTCCTACACATCTTACTTTTTGATAACAAAATTAAAAAATGAATGAGGTACTACCATTGTCCAACTTCTTTAAAAATCAAGCCTTTAATCACTCAATCTTAAACAATACTTGATGTAATCATGAATTTCCCACTTTCACCCATTCTGCCTGCATAACCAAGGGTCACATGAATCTTTTTTTTCCATCAACGGCAACCTTTATTCTTCATTTAAAAAAAAAAAATCTCTGCAGCATCACTCAAGACTAGCCATCTTATTCATTTGAATACCTCAAGTGACTATTTTTCTTTCTTTTGAATCAACCCGTGATTCGACAAAACACTCCTAAAACATCAGCAGCGATGGTCAAACATAAACCATGACCAGATTAATATATTTCGTAATTTTAACGGCTTTCAGTTTGGAAAACTGAACAGCATTTGCGTAGCACATTCAAAATAAATAAAACAAAACAAATACTGTATTTTCAATACATGCATTTTCCCTTTATAAATGACTTGCACGAATGACCTTTTAGGCTGCCAAAAGTAGTGTTGGCAACTAAAAAAATCCAATGTTTCTGTGCCTTGTTTTGTTTGATCCATTCGATTTGTACTGACCTACAGTAGATGCATATAACGGCTCATACTCGGCGTTCCTTGCTTGTTTCAAGACAAGCATTTGCTAATGTTTTTGTCAAAAACATTTCATCAATTAAAGCTATAGTGCGTAGTTTCTGTCGCCCCCATGAGAAATTCTAAGTAATGACAGTATCCACATGATACAAGCCTTCCATGATCGCCCACCCCCTCTGGAGTAATGTGACCCGGAATTGGAGAGAATTTAACACTGGCAGCCAAGATTACATCTTTTACTGCCAGTAGCATGCAGCTACGTTCTACAATGTTAACAGCAGCAGATGACACCGAGCCGAGAGTAGAAAAAACTGTTGAAACCGGAGCGTTCAGAACAGTCGGAAATCGGAACGTTTTAGCTCACGGGGATTTCTCTGAAATACGTTTACCTCATTATTTGAAGTTTTGGCCACGTTTATGAAAATCCAACATTATGACATTATAGATATTGACAGGAAATACGGAAAAGCATAACAGTTCCACTTTAACTTTAAGTTGACTCTACAAAACTCTTGATTCTGTGAATCCCTGCAGTTACAAATAATCCAAACATTAGTCAAGGGTTGATAAAATGTTTAAGGCCTAGACAACCACAGCATGTTGGTAGTCCGGTTTATGACTTTGTCATCAGTCGACTCGAAGAACTGGAGTCAGTGAGTGGCAGCGTGCCTGGTGTGGAACAGATTCAGGCAGAAGGGACTGGGGAGAGAGTAAGAGAGAGAGAGAGAGAAAGAGAGAGAGAGAGAGGAATTAGCTTTAGAATTCTACATTTTATTGATCGAGGCTTCTCCTTTGTATATTTAATATCGTCACCTTCCTAAAATAATTGCCTAAGTCATTTTTTCAGGTTTTTCAGAAAACACAAAAAATAAAACTGCCTAAGTCACATACATGCTTGACATACGCAATTTTACTAAAGGTGTAGAATCACATGACCTGTTCAACTGAGGATGTAGGCAATTTTACCAGACGTGGCCAGCACCATGAGGAGATGATTTAGGCAAAGAAATAATTTTTGTTAAAAGTCATTTTTTTAGGTTTTTCAGAAAACACAAAAAATAAAACTAGGCAACAAAATCATTTTTGTTAAAAAATGACTTATAGGCAATTATTTTAGGAAGGTGACGATATGGAGGATGACATGAGAAATAATACACATTTCTGTACAACGGTCAGTTAAAGGAACACGCCGACTTATTGGGACTTTAGCTTATTCACCGTAACCCCCGGAATTATATAAATCCATACATACCCTTCTCATCTCTGTGCGTGTCATAACTCTGTCTGACGCACCCAGTGCTGGCCTAGCTTAGCACAGATCCTGGAGGTAACCGGCTCCATCTAGCCTACTGCTCCCAATATGTGACAAAATGTGATTTTGTATAGTCACAGCGTGTACAAATAACAAGGTCACATGAGACACCGCCATCTTCTAACCGTATACATACTGGGAACTATATTCTCAGAAGGCGAAGCACTGCTACTTCTGCTACTTGGGCGGAGTGATTTGCTCGCAGCACCTCAGAAGCCTCGTGGTGAGGAGCAGAGGTTTTCGCCTGGAGTTCGTTCAGAGTTGGAGTAAAATCACTCCGCCCAAGTAGCAGTGCTTCGCCTTCTGAGAATATAGTTCCCAGTATGTATACGTTAGAAGATGGCTGTGTCTCATGTGACCTTGTTATTTGTACACACTGTGACTCTACAAATCACAAGATGTAAATAGGAACATGTTGGCGTTATTTTGTCACTTCTTTGTGGCTAGATGGAGCCGGTTACCTCCAGAATCTGTGCTAGGCTAAGCTAGCGGTGGGTGCTTCAGACAGAGTTAGGCCTACAATACGTACGGAGATGAGAAGGGTATGTATGGACTTGTCTAACTCTGGGGGATACGCTGAATAAGACAAAGTCCCAATAAGTCGGCGTGCTCTTTTAAATGTTTCAGCTTATTTACCTGTAAGTGCTGTACCGTTTCGATCCACTGCATTTCAAAAGTGCATTTTAAAAAGGGCTGCGCGATACGAGGAAACATCTAGTTGCGATTATTTTGACTGATATTGCGATTGCAATATGATTTATTTAAGGGTTAATGCCCGACGAGGTGTCCATTGCCAGGTATTAATGGACAACGGCGAGGCGTGAACAGTCCGTTCTCATTTTTATGAAATTATTAAAATGAAATAAAAAATGTAAATGATTATAGTTTGATTTTTGCGAGGATCTGTACCAAGCAAAGATTTTTTTCTTTAGTCTGTAGGATCGGATTTGTAGGCCGGGACGTCTTTGCAGCACCACAATAACACAATAAAATTGCCATTAATTGTGCAGCCCTGATTTTAAATGGAACAAGAAATGGACTCTCACCTTTTGATCTGCGTGGCGAAGGTAGACGAGCTTCGCACCAGCTTCTTAGAAGAGGAGGAAGAAGAGGGCAAGGAGAGGGGGGCTCTGGGGGGACTTTGGGGGTGGGAGGATGGAGCAATGAGAGGCCTTGGACAGGTTCAACCTGAATAAAAAAAACACATTAGAACAGAGGTATGTTTTTTGATATTTTCCAAACCATTTAAATAGAATGCTAACCATCATACCAGCATAATGTAAAAATGTGAGCGGAAAATTTGAACTAACAAAACCACACCAATTGACTAATGAAAACACAAGTATAACTTCATGCTGCGCATACAAAACATGACTGAACTGTATATGTGTCACAAAATATTTGAAAGGTTAAAGATGTAATCCTTAAAAGCTCTGCACACCCACAGGTGTTTTCACATGTCTCTGAAGTAAAGGCTGGACTACAATAGAGCTGTTTGGAGCAGTTTGTGAACAGTGTTTTCTGTTGGAGATGGTAAGTCCCTTTGGGGTGGGCTTTGGGCTTTTTCACTTTGTAAACCTATAACTTGCACACAAAAGATATATAACACAATAAAGGAAAGGGGGAAAAGCATAATACGAGCACTTTAAACAAAAACCAAGTTATGATCGAGTTGTACCTTGAAGAGGAGGAGGCCGATCTAGGTGGTCGTTTTCCTTTCAGTGCTTTCAGTTTGTCTCCCTGAGACAGACTGCCTTCACCACTGTAATTCTACACACACACACACACACACACACACACGGGAAGATTGAGAGAGAGAACGAGAGTAATATCAGTATGAAAAGAAAACATTTTTCAAGTTGAACCTTCAAGAAAAAGACTTAAAATGAACCTATTGTAAATATAAACCACTTGTCTGTTTATAGTTTTAGGTACTGCAATCCTCATTGGCAGTGGAGCAATAATAAAGAGGCCAGAAAGTTATTTCATTCATCTATATTATTACTTTTCTGTGTTGTTTTCGTCACTGATCGCTAGTTTTAGATGCATATACATTTGCTTGCACGCGCTATTTGTGAACATACTTTATTAGCAATCCATCAATGTGTAACCCCATTCTATACCATGTATGTACATATCAATAAAACATTTAGCACAAAAACAAATAAAAAGATGCCAGAAAGTTTGGCCCCCTCACCTCATCCAAGCTGTATGATTTATAAAGGGTGGTGTTGATTGACAGGTCGTCCATGCTGGAGAGTAGGTGGGACATGGCTTCCTGTTTCCCTCCCTCGGAGTCGGCGCTGTGAAGCTGCTGCTGCTGCTGACGCAGCTGCTGGAGCTGCTGCCGGCGACTCAGCCTCTGCTGGAGGAGCTTCTGTTTGGAGCGATGGACGTCACCCTGGACCCACAAACTGTGCTGTTTCCTACACACACACACACACACACACAAACTTTTTGTCACTTCAGTCCGTCACACTGTCTGGAAAGGTGATGACCAGAAGAAGAGAGCAAATGGTGCTCTTCTCATCGGTGCCTACGCTGTAAATTAGGGCTGCTCCCTCTTAGTCGATTAGTCGACTAATCGGTCGTTTTGGTCTTAGTCGACTTAGATTTCTTTAGTTGATTAGTTAGATGTTTTATGCTTTTTTCATGCTGAATTAAACGTATGAAACGTACGAGCACATCTCTGGTAAACACAAAAATTAAGGGTTGACATTTTGCCTAATATCACAGTGAAACCTACTTTGATTACTTTCATTAAGGCGATTATTTGTTGTATTACACGTTTTCTGAAATGTGTTTAAATATGCAAAGGAGGCATTATCTTATTCAATATATGCATCCTTTTGCATGACTCTTTGTGGAGAAGCTCAGATTTACAGATCTGTCGATTAAATCAACTAATCGATTAGTCGATACAATTGAATGAGTGTTAGTCGACTAAGAATTTCTTCAATCGAACACAGCCCTACTGTAAATATCTTTTTAATTGTCCTTTTTCATCCCTTCCATTCATCCTGGTAATGTATCTGCCAGTCCTTCTGTCCATTATTAATAATACAGTATTAATATAATCTTGCCTTTACGTTATCTATTTGAAAAGAAGCCCTGAAGAAGCTTACAGGACTCTGATCTCAGGAAACAACACAAGCTACCTGCCGTTCAGGTAACACACACACGCACACACACTGTACACTGACCTGTCAAATTCTTGAGTCAGGTGTGATTGCTGGTCGAAAGTATTTTTTGCATGCAATAATTGATGACAAAAATGAAACGCAGAATAGTCTCCTACATCATTTTAGTAGGACCAGCACAAATCACCTGACTAAAGGAAATTCTTATGGAAATAAGTGAATATCTAACTACACACTTGCGTCATTTGTAATTGGCTAAACAAGCTTTGACACCAAACAGGACTTTAGGAGTCTACAGCCATGTTAGCGGCTCTGCGAGGCTGTGAGATACCATCCTCATGATGACAATGCAGCAGGACGGTGTATGTGAGATTGAGTCCAAATAAATGACCTTATTGATTTGTGTGTGTGTGTGTGTGTGTGTGTGTGTTGATGGTTCACACCTGTAACTAGAGCTGCAAAGACTTGTCAACTACTAAAGTTAAAGTGCGTAGTTTCTGTCGCCCCCATGAGGAATTCTAAGTAATGACAGCAACACTGTTGGCGCATCCACATGATACGAGACTTCCGTGATGGCGCACCGCCCCCACCCCCCTCCTTCACCCCCCCGCTCCACGCAGTTGCTTGTAACCAAGGAGGACACGGAGGATTAAAAAACATGAAGAAGATGTAATTATCTTCACTCGATTTTCTGCGCGCGAAAGTCGAAAGTTGTGTGGAGCTGATAGCTGATCTTAATTAGCTTTGTAGCAACTCATTTGGCAATGGCTTGAATGTAATGGAGGTTCATTAATAATAAAAAGGTTACACATTAATGGTTTAAACTAATTAATCAGTTTGAATCTTTTTTTTTTATGAAAAAAAATAACAACTCCCTGATTCCAGCTTCTTAAATATGAATAGTTTCTAATTTCTTTACCAAGTTGGACAAACCAAGACATTTGCAGACATTATCTTCTTCTTTTGGAAACGCTGATTGACATTTTTCACCTTTTACTGACATTTTATAGACCAAACAACTAATCCATTAATCGAGAAAATAATCGACAATTAACAAAAATCGGTAGTTGCAGCCCTACTGGAAACCTGGTCCGTTCTATGTGTGATAGTTGAGGTTAGGCATTGACCTCAAATGGTTAGGGTCAAGATAGTCGCATTTCCCGTACAGATTAACAGTATATAGCTGTATCTTTTAATCTTAAACTATAGGTGAGGCTGACAGGAATTACATTTTAATGTCTACTATCATAAAATGGAAATTTAGACCGGTTGGTCCCGCTGTAAAAAAAGAAAAAAGTAATGTCAAGTCTTTAGGATTCATCCTCTCAAAATACCATGGCAATCCATCAAACAGCTGTCAATGCATTTCACTCTGAACCAAAATGACTAGTCCAGAATTGTCTATAATTATCCTCAGAGCCATCTCACCAAGGTGAAAACAAGCAATGGCTGTTTATATTGCGGAGCCGCAACTGAGACTGAAACTCACTCCTCTAAGAAGTTCTGCTGGGGACCAATGATGGATCCAGGCCGGCAAATTCTGTTCCACGCAATGGCCTCCGCTGCAGTGAACCGGTAGTGCTTCATCAGGTAGCAGCCAATCAGAGTGCCTGTACGGCCCAGGCCAGCTGTGATTGGATGAAATGTTTCAAAAGAGAAGGTTCGGAGTTACAGGTTTGAAACAAATGAAGAGAAAGTTTAAGACCTAGACTTGCAACACACTTCTCTCTATACATTGAGTGTACATCAGCCTTTTGACTGAAAAAATAAAAAACAAATCTCTGCAGTGCTGTGGAGTAAGGTCTGGCTACACCACACATACATCCTGGGATTGGAGGAAAAAAAATGCTCTGCGTTGTTTTCAATTCTTTAAACCAATCACAGTCGTCTTGGGCGGCCCTAAGCTCCGGACGCAGAGACGGTGTTTCTGTAAAATACTCTCGGGAAGTAACTTAGTAACTTTAGTGGAACATGTCCGCCCCCCCCGCAAAAGAAAATGCCACAAACAATATTAAATGAAGTTCACACATTACAATAACGTGAGTTATTTTAATTAGCTGTACTTTGTCCACAGCAATCCCACCAATCAGTCCCAAAATGTCCCAGTTAGAGAGTAAATGCCGTCAACATATTCTTTGTAAATCTTTACATTTCATTCCCAGAAAGAACTAAGTAGGCCTGCCTTGTTGCACGACCCAAATTGTACACGATACAAAAGCGCGTAGCTTGCTAAATCAAAGTTTGTTGTTGTTTCCAGAAGCAAACAGAGTTCGAGAATAGCAACTATCCTGGAAATGTACTTCCGTTGTAGCCCGGCTCCGGCCTCCTACGTACTTCCGCTCAATTTTCATTTCCCTTCAGTACACCGTCTGGGTTTGCGGTATATTCATGGGTTTTCTCCAGCCAAATCTTAACCGGTCCAATCAGCGAACAGAGGGAGTGGCTGAGAACGATGACGTTGAGGACGTGCGCTAGTTTGAGTTGTAGTTCTGTAATGGTGGCGGAGAAAGATGCGAGCGAAGCCATTCGGTCCGTTGTGGCAACGCTGCCGAATATCCAGAAGTTAAAGTCCGAGCAAGACCAATCTTTGCTGAGTTGTGTTGGGGGGCCATGATGTCGTGGTCCTCCTCCCCACGGGGGTTCGGGAAAAGTTAGAATTTCCAGCTTGCTCCGTTAGTGGGGAAGGAGTTGGCTAAGGCGAATGCTAGCGTCGTAAGCCGATAGTTGTTGTTGACATACGTCACGACCAAACGTTAGCGATTGGTTACGGCAGATCCAGAGTGGCTCTGGGCAGATCCAATAGTTTTAAACTTCAACAGAGTACCCGCCTTCAAGGAAGTTAACACTTGTCAATGGAGAGTGGCCAGACTCTGTGTACAAATGAAATGGACCAGAGTCTGGTAGGACCAGGCTACTTCCGTTGATCCGGACTACCAAAAAAAATCAATACACACAAATCCACTCGTACCTTTGCAGTGCACAGCCACAGCTCCTTCAGTACTTTCGCACACGTGCAGGAAGCGCCTGATGATGAGGTCAGAGGGCGTGGTCCCATCCAGGAAGAAGAGGTCATGGTGCTCAAAACCTGCGTCCTCAAACTGCCTGCCGTCATACAACTTCCTGTTTAAACGGACCACGGCTGTGATGCCATTTTGGCAAAAGTATGGAAAATACGCCTCTGGTGCGTGGAGAGGATAACCTGGAAAACAATCAATAGGATTTCTTAGCACTGAGGAAAAGTAGTTATACATAATAACATGAAACATTTCCATTCATATAATCTGTACCTGACTAATATAACAAACAAACAATTCAATGGTGGTTAAAAATGTCATGTGGACCTTTGTTCAGAATAAACCTTCCAATGCTGACTTTAAATTAATGAATTTAATTCAATCTAACTTTTGGGGTGGGCCCTTGGGGAAAACATGTTTAACCCACTGGTTTGGAGAAAAGGTCTTTGATGGAATCGGACTCACCGTTCTCTATCTTACTGTGAGCGTGAGGACTGCTGAATGCCAGAATCTTCCCTGGGATGATCCAGTTCATATCCCCGTTTTCTACTCGCTAAAAACACAGAGAGAAAAGAAGGAGATGCAGTGTGTGACTGAGGCACTCCCATATGTGTAACATAACAGGTAACGTAACAGACGCACCAAACGTAACAAATGTAAAAAACGTAACAAATGTAACACGACTTTGCTCAGAAAAGAAGCTCAGCGTAAATTCTTTCAGGAAGACTTCTAAATTTCATCCATCTCTCTTGCTTCCTAAACTGATCAGCTGTTTCGGGGGGGTTCTCTTTTCAGTTAAACCAACCAGAATTGTCCATGAATTCCATCAGCCAATCATAGCATGGCATCCCTGCTTTAAATCTCTTCTTCTCTCTGCTGCTGTCAGTTGTTTGCCTAGAACTCTAGACGCACCCTATCGGCAGCAAATGTAATTTGCAGCCAGGGTCATCTAGCAATTCTCTGTTGGCTTGCGATCTGGTAAAACCAAACTCTAGTCAGGCCTATCACATCGTGTATAGAGTCGGTGGGCGGGCTTAACATAATGATGGCAGAGTTGCAACGGTTCCGCGAGAATTCCCTGCTACTTGAAAACAAAGAAGATGGCTGCTGCTGCTGGCGAACAGAGGTCTTTCAAATGGGGTTTGGCCGTGACTCTGGAAGACTTGGAGTTAAGCTTTTCTGACTGTGAGACTAGTGCAGTCCTAGTCTATATTCACGACGTTTCACTTCCCTGATTGCTCCATCCCGGTGGTTAACTGCTCCTCAGATCTCTGCAGGGTAAAACCAGACAGCTAGCTAGACCATCCGTCTAGCTAGACGAGGCTACCCGAAGCTATTTTGCAGAGGCACTGTGACTCCGTCCGCCGCATAGCGCCGCCCAAGACAATTCTGATTGGTTTAAAGAAATGCTAATAAACCAGAGCACGTTTTTCTCCCATTCCAGAATGTTGTGTGCACTAGCCAGACACTCCTCTACAGCGCTGTGGAGGAAGGTCTGGCAATGCGAGATTAGTGCAGTCCCAAAGCAGGTCAGCTGTGTCTTGATAGATGCGAGGAAAACCAATTACAACTTTACTTGTACTTTTCTATTTGCATTACTATGTAGACCACACTTTGCACCAACTGTACATTGACTCTTTGCTACATCTCAGCATTTATATAGACTAGTCTATTCATGCATATTGTGTTATTACTGATCTATATCACTACCTAGACCGCTGTTTGCACTAACTGTATTTTGACTCTTTTCTACATCTCAGCAGTGATATAGACTTTTCATGTATATTGTGTTATTACCATATCACTTTCGCATATCCATCGATTTACTTAACACCTCACTTTGTGCCGGCTTTGTAATGCCTACTTAATCTGCACTTCATGTAGCCTATTGTATTCTGTATTCTTGTACTGTATTGAATGTGAAACTATATGTTGTCTTGCATGCTTATGCTTTTCTTGGCCAGGCCGCCGTTGCAAATGAGAACCTGTTCTCAACGGCCTACCTGGTTAAATAAAGGTTAAATAAATAAGAAGGTGATTTTAGCCCCGCCCTGAGCTACAGCTACACCGTCTCAACACATTCAGTGCTCCTCGTCTTTCACATAAATCTGTAGACTTTTATTGTTACATGCAATGACTTGGATGTTTTTTAATTGTGTCTTTTAACTGTAATGCCAGTGGGTCTGTGTGTGTAGTGACTGTGTACCCTCCTCACCTCATAATGTTCATATTCCTCCACGTCGAAGTTTTCAAAGTCAAAGAAACCATGCTGTAATGCCTGGATGAGGGACAAAGAGGACAGCGGATTCAGGGCATTTATTTTTCATAATAAAGTATGACACTGTGATGTAATTTCTCTCCTCATGACCCTTGTTTTTTTCTCTTTTAAAATAAAAATAGTAGGCCTAGTTGACCTCCTCTTGGCTCTGTTCTCAGGCTTTAGATGATCTAGCTGTCACGGGAGAGTTATCGGCCAATCACAGGTCATGTCAGAGACAGACAGCTTTCCTATTGGCTGTCCTGCCTGTGCGACAAAGAGGGGAGAGGGAGAGCTGCAGGAAGACGACTCACTCTACTTTAAATGGTACTCTACTGGTGTTTTTTTTTTGCGTTCTACCCACTGCAGCTTTAAAGGAACACGCCGACTTATTGGGAATTTAGCTTATTCACCGTAACCCCCAGAGTTAGACTACTCCATACATACCCTTCTCATCTCCGTGCGTGCTGTAACGCTGCCTGACGGTTCCAGCATTAGCTTAGCCCAGCACAGATCCTGCAGGTAACTGGTTCCAACTAGCCTACTGCTTCGAATTGTGACAAAAGTGACAAAATAACACCAACATGTTCCTATTTACATGTTGTGATTTGTAGAGTCACAGCGTGTACAAAAAACAACGTAACATGAGACACAGCCATCTTCTAACAGCAAACAAACCGGGAACTATATTCTCAGACAGGCTTGCTGCGAGCATATCACTCCGCCCAAGTACTATATTCTTCCACATGAGAATATAGTTCCCGGTTTGTTTACTGTTAGAAGACGGCTGTGTCTCATGTTATGTTGTTTTTTGTACACACTGTGACTCTACAAATCACAACATGTAAATAGGAACATGTTGGTGTTATTTTGTCACTTATTGGGAGCAGTAGGATTACTGGAACCATTGACCTGCAGGATCTGTGCTGGCCTGATGCCGCTGGAGCCGTCAGACAGCCTTACAGCACGCACAGAGATGAGAAGGGTATGTATTGACTTTTCTTACTCTGGGGGTTACGGGGAATAAGCTAAATTCCCAATAAGTCGGCGTGTTCCTTTAAGTAGTCCCTGTGGCTTTGTGTGGTTGTTTACCTTGCGTATTCCTTGTAAGCAGTCGAGGATGGTGAGGTTGAAGGAGCACTCTCCCGCTGCTGCATCCCTGTGGGACACACACACACAATGCTAAATAGCCACACTAGCCGCCATTGTGTGTGTGTGTGTGTGTGTGTGTGTGTGTGTGTGTGTGTCTGTGTGTGTGTGTGTGTTACCTGAACGGCAGGTAGCTTGTGTTGTTTCCTGAGATCAGAGTCCTGTAGGCTTCTTCTGGGCTCCTTTTCAAATAGATAACCTAAAGGCAAGATTATATTAATACTGTATTATTAATAATGGACAGAAGGACAGGCAGATACATTACCAGGATGAATAGAAGCATAGAAGGACAATTAAAGTGATATTTACAGCGTAGGCACCGATGAGCAGAGCACCATTTGCTCTCTTCTTCTGGTCATGACTGGTGTAGTGGACCAGTCTCTTTCTAGACAGTGTGAAGGACTGAAGGGACAAAAAATCAATGGAAAATCTGTAACAACTACACAACAGCACATGTGATTTAGTTGCCCAATGTCCACACAATATGAATTTACACAACAGAGCTTTATGTCAGCCTAAGAAAGTGGGTTGAGTCTCCACCGCCTTAGATTTTCTATAGCAGGTATGTGATGAGCAACACTGAATTAGCGGTTGCAGATTTCTGCCGATTTTTCCGCAGATTTTAATCAAATTAAAAAAAATGTTTATACAACTCAGAATGTTAAAACATCTCCACCCTTAAGAAGAAAAACTGTCTGCTAAATTCCGCAGATTTTCATTCTGGATCACGCTGAAAACTGTATGATCTGATGAGTAGAGCTCTGCATCTGTTACCTTCAGCTTCTTATTGACTTTGCAGCAGTATCTGTACAGCATGGCCAGGTTGAGGGGCCCAAAGTCTGCATAGAAACTGCAAAAAGTAAAAAACAGATGAATGTGTGATACATTGAAATATTTGTTTTTCCATATGTGTAAAGAAAAGTTTGTCAGACGTGGCTCCTTGGTTATGTGTGTTTAATTAAACTTCACATAATAAAACTTTAGACAGATGCTTTCTAAGAGGATGGAGGAAGGAAGGAAGGGGGGCCTTCAATCCAAGAGTGGGCTTGTGAGATAGCTAGAGTGGCAGCGTTGGAAAAAGATCTCTTGTGCTTTCTGAAGGGCTCCTAAGACGCCACGTACTGTGGAGAGGCCTATTTTATGTGCTTATTGTTTTGTCATTTATATACTGTAATATGTTTATTTGGTTAACAGGTGTCCATTTTGTTATTATTTTATTGTATTGTATTGAATATGATGGTTATTATTTCATCTTGTCTTAATTTTTATGAAAAGTGGTGATTACGAGTGGGGGGTTCAGGGAGGTGTATACTTTGTGTTTTATTAAAAGCAAAATAAAAACTGTAAATATATAACATATATTTAAAATAAAATAAAAACTCTGGAGCTATTAAAGCCCTCAGACATAATAATCTCATTTTAACATAGGAAGTCGAGTAATATGTAATATGCACCAGTGACAAAACGGGCTCTTCCTTGTTTCCTATTCTTTTCATGAATGGCAAAGTAATTTTGGTTTTCTGCGTTTTAATGTCACTCCAAGAACAGAGAAAGGGTCGACAACAAAAGCAATCAGGCTTACACTGAGTTCACCCCTGTAATATTTTGGGGAACGTGGAGGGTAAAACACTATCTACTGTGTTCATTACATGTAAAAAAAATATATAAATGGTAGATTGGAATGATTGCAAATCCAGTTTGAACAGCGTCATCCACTGTTTGTCCTAAATCTCTTTCCATCACGAGGGCACAGCTGATCGCTGATCTCATCTTGACCTATATCTTACACTAGGATCAAAACCACTGGCTGAACATGTAAGGGAATGCACGGGCTGCAGTTACAGCCTGGAATTCAAACGACTAACAAACTAAGTATTTCCTCATCAGTCTCCTTCAATATAATTTACACATATTACTGCACCATACAGGCAGGGGCGATTCCAGGATTTGTTAAGTGGGGTGGCACAGGGGGGCGACCATTAATTAGTCCGTGGGGGGCATTTTATCAGAATACAGCATAGAAAATCTGCTTAGAAATAGAGGAAATATTGGATTGGATAGAACAACATAATTATGCTAACTAAAACATCACATTCATTATTAGTTTCACTTGTTTTTATTCTAAACCAATTGTATATCCAAATACAATACACATTTTTTAGGCTAATTGGTCATGTAAGGACTGGGAAAATTGGCAGAACATGCAGCCAATTGACAGCACTCTAGCCCAATGGATTGGGGGGGCACCATAGGAGAGGAAGCAGTCATATTTCAGAGGGGGGTGGTGCGGTGCCATCCTGTGCCCCCCTTCTAACCCTGGCCCTGCATATAGGATGTTTTGAACTGAAAAGGTTTTCCTATTAAATGCATTATTTTGGCCAATCATAAAGGAAGGCAAGAAGGGAGGAGGGAAAGGATGACAGGGGTGTGATTAAGTAAATTAAATTAAATTAATTAAGACTTCCAACTTGGCCCACTGTACTTGAATGTGTCAGGAGTGAGTGAGAATTTTTTAAATATTTTGCCAGCAAGGCAATTCTAACCGACTTTTGGATACGTCAGAGATGCTAATTAGCAATGGTCTGTTAAATATCACGTCTAGGACACTAAAGAGACTGACAGCCTGAATCATCATCGAGGAGTTATGATTATCATCATTGCCAGATTAGATTATTGCAACAACCTGCTTTGCAGATGGTCAACCCCTCTGAATAACAAATAACCTGTAAGCTCTTCATCCGGTCATTTCACATCTTCATGGCAGGATATTTTCAGGATAAAGCCTGACATCACCTTCCACTCTGTGTGTTTTCAAAATCCCTTAACTACGGGAAACAACAGCCTTCGAGCTAGCGAGCTACACGCTAAAAATAGCAAGTTTTGGAAAAAATTTGGATCGTGCAACAAGGCAGGCCTGCTTGGTTCTTTCAGGGAATGATTGTAAAGATTTACAAAGAACATGTTTACAGCATTTACTCTTTAACTGAGACTTTTTGGGAGCGATTGGTGGGATTGCTGTGAATGAAGTACACACAGCGATACACTAGTAAGAGCTAATGAGGTTTAACCATGTATCAGCTAATTTAAATAGCTCACGTTACTGTATTGTTTGCTGTTAGCTTCATTTAATTTTGGATGTGGCGTTTTCTTTTGCGGAGTTCCACCAAAACAAGTTCCTTCCCGAGACTATTTAGCAGAGCCACCGTCGCTGCGTCCGGAGCTTAGCCCCGCCCAAGACGATTGTGATTGGTTTAAAGAAATGAAAACAACCCAGAGCGTTTTTTTTTTCTCCTATCCCAGAATGTATGTGTGGTGCAGTCAGACCTTACTCCACAGCGCTGTGGAGATAGGTCTGGCAATGCGAGACTAATTTACATGAACTCAACATCATTGACAGTAATAACAACACTGCTCACACCCTAATGACAGCTTATATGAATTTGCACACGACACAGTGAATACAGACCACACAACCTGATTTGATTTCCAAAATACTTACAGTATTTATCAGAATCTTCTAGAGTGTTTGGATGATACCTGCTGATCCTCTATCAGGCATCTTTAAATAAAGTGATTTATCATAAACCTTTCACTGTTTTGGTGCACTGCTGTGTCACCAGACCGGATTGGCACCTGCCAAAAGCAAAAAATATATTTCTGTATCACTGCCTTACCTCTCATATATGAATTCCTCATCCACGCTGAAGTAGTGTGTGTTGGCTGTATTCTTTGGTTTGACACGCAGAGTGGTAAAGTACAGCCGATCTGTTGTGTACAGCACACAGACAGCCAGACAGACAGACAGACAGACAGACAGACAGAGTTAGTCCTACAGTGGGGGGCGTTCGGCAGCTCACTGCTCTCCGTCATGGCGCACTGACAGTTTAGGAACCTTTAAAACGGGTGCATTGAACACCCTGTTGTGTGTGCAAGCACTTTGCCCTTTTTATTACCACGAGTTTACAGACATGTCTCTGCTGATTGGGTACCACCTGTGAGGACACAGCCAATAAACGAGAGAAAAACATATGTCAAAGCAGATGCACACCGTTTCCCACCGTTCCGAGGAACCAGGTCCTTCAACCTAATATATATGTCAATGCCTTCAACCAGGAAACCGTAGCAAAATGGTGCACACCAGATTGAGATTGAACGCGCGTTCCCGGGCGTTTCCTGTGTTTTGCCTAGAGGGGGGTCAAAGGTCACATGTAGCCACTGACAGGCGACCAAATGACACGCTCCGTGTCGTTGATTAAAATGACCTAACACTAACAAAATAATATAACTGTAAACCTTGTTGTTCAAAAATATCACAGATATACCTACATCAATCCTGTGAGGTTAGGATGAGGTTAAGTGTATTTGGGTAGCTATAATGAATAGAGCTGCACTGATTCAAGGTTCAAGATTCCAAATCCTTTATTAGTCCCATAATGGGGAAATTCACACTGTTGCAGCAGCAAGGGATGGGGGGGAGGAAGCTCGACAGAAAAATCATCTCCAACTATTTTGATAATTGATTAATCGTTAAAGTAATTTCTCACAGCCAAAACGGCAGGACATCCTGTTTTTAGCCTCTCAAATATGGAGGTTTCATAAGGTGCTATTCATCACCTCAGTTGAATTAAAAAATTCCCACTTTCAGTTGATGATATGATATGTAATATTCAGCATTCAAATGTTAAAATCAGCTATACCCATGTTATATATATGACTATTACTTATTATAAAATGCCATCAAATCATGTGTAACTTACCTTTAATGAATTCTGACGCACCAGACTGTTCATATTCCTCTGCCATCTGACTCTGTGATTCCTAATCTCCGTTTTTGGATGACTGTCAAATATAAAAAGTCTTCTCTTCCAGTCTATAATGTGTTTTTTTCTGGGTTATCTGTTATAAGGTTGCTTGAGATGTGTCCAGAAAATCACGAGTTCTGTAAATATCACAATAACAGGTCCCTTGTTCAGCTTCAATGAGCCTGTCATTACTTCATCCGCACGTGTAATAAAGCCTCCAAAGTTGAATAAAACCCCGACCATTCCTCTCCTCCTGCTCGTCAGATGCCTTTTGACTCTGTTTGAACTGAACAGTTTCCCCCGAATGATTTGGTAAGCCCCTCCATGTCTTAATTTCAATGTTTCCGGGAATATTCGAGCAAACGGTCAGAAAAGCTGAGGACACGCACCAAGCTGTCCAGAGTCAGAGTGAGTGCTAATCTCCCTGCTGCTCTGAACATGCTCGGTCACACACACACACACACACACACACACACACACACACACACACACACACACACACACACACACACACACACATAAGCATAAGCATAAGTCATAAGCGTGTTGTGAAAGCCTGGTAAAGGCTGACTCATCCATGGATGAGGCTATATTGTTGTAATTCCTGATTAATTGCAATGCCAATTTGCATAAACAGTATTTTATTTCCATATTGTTATTATGTTTATTCCTTCCAGTCTGCCTGTTGAAGTCACATCATATTTTATGATGTTTTACATTTTCAATTTAGATTTAGGCCTACTATACTGTAATAAGACGTGTACTACAGTGTATATAAAGTCACATTATAACAACTTATTTCTAACAGCAAACACTGCAGACTGACTCGCCTGGCCTGAGGAATGTAGTTTGCTCCTGTCACCCAAGGGTGCGGAGCCAAAGCCCAGGTGCCAAATGTCTGAGCTCCCTGATTTCCCGGCTGAGCTGTGAGTGTTACATGGGGCCAGCTAAATGTGTACTTACATCACACAGTTGGACAAGTGTTTGTGGCGATGGTACAGTATGTGTTGAATAAAAGTCACTTGTTTGTGGAATAGCTTATCCTCTTACAACTTCCCTGTAGGGACGTGAAGTAATGTGATGATGTGCTCCACCAGCAGGTTGACATTTTTGCTTTTTAGTGAAATATCTCAACAACTATTACATGGATTACCATGACGTTCGGAAAAGTACCGGTCAGTTCAATTTATTCACAAAAGTTAAAAGACAAGTAAAATCGTAAGACATAATGCAGATATGTGCAATGGGACACCCTGGTAATAAATGTATAAGAGGCCCAGACACTAGCAAATAATACATATTATAGATATTATCATACAGTATAAAGAAACATGTATTATACAATATAATTAACAACATACAAGAACATTACATCTTTTTACATTTCTAGTCAGTTTTACTTGTATTGGACTAAACTTCTATGTACTTTTATAATCCTTTTATCTTTTTAGGAGTGACATTATACGATCTGTCCAGGGACAGCAGATGTAAAATAGCCTTTTGGCTAATTCTGGCACACTGTACATTTTCTTTATGTATTATTAGTGTGCATTGTCCCTGTTAAATAAACCTGAAATAAATAAATAATTACATTTGGTACAGGCATTCATGGTGCACAGAAGATGAATTCTAAGGATATGAAGATCCCCTAACATTTTCTGTAGCAGCACCATCAGGTTAACGTTCCACTTATTCTATGAATTAAAAAAAAAAAAAACATTTACAGATTGAATTGGCACAACATTTGGTACAGGCATTCTTGGTCCTCAGAGGATGAATCCTAATGACTTTGGGGATCCCCTGGCTTTTTCTCTCACCATGAGGTTGACATTTGTGTCTTTAAGTGAACTATCTCAACCAGGAGTCTTCAACGTTTTTCAACCCCTTACCTGAAAGACACATGGAGCAGGGTCCTCCTACTACATACAGTATATTGTATAAATTATGTTGTATATTAAACTGGTACTGCAATAACATGCAGGGCAGCCTGAAGCCTCTATACATACGTTTTTAGCATAGAATACTGACCTATTAAAATAGCTTACTAATTGTTGGCATGATTTTAATAATCATGTTTTAATGTTAAACATACATGTGGCACACACAGTGAATCCTTAGGATGAACTGTATCTGCGGATGGCTACTTTAGTGACTACCTTAATAGGCCAGTAAGCAGTGGGGATATTATATGTGCTAATAATATATTAGAATTATGTTAAGACATTTTAATTTATGAAAAGAATTGACAACAATTTGACCACCATAGGGGTCCCGGTCCCCCTGTTGAAGATCTCTGATCTAAACTTTTTGATGAATTGCAATGAAATTAGGTACAGACATTCATGTTCCCCTCAGGAAATAATGTAATCACTTTGGTAATCTCTGACTTGTCATCTAATGCCATCATCAGGTCAATATTCACTTTGGTGTACTGCTACACATTTTTCAGCAATAATGATGGCGGACTTTGTGAACATTATACCTGTTTAATAACAACAACATGTTAGTATGTGAGAATGTTAGCATTCTGGTGTTAGCATTTAGCTCAAAGCATCACTGTGCATCAGTACAGCCTCACAGAGGTGATATCATGGCTGGTTCTTAGTATTCTTCGATTTGTTCAATTACAACACCTCATTTGGTCGATCACTGTAACATTTAAATGGCAGAACAAAGGGCCAATAGACATTTAGAGAGCTTCTATAGAACAGAAACCCACCCCCATACAGCTTTTCCCCACTTCATACATTTCATTTTAGCTCTTAAGATATGATTTCTCTCTCAGTGTCACCTGTGAGATTCCTGTGGTTGATAAGTTGAGCTACACAGCAAATTTAGGCTGTAAGGCAATGCAAGTTAAGATGAGATGTGTGTTTCGTAAAGGACTTGTAAGTCTCTTTCTCACAAAAATAAAAGTTGCCAGTGTACTGGAAATTATTTTATTGTCATTATTGGCAATGTGAGTTCTTGGATGGATAAAGCTATTAGGCTATGCCAATGTGGACATATGCTGCGTGCATGTATTATGTGTATAGTGTGTGTGTGTGTGTGTGTGGTATGTTTGTGTGAATGGTTTGTTCGCTATATCACCTGCGCACCTGTGTGTATGTGTGCTAATCAGAGGTTAGAAAGGGAATCACAGGTGAGAAGGGGATTGAGGAATTAGGATCTGGGAAGCCACACAGTTTTTCAACCTCAGCTCTGTGCCAGTGATGTTTTTAGATCTCGTCCGCTCGTCATTAATCTTTTACAGTCAGTCTTTTTGTAGGTGTTTTGAAATGCATTTACAAAATAAAGGATTACCCTTAAGACAATGGCGTACCTCATTATTGGCAGCAGCAAGCGTTGGAAATGGTTTCAAATTCCCTCCAGTGGCATTTTTTTTTTGGTCAGATCGCCACTAAAGGCTTTGTAATATAATATAATATTTCCATAACTTAGTCATGTTGTACTAACCTTACACTTTGTCAAACCTTTAACTTGGACACCAAGTCCTATTCCTGGTCTTAGCTTCATCTGCTCTATTTAGCCAATTAGACATCAGATTAACAGAAGGTAGAGCGCAAGCAGGGTCATTACCAGGGTTCTAAATTAGCACCGTTTACCAGCCAAATGCTGGTGAAATATGCAAGTGGCTGGTAGATTTACTTCACTCACCAGCCAAAAAACCCAATGGTATTCTATTGAATGGCTGGTAATATTTGAACATTCATTAGCCATTTGGCTGGTAGACAAAAACGTTAATTTTGAAGCCTGGTCATAACCGAGGACACCTGCACCATGAACACAAACTGAAGTACAAGATGAAACAGTGAGCACCTGATGATTCTGAAATTATATTATTATTATTATTATTATTATTATTATTATTATTATTATTATTATTATTATTATCAACACCACCAAAACTGAGAGCCAAACTGCTTTACAGAGAGTGAAACAACATATGGAAACATACTGTCTCAAAACGTATTTCTTTCACATGGGTGATATTTAGCCTATCATTTATTTATTTTAAAATGTATATGTGAAATGTAACGCTGTTGATAGTCACTCTTCTGTTGGTATTAGCATCATTAGAAGAGACATTGTGATGATATGAAGTTTGGTGCTTCTCATGTTTTGTCATTCCACGAATGAAAGACTGCCCTCTAATGCTCATGTACATAATTACATCTGCTGTAGCTGCTAGATGCTGTTTGCAAATTAGACATGAAGTACAGCACTATAAACATGTTAATTATTTTTTTTCTTAGTATTTCATGGTCTAATAATGTTATCACAAATATTCTCTCCAAGGCAACAGTTCTGGGAGCCCTGAGTTTCTAGGGGCCCATACATACTGTGTGTCAGTCGTGGTAATTTGATTCATCGCACATTTGTCTTGTAGTGGAGCTGTCATGCCGAAAGGTACATGGTGTAAATAAATGTGTGCTTTACCAAATAACCTCAAACAGGGGCCCGAAAGGGGGCCCACAGCTCATTCTTGCACTGGGGACCACTCGCAGGTTAATGTGGACATGGACATGTTTAACCTTTGAGAGATAAAACTTGTGAATTATGATTGCTTTTCTGACAAGGGGTGAAGAAAAAGGGTTATTTACACGAAGACAGCAATGAAAAGGTCTATCTGGAGAGTCAACAAGAGATACTTTTGTATCAGTCTATACATTGTTTTTACTGTAAGTAAAAATCCTGCATATTATACTTTTAAGAAAAAGAACCAGTTTCAATAATGTTGAAATGCTCCGTTACAAGTAAAGTCACGTATTTAAAATCTTAATTACTGTACGTAAAAGTAAAGGAGTATTAAATAAAAAAAGGCCAGTGTATTCTTTCTTAGAGCGAGAAGGAATGAGAGAGAAAATGCATGTGGTTGGAATTGCTGCTCCAGTCTTCCATCTGATGGATGTGTTTGGTGACACATCAGAGAAGTGATGGGACATTGAAGTGCCATTGAACTTTCCAATCTGCTCCTCTCTGGCCCTGCTCCCAAAACACAACTTATTTTTGACTTCATTTGCGAAGCAATGACGTAAAACAAGTTCAGCTTGAACAGAAATGTACCCACATACCTGACTCTGTCTGTTGAAATGACAGGATGTGACAGGAAGCACATCATGTTTAAATGATGGCTTTATCTGTGTTGCAAACATCTTGCAAAAATACATTTATTTTTGAAATTTTGGCAAAATTTCACCCGATGAACTAAGAAAAACGAAACGTCGCAAATAAGTGTATTTTTGCAAGAATGAATGGTGCGGGAGTTTGTTTGCAACTTTTGACCCAAAGCACTGTCTTCTCCGATGCACCTGTCTCATGCAATAGATAGTGTGAACTAAGTATTCTTCTGTTCTGGGTTTCTAATTGGGACACAGTCCTGCAGTCGAAGAAACCACTCCATCATTTCCGTGCTGGATTGACTCCCAGTCCTAGCGCAGTTCAATCATTTCATGAAGCATCACAGCTCTCAAAGACTGCTTTCACCCTCAAAAGGTCTGAATAGATCCGTTCCCGAAGCAATTTCTGCTGAAATGTCCTCTTGCAGGAAATGTGTTACATTCACAAGATCTGGCAGAACTCCTAAAAGAGTGGAAGGACAGCAGCAGAGTGTCCGTGTAGAAAAAAAAAAGTGTGGAAGCAATTAAGGCATCATCAAATACTGTTGGTGGGGAGGTGCTGCCATGTTACAGTCTGTCAGACAGAAAACTGGGATGGAGTTTTGCCTTTGGTTGTAAATGTGACTTAGTCTACATCTTTGACGTTCCACTTCCACGATTGCTCCGGTGTCGCAGGAAATTCCGCCGGATGCATGTATTTCCGTTTCCTTCCACTTTCTTTGTGTTGGAATTTTAACTCCGGTAGATTTATGCGGACTATGGTTAACTGCTCCTCTGATTTCTGCAGGGTAAATTGAGACAGCTAGCTAGACTATCTGTCCAATCTGAGTTTTCTCTCGCACGACTCTGTGCGGAGCTTAGCGCCGCCCATGACAATTCTGATTGGTTTAAAGAAATGCCAATAAACCAGAGCACGTTTTTCTCCCATCCCGGAATGCTGTGTGGACTAGCCAGACCCTCCTCAGCTCCGCAGCGTGTGGATGGTCTGGCAAAGCGAGACCAATGTGACTAGCGGTGAAAATCACAAATCACTTTTCGGATTCAAATCATTTTGTCCAGTTAAGTTGAAAGATTTGTTGTCACTGACTATGTAGTTTGTTCAGTTCTCTTAAAAGCTAAGTGGTTGTATCTCCGTTTGAAGAGTCCATCGTGATTTTTTAATCCTCCGTGTCCCCCTTGGCTACTAGCTACTGCGTGGAGGAGGAGGGATGGGGAATCACGGAAGGTTTGTATCAACATCAGTGTTGTTGTCATTACTTAGAATTCCTCATGCGGGCGACAGAAACTACACACTATAGCTTTAAGTTGTGCACATAATGCAAATGAGCTTGAGACATTGCTCAAAAATAAATGTCACATGGTTGTGGTTGCCAGGTAACAATGGTTGTCCTCAGGCATGCTGCACAGCAGAGCAGGTAGAAAGTGTGTGTGTGTGTGTGGGGGGGGGGCTACGAGCCCTTCCCTACTTCCTACATCCGTACTTCCGGCGCCCTTGCTCACACCCATCTTCGAGCTCGGCATTTATTTTGATCTCGACTACACAGCTGTAAAGTTTGGCGACTGCATCTTGCTATCGCCGTGACAAAATATGTGCACAGACAGACAGACAGACAGACAGACAGACAGACAGACAGACAAATAAAAACACAGACAGATTCCAGATTTACAGTTCCCGTTAGTTGTCTCCAGTATCACATTTTGCCCTGATGACACACACACACACACACACGGTAAAAACATTATACAATCACCACCGTGGCTGTGAAAAATGTAATATTTTCTTATCATATTCTGTTATATAATAAATACATTTTCTTTCTAACAAGTGATAATTGTGCTGTTTTCAAATCGAACAGCTGAATACTGGGGAACAGAGCAAAGTGACAGAGCCAAATGGCAGCATCCTCCCCGCAGGAGGCCTATCCCGGTCTCAAGGGCAAAGAGGGGGAGGGGTGGTGGTGGTGGTGGCGATGAGAGAGAGAGAGAGAGAGAGAGAGAGAGAGCATCTGTCTGCATGGTGACGTCAGCACGCCCCAGCCTTCTCCCGTGCGTAATCCGCCGCCCGCTCCTTCGCACTGTCCGGGAGGATGAATCCCAACACTTTGATTTCATTTTGACAAATTCGTCTCGAACATTAAACCAATTAACCAAGATCATTTGTATCACCCTCCAGGGAGTGGGGAAGATAACACTGAAAAGAAACTGCGCTCGACAAGTTTATTTATTTATTTTTAATTTGAAATCTTTTTTTTTTTGTTGGTGTCCCGCATGAAAAGGATCTGGAGAGAAGAGGAGAGACGAGCCGGAGAGGGAGGATGTAAAGGCTTCGGGATGATGGATCCTGCTGGAGGAAATAATGCGACAAGGAGACCGTGTTCCTCTGCAGAGGTCGACGCTCTTCACATTTAGGCAATTGATTCTTGTTATTTTTAAACGATATATCTCTTAATAAGCGGCTGCCTTTGTGCGTAAAAATAATAATAATAATAAAGTGCATATTGTGTAGGCTATTCTTATTGTCTGACAGAATGTGGAATGTGGTTGTCAGGCTTTGGTGGATCATATAGGCTAATGCTGCACGGCACGGCCTAGATACTGTAATAATCTGCTCCATATAATGTCGGGAGGGGTAACGTAAACACTCTTATATAACACTCCTAAAGGGACATTTTTAGTGTCTGCTCATGTCAAAATTGAGTTTATTGTGACCTTATTGTTAGTTTATGATATATATGTATATATACATATATATTTATTCATCTGTAAAATATTCCAGCAGGGACAATGTGTAGCCTATACTCAGTGGTGTGTTTACAGTACTGCGTCTGCGTGCCTCTAGGATGCATATAAATAGATTTTTACACTACCTCTAGCCTATGTCATTTTCACTGTTTAATTATACAATAATAAGATTTTAATATCATCATTGTGAATAGATAATACCATTTCAGTTGCATTTTTCATGAGGGAAATGACAGTGTGTCACCATTTGGCACAAGAAAAGACAAGGGAAAAAAAAAAGCCCTTTTATTTTGCACACTTTAGTGCATTAAAGTCGTATTTCTCACCATGATGACGCGATTCAGATGCTCAGCTTTCCATCTGTTTACGTTCTGATGAGACTCCATCAAAATCTGGTCTTAGCCTCATTTAGATCCCTGCAGCCTGCATTGGCTCCACTCTGCAATGGCTGCCTGCTTCATGTGTCCTTGACTTGTCACGGAAAAAGAGAGATTGAATATTATCTGTGTTTGTGCATTGTTGTTTTTTTTAAACATCTGAATACTGTCTAACAGGACAGGCAGTTGTAAACAGTCGATGGCTGCCATAAAGTATAGATCGGAAGAAAGCTGATCAGCAGGTATGTGTGTGACCTTTAAATATTGTCAGTAAGGAAGTGTGTTTTGAAATAATTAAATTAAACAACAAAGCATAGACATTTTATTTTCCATTTGTTCACCATTTCTTTTAATATGTGTATGTAATATGTAAATTAAAAGGCATTTCCTTTAAAGATGACAGTGAGGCGGCCGTGACAGTACTCCAGAATTGCAGAAATGCAGACAAGAGACAAATTGACAATTAATGCTGTACACTATATTTGCAATTCAGTTAAAAGTGTAACTCGGGGCTATATTCACAGTCTGCAGGAATACAAAACATCTATAGTAGGTTTAACCACAGCACTTTCTACCTCAAGGTTATTGTCTCTGTCTTCCTCTGAGACTCTGGGCGTCCTCTCTCAGTGTTCACAGTGGACCTTGATTTCAAATCAGTCAATTAAGGCACGCGGTGAATGCCAAGAGAGAAGCCTCGCTGCTCCAGAATGGCTTGAATTTGGTAGGGAATGTATGCTGTATATATGCAATATTATCCCTAGTTATGTGGAAGACTTGGGTGCATGTGTTTGGCAAAAGGGTTTAGGGGTACTCCCTCAAGAAAATGTGATTTTCTTTTTTTTTAAATAAAAGAAATATGCAATTTCACATAATTTTGGACCATTATTATTACTATATCTGTGTCTAAAACGTTGGAAAAGCTTGATAAGATATTAAATAAATAACACAAAAAAAAGCTTGAAGACTAAACTTGCTAAAGAAGTCCACTGGGGACCAAATACAATCAATTAGATCTGAGAAAAGGCATTTAGTTAGTTTTGATGCTTAGTTTTGATGATTTTACATTTATTCGGCTTGGGTTGTGGCCAAAACGGCTTGGGTGCTGCGCCCAGGCCTTATCATTGTAGGAGGAAATGAAAAATGGTAGGGTGTATGTGAGTGTGTGCTGCATTTAGTTTATGTACAGTAGAATGTCTCTCTCTGGAATGTATATTACACATGCTTGGTAATTGTCTGAAATCATTTATTTTCTGTTACTGGTTATTGTTCGGAAAAGCAGTTTATTTTCCATTTGTAATGCCTTCCACAGGGATGAATGTCATCAAGAGGGAAACTGGCTTTGCATCCTCATACTGACCTCACTGCTCTGTGTGTAAAAATAATGATAGTGATTGCAAAATCCACCATTTTTTTCTCCCATTTTTGTTGTGACCTTCTCAAAACCCAATATGTATTAAAGTTCTGAAGTGGTATCTCTTCCCTTTGCCTCAGCGTGCACATTTGATGACAAAACTCAAATGAGCACAATGCTCTGTTACACCAAATAAGAAATACACAGGGGTGGAAGATGTATTCAAATAATGTACCTTAAGTAAAAATACAACACAATAAAAATTCTCTGTTATATAAAAGCTCTGCGTTCAAAATATAGACCTTAGTAAAAGTGCGGAAGGACTAGCAACAAAATCTACTCAAAGTATTAAAACAAGTACGTATTGTGTAGAATAGCCACTGTCATTGTTATATTATCATATTATATATGATATGTAGGCTATTTGGGTTGTGCATTATGTTATTTGTGCAATACGTAGACTATTGGGGTTGTGCAATATGCTAGTTGTGCAATTCATAGGCTATTGGGGTTTTGCAATATGTTAGTTGTGCAATTTGTAGGCTATTGGGGTTGTGCAATATGTTAGTTGTGCAATACTTAGGCTATTTGGGTTGCACATTATGTCAGTGCATTGGGTCATTTGTGTAATACGTAGGCTATTGGGGTTGGGCAATACGTTAGTTGTGCAATATCTCAGTAGGCTGTGCTACAGTTATTGCGGAGAATGCAGCTGACAGGGCTGTTCAATTAAAAATGCCAATGAAAGGAGTAGTTAATGTGCTTACTATATAGGTACCTGTCTAGTGTATATGAAAGCATGTTTTGTGTCATATGAGAGTATGTGTTGAGAGATGCTTATTTTCTGTATTTTGTGTTGTCTTTGTAAAGCTGTCCAAAATAAATTTCCCTTCGGGGACAATAAAGTATATGTTATCTATATCTTATTGGATTATTGATGTATTGATATATAAGCAGTAAATGAATGTTGTAGTTGGTGAAGGTGGGTTATGCATCCTATTTTATAAACTTATGTGTTTCGCATTTAAGTAAGTAGAAGTTAAAAGAGGCATAACATGGAAATAGTCTAAAAGGTCTCTGGTCGTCAGGGTATCCTAGCTTGACAGACAGTTTCAAACTGAACGTGGAGTCCGAAAGACGTGGCTTTTACTAGGCAGTCAAACTCAAACATGAGAGGCTATTGTGTTGCATTATGGGAAATGCAACACCTAGTGTTTTTGGAGTTTGACACATACGGGACTAAAAGTCCGGATATCTCTGCTGATTCGATTCTGATCACTCTTCTTCCAACACATTCTCACTCCCAACTCGTCAAATGTAGCAGTTTGGTCAGGACCCCTTGGCGTCACTGTTTAAGGCTCTGGGTACCCCTGTGCTAGGGCGTAATTTCCACCGCCCACACTTCTCAAACCAAAGTTACACCCTTGCCCCTGTGGCAACATTTTTCAAACCCCATAGGCTACATCTATGCTACTTCGTTTTGGTTTAAAAACGAATATCTTTTGCTACATTTACGCCTCGCATCCACACTACTTCGGCGTTTTCCGTGCCCCTAAAAACGGAGACATTTGGAAACACTGCTGCCCCAGTTTTTGAATTGAAACCGCAGGGGTTTTTTTTGAGGTTGCTGGGTTTGACTTTGTATTTACTGTCTGTTTTCAAACTACTGACACCAGCTTGTTTACATCCAAACAGCCTTGTTAAAAGACTAGCCAGCCTAATCTGACCCAGGCTGGCTGTTAATCCTCAGTAATGATTGCTCTCTGAGTGTCCACAGGCCGTGTGCTTTGTGTCAGCCACACTAATTATTTCATAGACGTTTCAGGTTGCATTACAAAATCCTGTTCAAAGTTGTATTTTATGCATACCGTATAACGCATACACACACCCACTCAGCTCCATTCACACACTCATGCACACACACTGATTATGTAATCCAACATTGTTTCTCTCTATTGATCTAGTTACATTCTTAAATGTATTTCAGCTCTGTCATATTAGTCCTTCAGAAATAGGCAGAAAACATGTTGAATTACATATTATATAACCAATCGGTGAGGCAACTGCAGCCTTCACGGTATATTTGTGTGAAATGTGACTGCAGTTGCGTACTCAGGGACCCTGTCAGTGGTGACGGTCTGTTTACAGGAACAAAGTCTAAATCTCTTTCAATATAGCAACAAAGACACATACTGTACATGGCCTTGTACTCTACCATTAGGCAGGGATAGTCAATAATAATTAACAACAGCACCAGGAATAGGACATTCAAATTGTCTTCTGATATACATGATTAAAGAAATGAATGATAACATTAAAATTAAATAAAAATGTGGTTTTGTGATCGTTAAATTTAGAGCTGTAAACCACCAGGGTGTAAGTAGTTATATGTTTTCATGATATGTAGGCTGACTCATTGTCATGGATCAAGCAGTCAAGGAACACAGGAACACAGGTTTAAAGGTCCAATGTGTGGGAATTTCTCCCATCTAGCGTTGAGATCATTTATCGCAATCAACTCTCTCGCACCACGCAGTTCAAAGTACGTATTACAGCTACGGTAGCCTTCACGCTACAAAAAGCCGGTCTCTTGCTCTTTTCAATCTCCTTCTTCTTTTTCTGGGCGAAGAAGAAGAAGAAGACTCCTGTTCCTGAAATTTGGATTTCAAATACGTGTGGTCCTCCATGTTTCCTTCTTCAAACTTGCCGGGGCTGGGAAGCTACGATACCCATTAGCAGCATTAGCAGCACCTGTGAGTTTATCACGTGACAGAGAATGAATATGGACCGCTACCCCAGTTCATGCGAATGCAAATGTAAAATTTCAAGCCAAAAGGAATACTTGGAATTGATGGTGGTGGTCAATATTCATGAAAAAGGACAAGTTTGTGAACGGGCAACACCGATTTTGAGAATGAACAACTAAAAACGTTACACACTGGACCTTTAAAGTTGAAAAGGTTGGCTTTATTTCCTCCAAAACAAGGATTCACAAGTAAATAAGGCGAAGAGTAATATGGCCCTTAAAAAAGGTCAACAAAACATAACTCTACTGAAAAATAAGGCTAACAAAATCAAAATGTTAACTCAATTAACAGACCTCTCAAATGAGATATGAGGGACACTTATATACCAACTGTCCAAACCAATAAACACACGGAGGGGAGGACAACATGAACACTAACTACAACTTGCAGGAAGAAACTCCCCCCCCCCACAGATCTTTTGGAAAGGTCCAAGACTGGGGCCTCTGCATAAAATCAGGCTCCACCCTCTGCCCCATCTTTGGTTCACCAGGAAGAGAACTGCAGCCAGGTAACTCAAAGAGAAAAAGAAATTAAAGAATCTAAAATGAAACTAAATTGCATCAGGACATACAATGTCAACTGTGTGGTAAACCGGTGGATTATCTAGGTGCTAATGAAGTCATTTCAAACCAAACAAACAGTCTTTTATGTACCATAATGTGACTGCAACTTTAAACAACTGAACATGTGGTGATGTTGGAGTGTGTACCTTAAACCTTCAGTTGTGTGTCTGTGACCCCCACACTCCTAAACATAATTTGGATTTACTGAAAGTATCAACTTCTCCCTCGTGGGACAATTATATCAATCTATGCCAACTGAGATCGTGATTTGAAATGGTACATATTCAGAGAATAAACTGGACTGGTGGCACTTCAATTCCAAACTTTTTCAGGCTTTTTAGTTCTGTGTGTGAGAACAAATTGGTTCAGTCCTCCAACAACTCAATGGGTAGACCTGGGCAGTAACATCCTAGCACCAGTTCCTCTCAAGGAGATTGAGTACACACATCACTGTGTTCAGCCACTGGGAGGAGAACTCGGGCGACCGACCGAGGAGACCCGGTCTACCGAGTTGGGCGGATCGATCTTCTCTGTTAGAGCCACAAAGTATTGGGACTCGGTACCAAGTGCGATCAGATGATGTCATAATTTTGATGGGTTATATCCCTTGTGTTGTCCTCGTGTCAAATTTGACCCCATTTTCAAAGTTTTTAACATCAGAAATAAGGGTTTCTTTCAAACAAATTGCCCAAAAATAACATGTATGCATGGATATACAGTTCTCAGTGCTCATAAGTTTACACACTCATGCTAAATTTGACTAAAAAGATGAGTAAAAAAACGTCTTTTGGAAATCTTAATGCCTTAATTAAAAGAATTAGGAAAAACGCAACCTTTAAGGACACCAATTTTCTTTGTGAATGAATAATGTATCGTAAATAAATAAATGTTCTTCCTTAAAATAAAGGGGGCATAAGTAACTTCAAAGTGTCTTGTGTTAAAAAGCATTTGGTCTAATGTGAAGTTGTGTCACTAATACCTTTTGTCACAAAGCTGTAGCACTGAAAGGACAAAGTCGACAGAGCTGCAAACGGCGCAAATTCACATTTGAGCAATTTTTTTGGTAATCTGTCTGAAGAGACATACACAGTTCCCTTAGACGGAAACTAAGGGATTTACTTAAAGCTTCGTGTTTTTAATTCTTAAGTCTGTACAGAAGTCAAATCATTATTCATCCATGAGTAACAGTACACATTTTACCCTTTTCAATTGAACGTACCTTCCACAATGGTTAAATAGTTGGAAATAGTGGAAACAGTTCTGTGAAAAAACAAATGTCCTCCAATTTTTTTTTTAAATGGCTGATGTAAATGTACTGTATTTACAAAGTGCTTTTCTAGTCTTAACTACTACTTTACATAGTACAGGAACCATTCACACCCATTCATACACTGTGGCCGAGGCTGCCGTACAAGGTGCCACCTGCTCATCAGATAAACATTCACACACATTTACATTCTGATGGCGCAGCATCGGGGGCAACTCTGGGTTGCCCAAGGACACTTCGACATGGGGCTGCAGGGCCAGGGATTGAACCTTCCGATTGGCTCTACCACTGAGCCACAGCCAACTGATGTTACCACTACTAGTGTTGGGCTGCTTCTACTTCTACTAACCCTTTGAATACTGCTTCTGCTGTAACTAACAGTACTACTAGCACCTTTTTTTTTGCTTCAACTCTGCTGAAAAAAACCCCTCAATATAAACAATGAAAGAAATATGACAGCAAAGAGTGGCTTAAAAGACAAGATTTTTGTTTCAAATTAATCTTTATTTGAAATAAACAAAAAAAAAAAAATGTTGGGCTGCAATGTCTTGTCTCAAACACTAGATGGTGTAGATAGATTTTTATTCTCCCAAAAATGGGAAATTACAGTATTACAGCAGCAAAATATCAGGCACACATACAGAATATACATGAAATAATAAATAGGATAGAATACAAGAACAAGTATTCAAAAAAATGAAGTGGAGAATGTACAACATATCTACAAGTTAGGAATAAAAATGACTACTACTTAAATAGTATTAATAAAGATGTAAGTAAACCTATGTTTGTGCAAGTTGCACTTAGTTATCTAATACTTAGTGATGAAGTGTTAACAAGTTGTATTGCCTGTGGTAAGAATGATTTCTTGTAGCTTCTCTTGTAGAGAAGCTCCTCTGTTGGACCTGTCTGTGTGTGTGTGTGTGTGTGTGTGTGTGTGTGTGTGTGGGGGGGGGGGGTATCCAGTTTGTTCAGTGACCTCCTCTCCACCAAAGCTTCAAATGTGTCCTGTTTGCAGCCAATAACGGAGCCAGCCTTTGTTAGTTATTAGTTATTATTCTAACTCACTGTACCTGGGTGTTGGCCACTCCTTATTGTCTCACCTACAGCTGGTGCAAAATGCTGCAGCGAGACTTCTGACTGGCACAAGGAAAACAGAGCGCTGGCCACAACAGACTGGTAGGACATCTCCAACATTTCTGCTGCACACGTTGAAGGAGCTCAGCTTCCTCAGGAGATAAAGTCTGTCCTTGTAAACAGCAGTGCTGTTGATTTTCCGGTTCGGCCTGCTGTCGATGTTAACTCCCAGGTGTCTGTACTCCTCAGCCATGTCCACATCTCCACCAGCAGGGGGGTGATTCTTACCAGCCCACTCCACAAAGTTGTCCACCAGCGCTCTGTACTGTAATCTCATTATCAGCAAACCCCCTTAAAATAAATCTTAATTAATAAGCTATTGCACTGTTCAATCCCTGCACTACCACCATTGCACACACTCTACCATAGCACCTTACCATGGTCATTGCGGGCCTTGGTAATCACTTCACAAATTGTTAAATTTCTGTGAGTGATTTTTTTTTATGTATGTGAGATATATGTGTGTATTTGTGTTTGTTGTGTTATGGTTGTCTAAGCTACTGGATGCCTACAATTTCCCTCGGGATGAATAAAGTATCTATCTATCTCTATCAAATTTACAACTTGTATTTCGTGATGATACTTGAAATGGTCAAAACAAGCTACAACAGGCCCAGCATCAGCATTATTAACAGAAATAGGTTACCGTACATCCTTCAGTCTTTTTGCTTAGGACCAAAATCTGCACCTGCACCTGCACCTGCAAAAAGTTTAGATGTTCCATTAATAAGTTGAAGTGCTCTCCACTTTAACAGAAAGTTCCCCTGATGAGTCATTGATGTCATTATTCTCATTATTATTATTATAATTATTATCTAATTGTTGCGTAAAGACATCCCCGATCTGTTTTATGACGGCCATTTCCTTGTTGTTTATCTCTGTTTATTGTGTGACATTTTATGACTGGTGTTACAGTGTGACAGATAAGTGTCAGTGGGATTTAAAAAACCAAAACAATCAAGAGACAGAAAGGGAAAAGAGATGGGAGCAACATGGTCCCAAACTAGTGACTAGCCTACTTCCAATAGGTTTTAGACTCTGTAATTTGATTACTTCACAAAGTATACTAAAGGCGTGAGAGTACATTTATTCATAGCTTGTTGAAGACAAGTATTTTAAGAGAACGGTAAAATGATATAGATGTGTTGATAATATAATTGGTTATAGATCATGTGTAGATGTGCATGTAGCCAGGGCACAAACATCATCCCTTTATTAAAGGTGTTTTAACACAACTTATTAAGGCCCTCCTGTAGAGACAGAAGCCTATATTCCTCCATGATATACAAAACATTTAATGTTAGAAATGGGAAGACCAGCGCATCTAGCCGCAGTTTTGTAAGATAGGTACAATGTTGGTTAGTGATATGCCAGTGATATCAGGGACAAACACAGTTATAGTAAGATTGTTTCACAGTTGGGGACTTAACATCAGCAAGTTCATCTTCAGGACACAAATGCAATCTATGTAGGCAAAAAAAAAAAAAAAAGGCTAAAAAATGTGTTGATTTGTAGTGGCTGGTTCCCCATGGTTCATTTTTCATTTCTCTAGTAATTTCCTTTATACTGTGCAGGTTTTTATTATTTTATTTTTATTTTTTACCTTTCTTTTATATGGCTAAACCTTTACAACTGATGGTTTCACAGTCATTCCCTATGAATATTTCCATTGTTTCTTGCTGTTGTATTTCCATACTTCCCACCACAAAATATCATAAGGTGACTGTTATTCTACGTTTTCCATATATGTATATATATATATATATATATATATATATATATATATATATATATATATATATATATATATATATATATATATAGATATATATATATATATATATATATATATATATATAGATATATATATATATATATATGACTCTTGTGACTGCATTTTCACCAAGTCAGACACAAACACACCCAGAGGATATATGTCATGGTAACTTTCCGTCTGAATTTCCTCCCCCCCTTACTAAAAAAGACAATCTACATCTACGTCACCTTCTCCCAAAGGTGGCTGGCGACGTCACACGTGTGACATTCATGTGTCATCGGAATATATAGGAAAAACATTTCACTGTTCACTGAGATGAATGGTAAACAGATCGAGTTGAGAAGAGATACAATTAAAAAGATTTGCAGAGATACAGGACTAGGGCAGCATATTATAAATGTGAAGGCCCGCTATCCGGAGCAAGAATTAATCATTGTTATTATGGTTCAAATTAAAATGTTAGGAGTCTGTCTCAGGTCTTATATCTAGTTAAATTTAGATATGTTGGTGATGAGAAGTTCAACAACATCATGGAAAAAAATGACTGTTGTTAAGCACGCACAAAATCCAGCAAAGCATAGTGGATTAGGAAGACACTAACGTTATCTGTTGACGTACAAAAAGAACAGTAGCCTAATGTCTAAGTAAAACAGGGCATACAATGACAGCTCCTATCCTGAACATAGACAGTGGTTCTGAACATAAGTTGACTGCGTATCACTTTTTATCCCTCCCCTTGATGGTCAGCGCATTGCCCCACCATTAAGTTTAAAAACGACCAGTTTACCCGTGTTGGTTGGATGACGTTATCTAAAGGAGGGCGGGCCACACATTGTTACACCCATCAACAACATATTCATGTGTGCTCAAGATTGGGTTATTTTAATATTCCCAGCTGCACCTGAATGCAGCGGGAGACTGGAGGTGGAGAGAGAGGTAGAGGAGAACAACAGGGGAAAAGAGATAGCAAGACCCAGCTAGCTTCACCGTAATTTTGCGATATTGGCTCTGCAGAAAAAACTACATTTAACCATCATGTCCTTTAGCTAAGATGTGACTCCAGCCACCTTTTCGTCGAATGTGTCCAAGACGGCAGAAAAAAATGTGCGCCGGTAGCTAACGTTAGCTAGTTTAACGTGAAGACAAAAAGGCATCTCTCTCTGTCTTCTGACCGTGCAGCCCGATCGAAATCTTCGGATGTCTGTCTGTGTAAACGCTTGTAACTGTTAAAGCAGCTCGGCAAAACATCCCGCTCCTCAACTGACCCACCGGGGTCCGCGTTACAATTACGAGCAGGGGAGGGAAAACCACCACACTGTCAAAATGAAATTCACGGAGCATCTCTCCGCTCACATCACCCCGGAGTGGAGAAAGCAGTACATCCAGTATGAGGTACGTTTGCTTCATTATTAAAACCTGCACTCTTCTAGCCACCAGCTTGCTAACTCGGCAGCTCACTGGTGGTTAATGATGGCTAAATGTCTGTCCAGTCTCATACATGTTATTTTAATACAGAGCCATTTGAATATAGCTTCCTTGTCTTTCACTCTCCTTTGGTTATACAACAGGAAGAGAGAGGACCTGCTTCAATTGTTACACCCGCAAGTCGAGCTAAACGGCAGCCTACTAGTGTAAGCTAGCTAGCAAACTACCGTTAGACAAGCTAGGTTAGTCGTTTGTTTGCCCTGCAGCTTTCCATCTCTCGGTCACATCGAGCTGTATTGAGCTGCTATGTACAGTTACACCGGTCAGCAGAGGCGCGAGTCTGGTCCTGTCTAAGCTGCTTGGAATGTGTTTTGGAGACAAAAGGCATATTCGACTGACTCATCACTTATTGAGCTAACGTAAGTTAATCTTTGCGCCCGTTAACCACCCTGGCTGTCCCCAAACGCTTACCCAGCTCAGCAGCCCTGCTGCTGGTGTTTTCATCATGTGGTTGAACGGGGTCACTCGGTGACAGAGAGGCGCTGATAGCTCAATCTGCAAGCAGCAACCTTTGACCCATTAATGCTACTCACATTTGCAATTCAACTCTTATCTTTATGGGGACTACATTTGTATAAATGGCTAACAGTAAAAATATAATAATATAATAATTAAGATTTTATTTTTTATTTTTGTGCCAGTATATTTTACTTTGGTATTCCAAACATACTTGTCAAGGTTGTACATTTGGTTTGCAGTAGAGTGAATGTTTATACAGCAGGAGCATGCTGATCCTGAGAGAATGGCAGTTCTTATGTAAGTCTTAATAAAGCCATATCTAGCCTATGAGTGCCATTCAAAGCTGTAATCCAGCTGGTCTGTGTGCTGGACAAATTTCATTACCAGGAATCAATGTGTAATCAATTTGTAATCAGGTCCAGTACTTTGGGAAAACGTAAAAAGGTTCACAATGTTACACACAGTACGTTGGCACAGAGGGCTAAATACACCAGCGGCAGTTTTTTGCAGTGTCTCTCTTTTTTTAGCAATGGGGGCAGGTCCAAACACCCCCCTCATACACACATGAAAATGGAACTTACACTGATTTATTCACCTCTATTCACACACACAATGAGGCATACTTTCAGTTGTGATTGAACTGTATTTTTTGAGTTACTAGCCAACTTTGATCTTGACATATAGGCTGAGCATTCTGTAGCAAATAACAATAAACCCACTATTAATGACATTATCTTAATTCAGTGTAACTACTTCAGCATGTAAATAATGCACCTACAATCCACCACGGTCAAATAAACATAGAGGGAACACTGTATGTTAACTGTATGTCAGTATGCATGCATGAATTAAGTTGAACCTAGAGTTGGGGTTTGCTAGCATTTCTTTTCCCAATCTGGTGTCATTTTGATCAAATCCACTTATTGAATCTGTATCCAGCTTTCAACATTTGTTTTTCAGCTTCAAACATTTTTTATGTACGTAAAAAGTAGCTAACTAAAACTTCAGACTGAAACTCTACAGGTTTTAATGACCGCATAATGTCTGCCGTTTGTAGTTACAACCTGAAAATGAATGATTGAATATGCATCTGACACACTGAAGTAACCTTTTAACTGCACACAAGCTATGCTCTAAAACAGGGCTATCAAACTCCTTTTAGTTCATGGGCCACATTATCCTAATTTGATCTCAAGTGGGCCAGACCAGTAAACCACTCCAGAAAGATCAGAAACGTTATCTGCCACAGACTTTCCTGTCAGCTTGATGTTGCTAAACGCAAGTTACTTCTGCTACGACAGCGTTCTAAAGTCATTGTAGAATTTCTAAGATTAAAGTCGTAAATTTACAGGAAAAATATCTTGGATTTTCTCTGAGATTAAAGTGCTAAATTTGGAATTGGAATTCTTTTACTTCTCTGCGGTTTTCACACTTTGCACAGTCATCCAGTGGGCCTGATTGGATCCTTTTTGGCGAGCCACGGGCCGTATGTTTGACACCACTGCTCTAAACATAGGAAGTCCCAATTCAAGACAGTTTAGGTTGATGAGCCTAAATTGTTTGTATGCTTAAGGTATGAGAAGTTGATCTGCAGGATTGTGTCACTAGAGAAGACTCCCCACTATGTTGGGCTGGTTGAACAGCAAAACCACACAGTTCAGTTGTGATTTTTAGAGTGTTGTGCATCGCAAACTACGCTGTTGTGTTCTGCATATAGCTGCACGGGTCCGTGTGAAGTCAGTGTCGTCTTCTGCCCATGTCCCAGAGGGACCACGCAGAATGTTCCCTTGCAGCCCCAAAATTCACAACTGCGCAGACTGTACGCTCTGACCGCACAAACGTGTGAACACATCCATGCGTGTAAGTGTAGTATAAACAGCACCACATGCACTTCCGTGTCGGTTTTGGCTCTCCAGGACTATACGCACGGCAGTAAGCATTACTGGTCCGCATTAGCTTTATATTTGGACCATGATTTCCAATTCATATTTTTTTTTATACAAAAGCTAGACAATGTTACACTTTATCACCAGAATACAATTCAGCTGATTAAATTTAGTGTTTGGACACCATTTAAAATGTGATCAGAGTCTTTACTTGGATGAAGCATTACCACTAAAAAACTCAACACTAATGGGAATTTTCAAAGTTGGAAACTTTCCATGGGAATTAATGGGCATAAATGGGAATAGACTGGATATTTTTAACATTACTTGTTGTTATAATACTGTTAGTCTATAACAGGGAACTTAAATGTAGTTGGAAAAAACCCCATCTTGCAGCCTAATCTTGGTTAAAACAACCTGATTTAATGCAACTTCAGTTGAATGTCCTCCCTATATTCGTCAATGACATAATCAGCATAGGCTGCTACATACTGGCCAACATTTAGTTTTTAAAATACCGGAGTTTTTTTTTCTTTTTTGGGAGGGGGTACATAACCCATTGCTATTAACCTATGTGTGTTAATTGTATAGCCCACTTGTTCTTGATAGGCTGGAAACAATAGACAGCGCTGATGGTTAGCTTAGCACGCATATAACCATAAATGTCAACAGTAACTTTACCTAAGTGAAACCAGCGTGTAGATCCTTTATCCAACAGTGCGCCGCTACTACATGTGTATAGCGGAAACCCTGATTTGCCTGTCATTTCTGACAATTTGATAAACAAAAATGTATATTATGCTGGAGTTAATAAACCGCAGTTAACAAAACTGGTTAAAACATTATATTCATATTTAAATAAATAACCGTGAGAGTCCGGTACGGCCAGACTCTCATATTTAAGTTTATGTTCTGCTTGTTCAACGGTTGTTTGATAAATTGCTCTTAAACACATTTAGAGAGGATTTAAATTGCTATTTTTTATTCTCAGTTCGTACCATTTTGGTGCTGGTGATTTACCTTTTGGGGCTGGCTAAAACCTCTTTGGGGGCGGGCCGAAAAATTCTCCATGCAGGAAAAACCCTGCGTTTGTCATTTCAGCTGGTGAAAACAACCGTCAACACAGTAGATCTGAAGCCTTTTCACCAAAATACTTTATGCGTTGCTCTTTGCTAATACAAAAAGACTGCAGTTAACAATTAGTTTTCTTATCGTTTAATCTGATTTATTGTTTTATATAAAGACTGGTCTATAAAATGTATAGGAGAATAGTGAAAAAAGCCCACCACCATTTCCCAGAGTCCAATATGATGTCATCGTTTGCCTTGTTTGTCCGACCAACCATCACATAAGAAACAAAGCAGTATATCTTCTCAACTGAGATGGTGCAACAATGGAAAGTTAAAAATCTGCTTCCAGGGTATTCCCTCCCCCCCACACACACAGACACCTCTCTGTACCTGTAGCAGCAGTATCTGCATTGTTTGGAGGTTGCAGTATTCTCACAAGTCATCGCCGGTGCTCTGCATTGTCACATGTTGCTACAGCTCGGTGGGACTGCAGCAGTCTTTCAGTCAGTGCCACGGAGTTCACCACCATACCAGAACATGACATGTTATGGCAGAAAGATGATCTGGAATTTCTGTTTAGTGACTTAGAAATACCTAATGACTGTCTCTTATATATTTAGGTTATTTATTCACTGGTTCATTTGTGCGTGCGTCTGTTTTTCCAGTCAGTATGAAGCTGGGCTAAGCTTTCTGGCTCAAAGTCGGAAGTAATCAGTCATCTCCTCTGGACTCCTGTCCTGACACATTGTTTTAGTTCTGTGTTCCTTTTGTAGCACACTCAGTCACATTAAGCTCTGAGCCAAAGGTCTCTTTCTGCAGTTAGAAATGCAGTCTGTGGAGCAGCTTCGCCAGTGCTGTTCAGTGTTCTATCAGCCTACCACCTTGTTAAAATTCACCACAGCTCAGCTCCAGAGATCCAAACAACGACCAAATCAGCTTCTGTACTAATTACCAAACCAAATACCCTCCTTGTAAAATTCAAAGCCCCTGAAATGCAGACCAACCTGTAGGGCCTGTTGCACATTCTCTGTGTTGTCTATTGCAATGACCTTGGTCTTTGTTAGAATAAAATATGGCTTTGTTAGAGCGCTGGTTATCAAACTATGGTACACAAGCGCCCAGTCTAGCGGTACGCGGATGAATATCCGCAATATTTAGAAATTTCTGTATTGGCCTATCTGTCAATCTGTCTGGCTCAGGTTAAACTCTTTGTGAAACATGAACAAACGCAAACAACGAATGCCACAGAACTTTCTTTTATGCTTTATTACGTGGTATCGGATCGGTTCGTAAACTCCAGCACTTCCCGATACCGATACCAGCGTCTTAGGCAGTATCGGAGCCGATAGTGATACTGGTATCGCTATCGGAACATTTCTAATCGAAACTGAAACTATAAACTGAAATCATATGGGCACAAAATCCATATCCACCGCCATTAAGAATAAAAGGATTTCTGTCATCTTATCAACTGTAAATTAACGTGCATTGGTAATTGTACCAGTAGCTCTCTGTCTCCCCCCCTCTCTCTCTCTCTCTCTCTCTCTCTCTCTCTCTCTCTCTCTCTCTCTCTCTCTCTCTCTCTCTCTCTCTCTCTCTCGTGTGTGTGTGCTGTCCAGAGGCAATACGCAATCACAACTGTCCAAACGGCTGTGAGAGTCCACCTGCAGTTGCACTTGCCTCTGTGTGCACCTGTGTCTGTGTTTTGCTGCTGTTATCCTGACTCACTGATGCATTTTACAAAGTCTACAGACTACCACGTTGTTGTTGGCATTAAGAGTGAAATACTACACTTTAGAAGACTGCGTGCAAGCCTTTTTCATAATGTGTTGTTGAACTCGCGAGGAAGCCATACTTGCACTGTTGCTGGAGGCAGCTGTGTTTATTTGAATTTTTTTTTACTTCTACGCGTGACGCGTCGACACATTTATGTAATAGATTATGTCGACGAATCGTCCCAGCCCTAACTGTAGAATGAGAGTAGAATGGACTTTCCTATTCAAATCAACATAGCAGGATAGTATGAGTGTCGGCCATTCTTTCGGTACCGTTGCAAAGAACCACTGCAGCAGGCTAACTCATTCTATTTCTGTGGTCCATGGCCATTTCTTTTTTGTTGAGCTGGGCATATGCAGCAAACAGCAGACTGTTCAATGTCCGTTCTATTCTAATTCTATTCCTATGAGATTAACTCAAATGACGATGATGATGTTACGTTACTGTATATTGTTATGCAGGGGATACCCAGCCTCATATAGTATCTTTGTTGCACTGAGAGGGATACGTATTATTCTTCGAGTACATTTTTCTGTTGCTTATTTGAACAACAGTTTCACATGGACTCTGGTTTCTTACTGCTTATGCGGGGATTGGATGCAGACCAGATGTAGCTTGTTGTTCCACCCAGCTGTAAATTTGGCCCCGGGCCCAGTTAGTTTTAGTCCTGTGAAGATGTGGGACCCAGGCCTGTGAGGTTTGCAGAGCCATGCTGACCAGGGCTGTTGCATGCATGTCATGTTTTCCCATGGCAGCGGCGTTTGGGTCAGACACTTAGCAGGACAGTTAGATAAACAGAGTAAATGGACTGTATTTATACAGCGCTTTTCTAGTCTCAACAACTACTCAAAGCGCTTTTACATAGTACAGGAACCATCCACCATTCACACACATTCGTACACTGTGGCCGAGGATGCCGTACAAGGTGCCACCTGCTCATCAGATAAACTTTCACAGACATTTACACTCCGATGGCGCAGCATCGGGGAGCAATTCGGGGTTCAGCGTCTTGCCCAAGGACACTTCGACATAGGACTGCAGGGCGAGGAATTGAACCACCAACCTTCTGATTGGTAGGCCACGGCTGCCCCAAGAGGTGTATCCTAAGCAGTTGTGATCTGATGTCAGGGTTTTTTCCTGGGGTGCTGTGCAGCCGCTGGGGCCACCACGGTATCAGAAATGGGGCTGTACAAAAAATGTAGTCGTGGTTGCCTTTTAAATGATCCTGCCAACATAATCCCCCGTTGGCTGCCGCTCACATTGCAATTTAACAACAAGTTAACAAGTTTGGACAGACCTGCCCCCACTGCTAAAAAAAAATCCCAAAGGAAACACTGGAGCCGTAATGGTCCCATCCTTCGGCTCGTCCAGATGATCTCCACATTGTTTTTACGCTGCGCCTAAGCCATATAATAGCAGAGAAAACCCTGGATGTGATGGGAACCAAAGACCGTCAGCTCTTTTGTTTTCATGCTGGCATGGGCTGTTATTATATCTCATGTCTTTAGCTCAGATTATTGACATTTTAACAGTGTGCAACTTTTCTTTTGTTTTTTGTCTACTGACTAACCGACTGGCTGTATTTTCCAATAAAAGTCTATGATGGAAGCTGCTTTATTTAACCTGACAGTTTCCTAGCGTGACTACAATTATAACAATATAAATGCCTCATGGTCATCTGAATGACTCAACAGACTCATTGACTGGCTAAGAGATTCTGCTGCATGACTGCATGTCTGTTGCACTCAGTCAGGCTTTGGGATATTTTAGTAAAAATCGAGATGTTTGTGTGTTAGGGGAGTTTTAGCAGGAAGGACAGAACTGGTCAAGAGGTGTGAGAAAGGGGAAGTGGCGAGAACAGAAGGGCTGCGACTAACTAGACTATTTTTTATGAATTCATTTTCTTATTATTTTCTTGATTTAAACAATTGATAAAATGAATCGATAAAATTCCTATTACAATTTCCCAGCAGGCAGGCATAGCGTAAGACGAGCATGGTCGCGACAGTTTCACGGTATTGGGCCTGCTTGGGGATCTGCCTGTTAGATTGTCTGTGCCTCCCAACCTGCCCGCTCGCCTTGCATTGAAAATGAATCCCTAGGCATGTCAATAAGCTTCCCGTGTGAAAAGATCTTTACTCAAGTTTCTCTGGGAATCGTTTCAGCCCTAGTTCACAGTCACATACATCTGTTTTTAGTCGCAAATGCGGGTAAAACGCTCGCACTGTCGAGCCCTGCAATGGACAGACTTTTCTACTAAAACTTTTTATTTTTTTATTTAACCAAGTCAGCCATAAATGTCAAATGCATCACTTTATAATGTACCTTTAACACAAAGCCTAAAATAAAGCCTAAAAATACATCACTCCATGCCGCAGCAGCCTTAGTTCATGGGAAGTTAGTTTGCTGATGGTAGCTGGTTTCAGTTGCAGCGATGAATAGAGCAGCTGATAGAAACAATTCTCTGTTTTTACTTGCAGCCACAGTCCGAGTCAGCAGATATTTAGAGAGGGGTCTCCGAAAGAACACTGACCGGCTTAATTAAACAATTGCTGCCTATTTAGTCCATTTTCATATAAAGTTGTGTGGGATTATTGTTAGAGGAAATGAGAATCGATTTAGAGAATTTCAGCCAGGGGTGTAGCTAGCTGGGCTTCCCGCGGGTCTGACACATCGAAATCACAAAAGACGCAGTAAACTCACCATTGACGCATCCAGGAGACGCACCCTAATTTTTTCCCTGATAATACTACATTGTGAGCAACAAATCCGTGTTGATATCGGCAGAAGGAGAGCTAGACAGCTGTTAGCCGCCGCTGGGCAGCGGAGCCCTGCGGTATGTTTGGCTACGGAGCCAACGCCACGCACTTCCACTGGGCACGGCTGTGAAGCCACTCTAGACCAGTGGTTCCCAACCTGGGGTCCGGGCACCCCTTAGGGGGGCGGCAAAGATCACAGGGGGTGCGCAAGTCTTTATCTGGTTTAAAGTTGAGGTATATTTGCTTAAGGTTAAAGTTAAAATATATTTGCACATGTTAACAAATTATGATAATACACTAGAATATCTAATGTATACAAAAGTGTGTATAAAAACTATATATTTTTGTTCTCGCTTAAAATTGTAGGCAGGCTACTTAGTAGGCCAAACCTCAAGGGACCTATTAACCTGTGGCCCTTGCTGTCATCAGGTCAGCTGCTATCTGCTAGCATCCTCGTCTTTCCTGCCGTCACTATTTTATGAATGAAACATGGCGGAGAAACATAGAAGTGCTGATAACACCTTTGTATCAAAAAAGAAAGTAAGTCTCTATCTCAAGAGTTACCTCAACTTTGTTTTTTTTTGGGGGGGGCTCTGCTTTTCTTAGACATAAGTAGGGGGGGCGCCAAGGTAAAAAGGTTGGTTACCACTGCTCTAGACAACGCTAACATTAACGTGACTGTTAGGTGACGCTATGCTGGTATTGGAAATGCGTTTGATGAATCCAAACAATAGTGTGACCAATCTCATTTAAAAAAAATGCTCTAATGCTTTAATTGCGGTTATACAAAATAACCGCGATTATGTTAAAAAAGAATTGCGGTTAGATAATTATTTAATAATTGTCACAGGTAGAGATGTTCACCAGCGGTCACTTGGACAGAATAGCCAAGTGAAACTCATCGACACTTCCTGGACTGAGTCATTTATGCCTACTTGGTAGAGCTGGGCAATATATCGATATTATATCAGTATCGTGATATGAGACTAGATATCGTCTTAGATTTTGGATATCGTAATATCGTGATATGACATAAGTGTTGTCTTTTCCTGGTTTTAAAGGCTGCATTACAGTAGAGTGATGTCATTTTCTGAACTTACCAGACTGTTGTAACTGTTCTGTTATTTGCCTTTACCCACTTAGTCATTATATCCACATTACTGATGATTATTCATAAAAAATCCCATTGTGTAAATATTTTGTGAAAGCACCAATAGTCAACACTACAATATCGTTGCGGTATCGATATCGAGGTATTTGGTCAAAAATATCGTGATATTTGATTTTCTCCATATCGCCCAGCCCTACTACTTGGGGATTTTTCTGGTCTTGCTTTGGTGTTTCTGATATTTTAGAAGAAGGCGAACAATATAAGCAGCCGACAAGACAGCGAGTAAAGGAGAGGGTAGGGTTGGGTACCGAAACCCGGTTCCACTATGGAACCGGTTCCTTCGCAACCGGTAGGAATCGGACCGGATTAGAACGCAAATTTCGGTTCCTCATTTCGGTTCCACTTAATGTGTCGACTGAAATATTTTCCCTCCGTCGCTCCGAAACGGACGTAAAAATATCACACTTTGTCTGTAGTCTACCGTTAGTTAGCTACCGTAAATGTAGGCTACTATTAAAATGCCATATTTTCCCCTCTGGGCTCACCAAAACGGACTTAAAAGCCTTTTTTTTTCAGTTTTTTCAAGTACTGGTTCGGCATCGGAATCGTAAAAATCCAAACGATACCCAGCCCTAGGAGAGGGCGGACCCAAATGAGAGAGAGAGAGAGAGATTATGTGTTGTACTTGTTACTAAGACGACGAGCCACGTTTGCTCATACTAAGTACTGAGAACTGTAGTGCACTTGGAAGCGAATCAAGACCCACATTTTCAGGCGGACCAGAGTTTAGTTGGTTGGTCGGCACAAAAGTTCAAATGAGCTTTGACTTCACCCCGTGCTCTGTATTCTCAACTCAAAATGTGACATTTGTATAATGTTTTCTAACTAAAGTGTTCAGATTTGGGATTTTATTTGTTTAATTTTCAGATACAACATACATGAATAAAACCATAAAACATCAGCCTACAATTTGTCAAGATTGTTGTATATATTTATTTTTTTATTGGGGACTTGCTCAATTTACTTGTGGGTCCCGGGGACTTACTACATGGAAAACCTACCAAGTCAACGTTATTGTCAATTCTGCAACATGTGCCAGACCTAGAGAGCAAACCTGTCAACATGTTTACGCTGTTAGTCCTTGGTAATGCTGCCTTCAGCAGGATATAGTCATGGAAGACAGCTGCTGGTTCTGCTGGTCTTATCTGACGAGGGTGGAAAGCAAAGACTCAAAGATAAAAGAGGAGGAGGGGGGGAAAGGAAGGGGGGGGGGCGGTCGGAGAGGGGAGGACGAGGGAGTAACATGTAGGGGAATATAGATGGCCAGGTGTAGACTGACACACAGAGGTCAGTGTAGACAGAATGGTGTGACTTGCATATTGATTCAAGAAAATATCCACAGAAGGATGTCCAGAAGGAAAAATGAGAATAACTGTGGAGACAGAAGGGAGGGATTAAAAGAAAGCGGTGTAGAGAATCTGACACTTATAAAGGCTTTATTGTCATTATCCCCATACGAGCTCTGATTAAAACCTCTTTCTAGGACCAAAGGGAAACCTATGGAGAAAGAGGGGGGGAAAAAAAGGCTACATTGAGAAAGAGCGGATGAAGAGAGGAAAGGGGTAAAAAGGTCAGAGGGATGTGAGAAGCTAGGGTTGAGTGCTGATGGCACTGGCTACCACATGACTGGTGTAAGAGGATCACACACTTACTCACTGTTCATGCACACACATGCGAATAGGTCACATGCATAGATCTCTTCTGAGTTCCTATAGCTGCCCCCTGTTTTGTGAGCCCGTTTCCCAGCATTCCCTTCAGCAGCCCCCAGTGCATATATATGAGTTATTACATATTGCTAGGCCTGTAACAATTATTACATAATTGTCTAATCGCAATTGTTACTTTGTTTAACCGCAATTAATAGCTGTCATTAGCTAAGGTCGGGAAAACTATAATGTACTGTTGTCAATTTTATGTTCATTTAAGAAAAAATTACAATGTTTTTTTTATTATAAAGAGGCATGGTTTACTTTATAGGCTGTGTATATGTTTTACTACATTATCTGGGTCAAATAACAGCGATATAACCTAAAAGATATATCCTTGGATTCATTCAAAACTTTATTTTGTTTGGAAAATACATAAATGTAGTAATACATACATAAATGAATCAATACATTGGCTGAAAGAGACAATAATATTGTTAATCGCAATTATTTCTGAGACAATTCATTGTACAGCAACATTCGGAATTGGTACACGTTGCTTTGAAGAACCGTAGCAATAGCATAGTAAGAGCAGGGCACCGACAAGTATTCCAGTTGGTAAAGTGGTCTTTGTCAAAGTCTTTTTGTCATAGACTGTTTAGCATCACATGCAGCGGGGGCTACTGTCTGGATGAACTAGTATTTCAAAATCTTTTTTTTTTTTTTTTATTTATAGTGCAGTGCCCCTTTCAAAACATTCTTTTTTGGAACAGACTGATTGCTTGGCAATAGCTTGCTATTGCTTGCTTGCAGCTTTTTTTTTTTAAAGAATGGCCAAACAGTTGCACACTTCCTGTGGTCTTGAGCAATACACCTGCCATGACGTAGTTGCGTGCCTTAGCAAGTGTCATCAAAATTTGATATTATATCAATTCATAGGACAACGACACAATATTTGCCGAAGTAAAATCTATCTTTGACAATAAAAGAAAAAAATCACAAGTAGCATCCATATGCAGAAACTCTTCTAAAATTTCACTTAAACAGAACTCATATCTCAAAAGTCAAATTCAGAACTTGGTGGGACTGAGAAAGGAATCCTCTGCATTTCACCCATTTTGACTTAGGAGCAGTGTCAGGAGTATTCGAAATTGCTAACATGCATGTGTTTGGTGTGTGTGTGGGACACACACACACACACACACACACACAGACCGACAGACGCTGGGAGAGCATGCACAGTGCACACAGAAAATAGCAGGACTTAAAGCAACACCGCTAACCACTGATCCAGCCACTCAAAAGAACAATAATAAAAGAACCACAGCTGAAAGGAATCAGGAAAAAATCAAATATTTCATACACAGTATGTGCAACCAGCACCAAAATGACATTCATTTTTGCATAAACATGAAATTAACACCTGTCTGTATGTTTAAGATATATTTCTCACCTATAAGAAAATGTAACCGTTAATCCCCAAAATAGTGTAAATAATTGCTCGGTCAGATGCTAAGACCAACCACTGGCTTAGCTTTTAGTTTGCGTCATTTGTGCGTCACAAAGTGTGATGTCAACAACATGTTTCCAAATCCCGCATCTTGTCAGGATTTTGGGGGAAGTCTTTGCTTTCCGCTGTAACGCCTTTTGTAGGCTTGACATTTGAAAACACAGCTTCCTTCATGTCTTCTTCGCACCACCTTCATATGAGGCACTTTATATATGAGCTGTTTGAGTCGTTCCCAAAAGTAAGGAGAAACCTAGGGATCCGAGGTTTCTACAGGACACAAATGCGAGCATAATCCAGTTGTGACTCATATAATCCTGCTGACAGTTTGGTGTCAAGATATGAAGTGTTTGTCTCCTCGTGGGTGGGGGCTAGGGGAAAGAGAGAGGGGCTGAGATGGAGGGAAAGGAATTTATAAAAGAGATTAGGCAAAAGGGAAGCGGTGAGAGAGTAGGAGAAGAGGGCGGGCGGGAGGGAGATGGTTGCGGGTAATATTTTATAATTATAAATATAAATGAACAAAATGAGGAAAAGAAAAGGAGAAAAGACAGCAAAAGGGAAGACAAACAACAGAGGTATGAGGTACTGAGGAAAAGAGATGATAAAGTGAACAAAGGGAAGGGTGGCATAGACACCTCAAAAACACACACACTGTCTGTCCCACAGATTTGTGGTCAGAAGTCGTGGTGCAACGGTCTGCCTGAGGTTATTATTTGCCACAAGCCATGAGTCTGGATCAAGGCAGAGGTGTGTGAGAGAGAAGAGAAAATGCCATAAACTGAGTTACAAGGCCAGCAAGAGGCTAAGACAACAGGGGAGGGAGTGAGAGTGTGAGTGTGAGAGGTGGAGAAGGGGAAAAGGGACGTAAGTAGGGTAATCTTCTGTGAGGATAAGCAGAGCTGCCCTTCTCCTTGTTGAGCTGCGTGTGTTTTTGTTTTGGAAACTTGCGCCTTAGCACCTGCTGGGCTTGCCTACTGACCACACACACATACACACACACACACACACATACACACACATACATAGACAACCATTCACACATGGGCCTCAGGAGAAAGTGTGGGGAAAGTTTTGCTCCCAGATGTGTCTGCGGGTGTGTTTGCTGCTGATGATAGCATGACATCAGATTGGTAAACAAAGCACTCTGTCACCACAAATTACCGTCTCATTAAAAGAGACCATGTTCTGTCTTGCTCTGTGTTTAGTCGTTAGGGCCAATATGACACACAGCCAAATCCATCCAGTCGGTTTACATTACTCACAGATCAACAAAACATGCTTTGAGGCTTAAATCAGTCCCTCCAGAAAAACGTGATTATGCGATTGCATAATTCAATGCATAATCAGCCAATTTTTTTAAATACGCTGGACTTTCGCTGCATAAATTGCAGATTTTCGCGCAAAATATGCGGGGCTTGCATGATTTCATAATCCCCACATTTTCGTTTGGAAAAAAAAGTCACATATATCTTAGCAGAAAGTTGAAAAATGTTGCGTTTACTTCACACAAGAGCGGTTTTCTCCTGTTGCCATGGGAACGTTGTGAAGCGACGTGAACATCATCAAAAAGCAGGGTGTTGGGGGGGGGGAATCACTTTCTTTTTCTCTTTTTCATCAAACCGCAGTTTTTGCAAGTTCCTGCAATTTCATTGCATAAAATTGCATAAATATCCCGCACATTCCATCACATTTTTTAAGAAAACATGCCACATAATCAAGGATTTTTGCCCGCAGCAATCACAAAAAAACGCATTTTTCTGGAAGGACTGTTAAATATCATTGATTGCAAAGAATTGACTCCCATAAAAATATATATATATATATATATATATATATATAATATGTAGTATATGTGTGTGTATATGTATATGTATATATATATGTATATGTATATATATATGTGTGTATATATATATATATATATATATATATATATATATATATATATATATATATATATATATATGTATATGTATATATATGTATATATATATATATATATGTATATATATATATATATATATATGTATATATATATGTATATGTGTGTATATATATATATATGTGTGTATATATATATGTGTGTGTATATATATATATATATATGTGTGTATATATATATATGTGTGTATATATATATATATATATATATATAGCTTTGCTAGATCTCGATAGGTGGTACTTCTGAAAAAGGAGAGACTGGCACGCTTTTTTCTGACTCGCTTAATGATATCTTCACTATCAACAATCTCCACCAGCATTAGAAAACGTGTAGGAAAAACGTATGCAGCTCCAGCTAACCAGCCACAGTTCTCTCAGCCTCCACGCTGTATCCACTAGGGCTGGGTATTGTTAAAAAATATTCAATACCAATACCAATACTGTGACTTCCATACCGGTTCCTAAACGATACTGTTTTCAATACCAGTTTTATAAAACATAAATACATTACAACATTACACATTACGGCACAAATCTTATTATTTTTTATCAGTAACGTGAGCCCTGCTCCTGTGCGTAATTTTCCTGCCCGGCTCTGCGAAGTGTAACAGCCAATCACACACATTATTAGATCTTGGTTGAAGCATTCTGCATGCTTATTGGCTCCCTGACGCTGATGAGATTTACTCCGTAGTAATTGACATTTGGTATTGAATGACGAGGCATCTTTCTATACTCGATACACTAGCTGCAGTTCGCTCGGTGCCTAAAAAGTATTGAGTTTGGTACCTAGCCCTAGTATCCATACAGCTATGTGATAATAAAACAGTTGCATTGATGCTGAAAACTTTGTGTAGGCCTACAAAGAAAATGTATCAGGAATCAATAAAGAATCGGACCAATGAGAATCGATAATGTCATTGGTATCAACAATCACTTCCCATGGCTATGCCCTTTTATGTAATTCCCTGTCTGAAGAGTTGTCGGTTTCCCACACAGCATGTTGGGACATGTGGCGGGAACATGGGTCCCTTGTGGAAAAGTGGTATTCCGAAGAAACGGGGGTCCTAACTAGGGAATTAAAGTCTGCTCATGCTTACATTTGTGTGAAAAGAAGCTGTTTTTCTTGGTGATGCAGGAAAAATACAGTGACAGTAGAGGAGCTGATGGGAATGTTGGCTAAAATAAACAAGGGTTCTCAGTGGTAGATTACTATACTATTCCTTGTAGTATTTAAAAACTCTCCTCCATCTGCTGCGTGCTTAATCTCTTGCGTTACAGTGGCAAAAGTCTTTTATTGATCCTGAATACTTTCCTTAAATTGTCCTTCATTATAGTCAATCAGTGAAAACAATGATTTGTTGTTACTACGCCATCATGAATTACATTATAGTATGTGTATCTGCAGGTTTCTCTCTGTGTCTGGGTAAAAAAAAGGTTTCTGCAGGATCCCCATTTTGTCACAGCAATATCAGAACAACACTAATACGGCCCTATGCTCTTATATTCACAGCTGATTGTAGTTTTGGGTGATCTGGAATTTATGCAAACTCAACTAACGGGCCCATACTCTAAATGTAAATCTGGACTGGCAGAAACACTCGAGAATGGGAGTCATCTTACTGCCTTCCTATTGATTTCTTTGTACATCTTGCCGTGCAAGAGTGCTCCAAATTAACTAACAGTCCAGCTTGTGTCGGAGTGCGCTCTGCTGCTCAAAGTGACTATTTACGAATGCACCCAATGTGTTTGTGTGAGAGAGCGAGAGTGGGGCACACAGCTCCTAAAATAGAAAATCAATATGTGGTGTTAAATGTTGATGTTGTGGCGGGGCGGGGCGCCACAAATTAATGAATGTGTGGGAAACACCAGCGAGGATACAGACATTTCATACAACCAGACTTATTTAACACGGACCTGCTGATGCACATTCAGCCCGCCCTGGACCCATAAATATGAGTCAGCCGTCAACTCTGATGATAGTGGAGATTTTTTTTCAAACATGTTCTGAGTGCTTGTCTTCTCAGGTTACAGTGGCAGCAGTTTTGTATTGATCTTGAATGCATTCCTTAAATTGTACCCCTCTGTACTTGTTTGTATAGTCAATCAGTAAAACCCTAGTCTTGCATTGCCAGACCTTCCTCCACACCGCTGCGGAGGAGGGTCTGGCTACTCCACACAGCATTCCAGGATGGGGGAGAAAAAAAAAAAAAAACGTGCTCTGGTTTATTGGATTTCTTTAAACCAATCACAATCGTCTTGGGCGGTGGCGCCAAGCACAAGGTTGTTTGTGTCGACAAAGAAAGCCCAAGGTAACTGATATCCGTCCTAAACGGAGCAATCCCGGAAGTGGAACGTCGTGGATATAATAATAATAATAATAATAATAATAATAATAATAATAATAATAATAATAATAATAATAATAATAAATTGAATTTATATAGCGCTTTTCATGGACTCAAAGTCTCTTAAATATATATATATATATGATAGTTCTCTCTGTGTCTGGGTAAAAAAAAAAAAAAGGTTTCTGCAGGACCCCCCCTTTCTCACAGGGATATCAGAACAACACTGATACGGCCCTTTGCTCTTATATTTACAGCTGATTGTAGTTTTCGGGTGATCTAGGAATGTATACACACTCAACTAATGGGCCCATACTCTAAATGTAAATCTGGATCGGCAGGCACACTTGAGTCAAGTTAACTTTCTGCCTTCTAGGGCTGCCACCTCTTAGTCGATTAGTCGACTAATCGGTCGTTTTGGTCTTAGTTGGCAAAGATTTCTTTAGTCGATTAGTCATTTTTTATGCTTATTCATGCTTAATTACTTATTTCCAAGAAACTTCTGAGCACATTTATGGTAAACACAAGATTTAAAGTGGTGCTTTTGCAGGATTAATTGTGGAGAAACTCAGTTTTACAGATGGTTAATTAACTACATTTATATTGTGCTTTTCTAGTCTTAACCACCTCTCAAAGCGCACAGCTCTATCAATTAAATCAACTAATCGATTAGTCGACAAAATCGTATAAGTGTTAGTCGACTAAGGATTTCTTTAGTCGAGGACAGCCCTACTGCCTTCTTATTGATTTCCTTGTCCATATTTGCTTGCGCGTTTTGCTGTTTGTTGTCTGTGGTGTTATTGTTTACGTCGTCGGAGCGACTGCACTGCTGAAACGGCGAGTACCGGGCTGGCTGCGTGGGCTATAGCCTGACCTTGACTCGCTCTGCTGTTTGCTGCAGAAGCCTCATGGCTCTCCGGCTCTTCAGGCTGGTCGGCAAGCAGTCTGGCACACAATGAAGCCATTGTGGTCTCGTGCTCGGTTGGCATTCTGAAACACTGACTGACTGACTGGCTGACCGCTCTATTATCTAACCCTTGAGCGAGAGAGCGCATGAAAGAGGGCGACTGTCCCGCTGTCCCACCACCAGTGCTTACTGAGACTGAATGACTGTCGTCTAGTCGCCCCCTCTCTCCAGAGCAGAGACGAGCTGCAGCATACAGTACACTGCAGATTTACTAACCCACAGCATGGAGGAGACCGACTGGCTGCATCATCAGCACTGCATTATTACAGGATGGAGCTAGAGCAACAAAGGCAAAATTATACTCAACACATGTCACATTAGGGCTGGGGCAAAATGCCGATTAGATTTGTGCTGTGATTTTTTTATTTGTATTTATTGCAATTCTAGAAGTATTGCGATTTTCTTTTCCTTCTTTAACAAAAACAACATTTGAATAATACACTCCTAGAGACAATATATCACAAGGCATTTCTAAAACTGTTTTCTAAAAAGAATGCGCATCACATGACAGTCAGTCTGACATTTATTTCTTTTTTAAAGAAGTACATATCATGGATTTTCTGCATTTTCTGCTTTCGCTCTGTTTTGCTGGAAACGGATATGATGCATTTGCCATCGGCGGTACCGTATAAACAGAAAATATTTAGATGAATCTTTGGTTAAAAAAAATTAAATAAAAAACATTGATTCTAGGGAAAAGAATTGATTTGAAAAAGTGTCGCAAATCACGATACATACGATTTTCAATTTGTTTTCACCCATATGTCACATCATTGTCAAAATATTGGCTACTGCGATTGAATTTGAAGTTCTGGCCCATTGGTGGTCCTCGCTGTGTGGCGTTGTATAGGTCAGCAGGTTATGAAGTTTGCATCTGTATCAGGGTTTTCCGTGGGTTTTAGAGGACTTAGGCGCAAATGACTTCATACGCTCACATAAGGCTTATTAGTGACGTCATTGCGCAATTCACTTTCATAAAGCTCAGTGATGTCGGTCGCAGCAAGGGAGAGATCATCTAAAGCCATGTATGAAAATAATAAGCCAGTGATGACCTTAACGTTTTTCAATTGTGTACATGTGCGTATACTGTATAGTATCTAATAGGAGTGGGGGATATGGATAAAATGTTACATTTTCTGGAAAATCAATTAAGAAACTGTCTGCGGATAAAACAACCAGATAGAAATGTCTAGGTAGAATTTCAGTCAAGTTTTTTCTTTGGTTGAAACCAGCCCTAGAATGTCAGTTTTCAGTTTATCCAGCGTATTTGATTGATACAAAACCTATTAAGAATGAATATTGTGATAAAGCAGTCCTGTTTGGTGATTTGCAACAGTGACTACAACGATCCAATCATACCAGAGATATTAAAAACGTAAACAGCATAGCAAAATCTCAGACAGCTGACTTGTTGAAAGTTGACATGGTCTCATTGGTCCTGTCACCCAACACTTAGCATAAGCGTAAGTGGACTCTATTGTGGTTACAGTACAACAGACATTTAATTTAGCAAGCTATGCATTTTTCTGCCACTGAATCTCACACCTTTTGGTGATGGTTGGCTACCAGTTAAACTTTTTGGATGGCAGGGTGCTGTACTTTTTAATGATAAGGCTGCCTAACTGGTTAAGCCAGGCTGTGTGTTCATACACTGCTCCGCCCTGTTTAACTGTCCGTGAACAAGACGCTTCTTGTCTTCTTCTTTTCTAAATTTTGTTAATCTGAAATGTAGTGGTGTCCCATCACCAAACTTTACTCTTCAGCCCTGTGATAACTGATTTAACTGTGTACAGCAGACCCCAAAAAAATGGCAGCCCGCGGGCCACAAGCGGCCAAAAAACAATCCCTGAGTGGCCCAGCTATCATCTCAACAGTCCCAATCAGAAAAGCTGAAAAGAAAACGAGTAAAACATCTTTAACGAGCCTACAGATATTCCTACAGAAATTCCCACAGTAGTACAGACCGCGAATGTAACACTGAGCTGTGGCCTAAAGGCCGATTTATGGTTCTGCGTTAAATTGCGTCGCATTTCTTCCTACTCACTTCCTAATGCTCCCTTTCCGTAAACAACATGAAATCATAAAGAGAGGGTTTACTTTTCCTGCTACAGCGCTTCAACGGTGGTCAGAAAGCAGAGGGGAGACGCTTTGCTTCTACGTCTCCACCGCGAGTCTGTACTCGCACTTCCACACTCTCCCCACGCACACACACATACATCACGGCTCTATAATTCTCTTAAAGAGATACGCTAGAACTACGTACTAGGGCTGGGCGATATGGCTGAAAACTGTATCACGATATAAGTGTTTCATATCGGTCGATATCGATAATTATTGATATTTTTTATGACCTATTTAAAATAAGGACCAGGAGAAAAATATATTAAATTTAAACATTTTTATTTTAAACTTAACCTTCCTCTGATTATAATCCCCTCAGTTATAAAAGCAGAAATGTCAACACAACCATGGAAATCACTAAAATAATTAAAATGTAAACATAAGTCTAAAATCACAGTGAAGAAAGAATAAGTAAGAACTGCTTAATAAGGTGTAATAAAATGGTGCAAAGTGTTAAATATAAACATAGAGAAACCTGAAACCTGAGAAGAACTATTTTCTGCAGGTTTAGTTCTAGGTTGGTAACCTGGCTTCTGGACAGTGCCCAGCATGTCTGCCTCCGTTATTTCTTTGTAGCGTTTAGTAAGGCGCTGATACAGAGTACCTCTCCGTGGTGGTCTGCTGCTTGTATCGTTTAGTAAGGCGCTGATGCAGAGTACCTCTCCATGGTGGTCTGCTGCTTGTGCGGTGTAGCAGCTGCAGATGTTGTTGGACGTTGATGGCGAATACGGATGTGCTCCAAAGTGTGAGCGCGGCTAAGGTGGTAAAAGAAGTTTGCGGTAGTGTTGGTGGGGACGACGGTCAGACTTATAAAATCCCCAAAACTGCCATACTGACTTTTCTTGTTTTATCAACAATTTCCTCGCTCGCTGCGGCACTCACTTTCCAGTTATCACTCCACGCCGGCTCTGTTATTGAAGAACACGAGACAGCGATGTGGCGCAACCAAACATGATACTGTTACATGATTGGCTGTTAGAGTGTCACTCCCTACGTTGCTAGGTTACCAGAGAGTGAGTGCCCTTGTTCATGCAACCAAACTTGCTTCGCAACTTCTGGTTTCTTCCGAAGAAGAAAAACAAGTTATTGAACGTTTTATCGACCGCATTTTCTATTGATATTGATTACGTGTCTATCGCGATACATATCGTTATCGTTTTATCGCCCAGCCCTACTACGTACTACTGTAAATAAGCTTTAAAGCTTTAGTGAGTAACTTTTTGATATTAATGAATGTCCGTTACATTCAAGTCATTGCCAAATGAGTTGATTCAAAGCTAATTAAGACTTTCAGCTCCATAAATCTCTCTCTCTGTATTTCTCAGTATGGCTATGTTTAGAAAATGGTGTCATCTGGTGTAATGCGCGCAGAAAATCGAGCAAAGATAAATTACCTCTTCTGAAGAGTCAATGTTTTTTTTTTAAATCCTCTGTGTCCTCCTTGGTTACAAGCAATTGCGTGAGAGATATGGCCCTTTGACAGGGTTTTAGCCTTGAGAGCCAGGTCCATCCCGCTGGGTGTTGGTATCTGTGGTAATGACGTGGAGTGTGTTTTCGCAAAGACCCAAAGTTATTTAGTTGGTTTTCATCTGTGAGGGACTCTGAGGCATATAGTTGGGAGAAGGATGATCTAAAAATGTCATTTATTCTGTCCTGTTTAGAGGTTATTGAGTCTGATTCATCTGTTATCGGAGTAAACGATAACCATTTCGGTCATTACTTTAACTTTCATTGACTGAGTATGATAACAAAAAAACTATTGAGCTGGACAGTTCATGGTTTGTTTTGACAAAACAACATGTATCCAATGGGATCTAAGGGTATATGTATGGGGGCATCTGACATTATGTAATAGGGCTCACATTGATGGTACGTAAAATAGCACTTGCCCTTTCAACGTCGTGGAGACGTTTCACAAGATGAATATTTCATGTAATTGTTTAATAATTAATTATTTGATCTTTTCTCTCTCATTGTGTCTGCAGGCTTTCAAAGAGATGCTGTATGCTGCTCAGGACCAGGCGCCATCTATTGAAGGTATTCATTTTACACACACACACACCCACACACACCAGGGTCTCCCGCAGAAAATTTGTTAGTTAAGGTGGTAGGGTGGGGTTTGCCGTCAAACCCGGGGGGGCGGGGGGGGGGCATTATCCTCCGTTACGTGCTCTCTTCCACTTCGCCTGACAACTCTTCTCTAAAACAAACAGCTCTGAGACAACAGAGCTCAGCCCATCGCTTCACTCACTCAAAGCAGATAGTTTAACTACGCTAACTAACCGTAATAGCGTGTAATGATGAAAAAAAAACACAACGGCTGTGTCTCAAAGACTGGGCAACAGCCGGGACGTAGAGAATCCACACGTGAGAGGTGATGGATAGTTCCAGTCACTTCGTCATGTATTCACTTTGTTGAAACAAGAGAAGAAAGCCTCACTGATGTGAAGAACAGGACAGAGATACATATATAAATGCGCTCTGGTAAGTCCACTCACCCCGTCTCTGCCCGGGCATGCCCCAGCTTCCCGCACATTTGTTGACAAACTCCCACAAACAACAACGATGCACGCGACGGTGAAATGGCGATTTATCCCTTTTTAAATGTGAATAAACAACATATTGCTCCTCATAAGCACTGAAAAACTGTCATATTATGGACGCTATCTGACATTAAGCGTTTCTGCTTCACAGCAGGGCAGCGGAGCGGCTGTGGGTTGACTCTCCTGGTTCTCATGGGCTTTTTAAGTCCTAACGTGAAAAAGCTTAACATGGTTTAATGTACCTAAACAATGATCACCAAATTTCTTTCTCATATTGCTCCTCATAACCACTGAAAACTGTAAAAAAATCTTACCCAAAGTCCAATTATTATGGACATTATCTGACATTAAGCGCTTCTGCTTCATCAGATTTAGATCATTCACTTATCTTTTTGACGATGTAGTTAAGGCGGCAGGCTTGTGTTGTTTAGGCAGCCGACATAACTGCAAAGTGCTGCGCGAAACCCTGCACACACACACACACACACACACACACACACAGATCAATAAGGTCTGCTTGATTAGTAAGTGGCTGATGACCTTTGAGCGCCTACTAATAACAAGGAATGTGGAGCTGCTATTGGGGTTGTTAACAGGAAGTTGCAATGGTAAAGCAAATTAGCAGGAACCCTATTCATGTGAAACAAATTTAGATGTGCATTCTTTTAATGAGTACAAGCTATAGTGCGTAGTTTCTGTCTCCCCAATGAGGAATTCCAAGTAATGACAACAATTCTGTCGGTCTATCCACATGATGCAAGCCTTCTGTGATCACGCACCACCCCCACTCCTCCTCCACACAGTTGCTAGTAGCCAAGGAGGACACGGAGGATTAGAAAAAATATGATCAACTCTTCAGAAGAGGTCATTATCTTTACTCGAGTTTCTGCGTGGATAGTCGCCGGATGACACCAACGCCAAAAGTTACGCCCTAAAGCTTTAAATCCTTAAGAATCCCAGCAGTGCTTTCTGCACAACCAGTCCAGTAAATCCTGATGTGCTTAACAACTTACTGACAAGCATTTCTCAGGTCGTGCTAGTGGAGCTGTCATTTTTAAATGTGATTCTCCCACCTCCCACCTAATTTCAGTGCATCAAAATCAATTTGCAAAACCAGGAAACCTGCTTAACAAAGCATCATAATCATATGGTGAATTGGATGAACTGCTTTTAGTTACAACATTTTAAGGCAAGGCAAGGCAGCTTTATTTGTATAGCACATTTCAGCAACAGGGCAATTCAAAGTGCTTTACATAAAACATTAAAGAGCAGTTGGAAAATGATTTAAAAAACAAATTAAAACATTAAAGAGCAGGTAAAAATGATTTAACAAAAAATAAAATTAAAAAAAAACTTCTCCGCCCACAGGTCCTTTTGGCTCCGGTTACTTGGTGTTTTCGTTACCCATTACAAGATTGCAGTAGTTTTGCTTTTCACTACAATGTAGCCGTCGCTACAAAGCTTAGTTTAATCTCGGTAAACCTTGCTAAATCCGGGACAGTATGTCTGTATGTGTGTGTTTTCTTGATAAGTTCACAGAAATATCTGACAAGTTCACAGACGTTGTCTTTCTTATTGACCTATTTCACAGACTAAGTCTGACCAGTTCACAGACGTGGTCCCTGTATGGATAATCTATTGTCACACCCATGTTTTTTGAGTTCTAATCTATGTGACACCCGCGTTGGAGAAATTCTCAGAAATATGTCCGTTATCTGTTCAAAAATACCAATAGATAAAAGACAAGAACAAAATTGACAGTGCAGTATAAGAAATTAAAGAACCGAGAGATAAAATACACAAAATAGTGTAGTGTTCAGAAGTGTGGAGTGAACTGTGAATCCTACGCTCACATGCTGACGTGATTAGCTGTGATGTTTGGAGACAGCAGAGAAAGCAAAACAGTCTATCATGAACATTATTTTCATTTTGAAAATTGAAATGATTCAGCTATATTAAAGCGAAGATAAAAATTGAAATGTGGCTGCATGCTTTGGGAAATGACAAATACACCAGATGGTGCAGGTAAATGTAAACGTATGCATGTATTTTTTTGACTACATGCACCAGTGCATGTACACAATAAAAAAGTATTTTGAGCCCTGCTTTAGTAATCAAAATATAACCATCTTCTTATTTGTATTGTTAAGTTTACAGTTTGCTCGGAAGCATCGGAAAATACACAGCTTAGGGAACAGTGGAAACTTCTCTGCTCTTTTCGTGGCAGTGGATAAAGTTATTATCTCCTTCCAATAAATACTCTTGTGACAACAATACTAACGCTTCATGGTATAAGCGTTATAATGCACTCTGTGGAGTTCCACTATAGAAAACAATGGACTTGGCAGAGAAAATGCCTCTCCTCTCCTCTTCCTTTCAAATTCTTTATTTTCATGTGCACAACAATTGCACAGAAGCAGTAGTTGGCAATCAAAATCTTAGTTCTCAGTTTCCCTCCAACAATGCTTATTAAATACATAAAAAAAAGAAAAAGAAAATCACGCATCTTAAAAAATACAGAAACTAAGACATAATAGTGCAAAGTTAAAAGAGAGATAAAATATACACATTTGAAATGTAAAATAAAATAACACATTTGTGGTAGACAGGTGTACACTGCAGTAATTGAATAAACTGAATGTTAACAGGAATGTATAGGTGAAGTGTATATTATACTTTGCCATCAAGATTGGTATGTGCAGTTGTTGTTTTTTTTTACCTCCAGCTACTCAATTACTTTTTATATGGGGCTACCTCATCCTGCATTATTGCTTAATTATGTGTCTTTTTAAAAATACACGAACACAACAGCCGCAGTATGACCAAAATGTAAGGCCTCAAAGAGTCTTAAAACCAGTTATCAGAGGCTTTATTTTTCATCATGTAATGACAGGCCTCTTTGTGCCCCTGAACTGCACACTCTCAAAGCAACACAAAACAGCGTGACTAGCACAATTTTGTCTTTCCGTGTATCTTTCCTTTCATCTTATTTTGACAAAAGTTAGCTACAGTCACCACTTAAGGGGCCTATTTTCAGTCCGAAATTTGACGTGACAGAACGTAACCCATAGAGCAAATCATGATCAGCCTCAAAACAAGGTAATTTGTAGTTTTTACCAGACCATCAGAAAAGACCCAAGCCTACCACACATGCCCAAACCCATGAATATACAGTAGCTCTCATATAACTTCTTATACAGTTCACTTGCTCTGTAATTGGCATCACTTGTAGATCTGCCAGCTGCTTATCGATCTGATGGCATGGTGGTTTGCTGTGTGTGTGTGTGTGTGTGTGTGTGTGTGTGTGTGTGTGTGTGTGTGTGTGTGTGTTATTAGTTTTCATGAGTTGGTCATCATACTCTAAAAGGAGAGAGAGAGATCTGAACTGAGAGAGCTGAATTGGTAAGCAGGGAAAAAACTACAAAAAAAACCCTCAAAGACTCAAACTATTCCATGGAAGCAGACAAAATCAGACTAGTAGAAAATAAGAAAGAGGAAGGTCAGCATTATATATGTCTGGTGTATAAAATGTCTGTACCCTCGCTGCGCTTCATATTCATAAAATTACCAGTGGAAACAATGGTGCTGTGTCTCAATCCGTGCAATTGCCATTTTGAGTTCCCCGGTGCGTTCACACCGTCGAAAGCATACCAAAATGCAGTGCACTAGGAGTACCCAGATGGTGCTCTCACGCAGTCAAAAAGATGAGTGTGGAACGCTGCACCATTCTCACCCTCAACGGTCGCCATCTTTGTTGCGTACTACGTACGCTACGGGATCACCAACGTGTTTTCAAACTTGTGAAAATGGCGTGCCAGGAAGCTGCAGCAGTTGCGATTGAAACGGCCGACACGGAAGTATTTTCCATGGTATCAGACAATGGCTCTGACACTATGCCTATATATGGCTCTATGATGCAGAAGTCTCTAGTCAAATGTTGTTATCTACTGTGATTCATAGGCTTTTCCATTCTCATCTTCTGGCTAATGAATAAATCCTCCCCTTTGTTCTCACACTGATGTCATCAATAACAAACACCTATCACTAGTGAAAATGATTGGGGATTAGTAAGTCCTGCAAAGATCTGAAGAAAAATGATTGACTACCTCTTAAATTCTGGTGTATTGGTGTAACCTTTTCAGTGTATTCTCAGCTGTATGGCTTGATCCCAAAATTATAAAACTAGTTCTGCACTTGGAAGACCCGTGCCAATAGACAGCAAGAGCATTGCCGGACCTATCTTCACCGTGCCGTGGAGTCATTTCTGTTTGCATTTCTTTAAACCGATCACAGTCGTCTTGGGCGGCACTAAGCTCCGGACGAAGTGCCGGTGGCTCTCCAAACGGGTCTCAGGAACCAAGTTGTTATGGTCGAACACATAAAATATTAAATGTATTCCTAAATGTAATATTAAAAACTTCACACGATACACTGATTCACTGAAAGAACCAAGCAGTCCCGTCTTATCGTACAATCCAAATTTTCTTCAAAACGTGGCTTCTTCAGTATGTAGCTTGCTAGCTCGAAGGTTGGCGTTGTTTCCCGTGAGCCTTGTGTCGAATGTTGGGCTTTTGACCTCAAAATGTACTTCCGTTGATCCAGACAAACCGTCTAATAACACCGTTATTTTTTTTTATTTTTTTAGCAAGCACACTTTAACCAATCGTAAGTATTCGCTTACTGCTCTAACATCTTTAAATAGTAGAAATGTACACAAACAATCAGGCTGATTTAGGAGACAACAGAATATGAGAGAAGTGGGGAGATTGTAGAGCTGTTATTATATCAATCCCACAAACCATCTATCACTTCACTTATCCCTCCAGCTTGTTCCATGGCCTCCCCTGCCTTTTTCTTTTGGTCACTCTCTTTCCATTACTGTCTCTCCATGTTTGTCTCTCCTTCTCCATGTGACTGACTTCATCAGCTGCTCTGTTTGGCAGAATTATGTAACTTCAGTTTTTAGCAACGGTATCAGTGAGTGCTTGAAAAACAATGGAAGACAGATTGATTTAAAAAAAAAAAAAAAAAGTCAATACAACTTATACAGAAGCTGAGGAGTAGTCTGAAGAGAGATGATAGCTTTGGATAAAACCTGAGGCAATGATCATTTAATGTGGATGCCCCCCCCTTCTGTCTTCAGTTGTCCTATCGAATAAAGGCCAAAAATACACACACCCCTTCAAAATAAAGTTCTACCAATTTCTAGGGGTGGGAATCATCAGAGGTGAGGCCTCACGATACAATATCATCACGATACTTATGTCACGTTACAATATTATTGCGATTTTAAACATATTGCAATATTCTGCTGTTTATCGCAATTTATTACCTTTTTTCCAACTTCATATTTTTCCCATTTTTAAATGATGTCCCCAAAAGGAGATTTTGTCAACATTTGTTTTATCTAAAAAGATAAATTTCTCTGTGTGTTCATCTCACTTCAATTTTGTTGCTGCAAAATGGGGATTGTCAAGCAGACAAACTGACCAACACAGATATAATACCAGATCGATACTTGGCGTCTGTGTATCGATACAATATTGCCACGGAAAATATCGCGATACTATGCTGTATCGATTTTTTCCCCCCACCCCTACCAATTTCTCATTTACCTCCGATTCCATCTAGCCACTCAGACGGTTTGGGTTTGATGTGGCCACATTATGAACTTTCATTCTCCACTCCACGATGGAGCTGAAAGTTTGTCATGTTCAAAGCGTTCCAGCAGCTACTTGTCATTCCAAAAGTGTGGACACTGTGAACACAATTAACAGGAACAGGGAATAGTTCCCGATACTAATGTTGACAGCATGTGTTAGCCAACAGTAATGGGGACACTGGAAGAGAGGAAACGTAATGTTAAGATTCCATGTGTGTCCATTGTATTAAGGTGGATGCAGAAAATCTCAGAGAAAGATATCTCAAAACATAGACAAATGAAGGAAAGAAAAATCTATCTGCATGGCCACTAGAGGTAAGAGAGAAAATGTGTTTAAACATGTTTTTGCCTCGTCTGATGGTTGTTAGCACACCTCTGCTGCACTGGCTGGCTTCCAAGTGTGAATGTGTGTAACTGTGAGAGTAAAGCAGGGTGTTGCTGAAAAATAAGAGCTAAAAAACATCAATTGTCAAATGGAAAGTGTAGCCTATTACCGACAGACAGACATGTCATAATGATAATAATTATAATAATCATGATGACATGAGTCCGGACACAGGGAAAAGAGCAGAATAAGGCCAAAAAAGGATAAGGAGATTACTGTAGTCTGACTGTGGCTATTTGTGTGGTTGTGCACTAGTAAGAGAGAGAGGGGGAGGTAGTGGTTGGGACACTCCAATTTAGTTAATTTGGTGTCTTGTCTAAAAGCAGCCAGTCTGAAACACAGTGAATCACTGAGTCTGCAAAGTCTGACTCAAAACCACCTGCCCGGTCTGTTGTTGACGTGACCGTGGGTACAAGTTAGCGGTTGGACACACAGGTTCTCTGTGACCATTTTTGATGGAAATTACAGGACTCTGTTCTGGTAAAAGCAATTCAACGTTTTTAAGCACGGTATATTTGGGATACAAGTAAATATAACATTGATATCAACACAATTCTCCAAAACAACTTAAAAAGAGCACAAACCAGAGGCTGTCACGTCACTTTGAAAACTAAACCAACCAAACTAAACTTTGATGGGAAACTTGATTCCGTGCATATGCCAAACGATTGGTTTTCTGAACTTTGTTTGGCTCATCTGTCTAATGTGTCTTCCTATTGCAGTTCCTGTTCAAAACACGCCTGTTTAGAATGGACCGCTTGCTTGGCATCCGTATTGCTGCTTGCAGCTTTCTTCAGAACCACTGTACCCCAAAATAACTCGCAGAAGGCCCCCAAAGCACTTAATATGCAACCCAACTGTATACTACTGACTTACTGTGTACTTCTTTCACTGTTCATCACACCCCCAACCAGCACCGTCAGACACCGCCTACCAAGAGCCCGGGTCTGCCCAGGTTTCTTCCTAAAAGGGAGTTTTTCCACACTAAATGCTTGCTCTTGGGGGAATTACTGGAATTGTTGGGGCTTTGTAAACTATAGAGTGTGGTCTAGACCTACTCTATCTGTAAAGTGTCTCGAGATAACTCTTGTTATGATTTGATACTATAAATAAAATTGAATTAAATTGAATGATGGCTCCATGCGCCACTGAGCAACTCCGCCTCGGGTGCTGTATCCAGTTCTTATTATACATCCATGGGTGCGACATTTCGTTTCAGAACAACAACAAAAAACTCAAAACAAAATGACATGAAAGAAAAAAGAACATCATGGCCCAGGCTTGTTTATTGTTTTGCTGTTTTTTCAAAAGTACGAGAGCGTTATTAAAGTTTAGGTAGGGACAGATACAAAAAACATAGTTAAGCTTAAACAGTCATCTGATGTACCGGTATATGTATCATAGTGTTTTTAGCTAATGCTAATTCACAACGCTTTTGGTTAAAAATCTAAAATACAGATTAGCATTATTTAAAAAATAAGAGAGATGAAATAAAATGGAATGAAATGAAAAAGGAAAGAAAGTATACACAGAGAGAGCACAGTGTAAAAACTAAACATGAGAGTAGGGCTGCAACGATTCCTCGAATAACTCGAATAATTCGATTACAAAAAATGCTCAAAGCAAATTCTTTGCCTCGAAGCTTCGTAAAATCAATGTAATTAAGGTTGTACGGCTCACTGTGTTTCCGCACGGAGGATTATTACTAGCGCACATGAGGTTTGCGCTTCTGCGGACACAACACAAGCACGGACAGTATATAAACACAAGACGGCCCCGATTACAAATAAAAGAAGACGAAAATAGCGAGGGTCTAAGAGGAGAGACAGGTGAGAGAAAATCACAGAAAGTTTGGGATCATTTTAAGCTGCATACATGCTGCTACATCACCTCTGTAACAAACCTCCAGTGTACTCATCCATTCCACGGAGCCAACCTGACACAAGGTAGCTAACGTCTGCTGCTCTCGTCCACCGCGCTGTTTACACAACTAGCCTACAGCATGCTACTCTGCTAATAGCGATGTTTTACACAACTAGCCTACAGCATGCTACTCTGCTAATAGCGATGTTTTACACAACTAGCCTACAGCATGCTACTCTGCTAACAGCCATGTTTTACCAACAAGCTAAAACGAAAGCTGTTGGTTTGTAGTCTAACTGTTTATTAGTTTGCTTCTAAATGTTTGGAAACTTAGCTGCTGCTGGAGACACAGCGGCTCCTCCCCCCAGCATGGCCACTTAATATGCACGTGAATGACGTCACCATGCATTCTTTATTCTTTCTCCTCACCATAGAAATATCTATGCTCCTCACTGTGTATTAGGCTTCTGAAAATGTGTCCCCCAGAACAGTGTAGTTGAGTAGCCCTGCTGTAAACCCTCTGGTCAGTGAACAGCTCTTTTGCATATCCAGTGCAAAGAGCCAGAGGCAAGAAGGGGAATGGGGTGAAAAATATTAACATTTGGGCCACCAAAAAATGTACTATTGTAATGTTTTTTGTTTTTTTTAAGGGTCTTGGAATTTGGCAATCATTTTTTTTTGCTTTTTCTAAAAAAGGAAACCTGTCTTTTGTATATATACACAAGCTACAGGTTTCCTTTTTTTTAGTAAACGGCAATAATAAATATTTACTATTGCTGCTTACTATGTATTTCTTACTAAGTGTTTCTTATCCGATTACTCGATTAATCGATGGAATAATCGGTAGAATATTCGATTACTAAAATAATCGATAGCTGCAGCCCTACATGAGAGCAATATTGTTCCTGTACCATTTATTATTGTTTTTTTTAAGGTGGCTAATGTTGGGATACATTTCAAGTGGTCTGGCAGAGAATTCAATAATTTTGCCCCTTTTACTGAAAAGGCAGTTTGGGCAAATGATGCTCTACGGAAAGGGATGCTACGATTGCCTTTTAACGCTGCTCGGGTGGTGGATCTGGTACCACTTTGCTGTCTTGTTATTGTTTTGCAAAGGGGTGGGGGGGCAGCGTTATTTAGGCATTTGAAGACCAATTTAACAAACAGCAGGGAGATAAAATTAGCAAAACTTAAAATCGTATGTTTGCTAAAATTTGGCAGTGGCTGTACCTTTTATTCTCTTCTTGTCCAGGACTTTCAAGGCTCGGTTATAAAGACAATCTGTGGTCTTAATTGATGACAGGTGAGCTTGGGACCATGTGGTTAAGCCATACGATATGTGTGAGAGAATCGTAGAATTCATCGCAGATGGATGATCCGAGCTGATATAGCAACATTGTAGCAATTCAATTCACCACGCATTTATCGGGCAATCTGATGACCATTTCAAACTGCCATACAGTCTGACATAGTTTGCCATAGATTTTATTAGACCTTGCACAGTGTGACGTACACGATCGTTGTTGTTACACAGTTTAAAGACTACTGTGTCCGGAAAAAACACTCCGCCTTCCTTAAACACAGAACAATATTTTCAAAATAGAATGAAGATGACATTTTCATGAATCAGCATCTCCACACTGTATTTATGTTGCCTTAGTCAAGGAGACCCCTACGTTGTTTTAGTGTTGGATACAATTATTTATGAAAAGGGAGTATGCAAACATCATTAAAGTTGTAATTCAGATGCATTATATACGTCAAAAGAGTTGAAGGGTTAAAAAATAAGTGTTAACAGAAAAACAACAAGAGAATCCACCTTTTGGAAACTGTTGTCAGAGCTGGATGCCCTGCTGCTGTCTCACTGCTCCACCTGCTGGCCAGAGCAGGACAGTACGGGGGTTTGCTGCAAAAAGACCTGATGGAGATTTACATTCTCACACTCGGATCCTCCGTCCCCACTTGTCCTTGTTTTGCCTTTGCTGTCCTCTCCTCACCATCCCCTTCTGTCCTAATGTTTATTTTCCATCTACATTCAGGTCCAATAAAGTGGTTTAATTAGTAGGGCTGGGACGATGTGCTTTTATCCCAATTTGATTCTTTCACCATACATGGGCGCCGGTTGGATTTGTAGTGCGATTTTCATTTATCGCAATCCTAGAATTATTGCGATTCAATAGTATTGAGTGTTGCCATTTTCTTTTCCTTCTTTAACAAAAACAAAAGTTGAATGATACACTTCTAGAGACAATATATCAAGAGACATTTCTAAAAACGAATTGTTTTCTAAACAGGAAGTCAGTCAGTCAGTCTGACCTTTATTTCATTTGTAAAGAAGTACATAACATGGATTTTCTGCATTTTCTACTTTTGGTCTGTTTTGCTGGAAACGGATATGATGTAGTCAGCGGTACGGTATAAACAGAAAATATTTAGCTCAATCATTGGTAAAGAAATAAAAAATATTGATTCTGGGGGAAATGATTGATTTTAGAAATCGTCGCCAAAAAATAACTAAATCACGATGCATGCATGAATGGATTTTGATTCCCCCACCCCTACTAATTAGTGCTGCGTCTCCTCTCTGGTCTGGAAGGCTCACTAATCTGACCACTCTTATCTCCTTGCAGTCACAGACGAGGATACGGTTAAGAGGTACTATGCCAAGTTTGAGGAGAAGTTCTTCCAGACATGTGAAAAAGAACTGGCCAAGATCAACACCTTCTACTCTGGTAATGACTTCCTACTCTGTACACACACACACACACACACACACACACACACACACACACACACACACACAGTCATATACCCAAGAGCTAGAAATCACTCCTTCAGATACAGCTCTGACAGTCCGCTGTGCTCATTATCCTGCAGAGGTTTTCTATCTTTAAATCTCTTTTGTTCTCCTCCTCCCCATTCAGAAAAGCTGGCTGAGGCTCAGCGGCGATTCGCCACGCTGCAGAACGAGCTGCAGTCCTCATTGGACGCCCAGAGGGAGAGCTGGGCTAACGGGCGGGGCCTGCGGAAGAGGAAGACGGTGTTCGCCCTGTCGCAGCAGGAGCGATGCAAACACCGAAACATAAAGGACCTGCAGCTGGCCTTCTCCGAGTTCTACCTCAGCCTCATACTGCTGCAGAACTACCAGGTGCTGTTCCCACGCTCAAACTACATCTCAGCCCGCACACACGCAAAGCAAATTCACCCAACAGACAATTTTCCAGTCTCTGTATAAAGATTGTATAAGTTTATTTGGCGCAGGGCAATGCTGATCGTTCAAAAGAAACAACAACTGCAAATGAAAGTTCTATACATTTGTTGTCCCTGGCAAGATGTTATAAATGCACCCTAAAAATAGTAACAAAAGTAATACATGTATTATGCCTAGTTGCTAAAGCTTTAGATTAATCCTTAAGAGGGTGTGGTTATGATTAAATGAAGGAGCTGGTAGATTTGCTTCACTTACCAACCCAAAAAATCTTAGGTAATCTTTTGAATGGTTGTTAGAATTTGGCCATTTGGCTGGTGGATGAAAAAATTCATTTTTAACCCTGATAATATGTGTAGAATAAGCCACTATTATATGTACAGCAGAGGTGGGTAGAGTAGCCAAAAATTGTACTCAAGTAAAAGTACTGTTACTTCAGAATAATATGACTCAAGTAAAAGTAAAAAGTAGTCATCCAAATAATTACTTGAGTAAGAGTAAAAAAGTACTTGGTGAAAAAACTACTCAAGTACTGAGTAACTGTTGAGTAACGTCTGATTTATTTTTTAACACAAGCATTCAATCAGACGGACAAAAAATACAAAATATTCATATTTAGACAAATTATAGTTCATCCAATCAATTAAATTAATTTAAATTAATTAATTAATTATAAAATAGCTTAAATTAAAATAATCCAGGTAAATTCAAGTACTTAAAAAAATAATATCAATAAAATAATAATAAATAAAAAATAAATAAGCACAAGTAACACAAATTTCCAAACCTTTACACTTTTTTTACCAGGCCCTGCAGGCAGAACTAGAACAAGGTAATGGAGCTGCTGTTTGGTACTTTTACTAAGGTAAACATGCTTTCATTCACAAAGGTGGATCACTTGTTATCGGGTTCAATCGCCGTGGTAACTTATGCTGGACGCCTAGCCTGGTCGGGAGCTAAGTTGGAGATCAGAGATCAACCGGTGTAAAAGCACCGCCTACTGACCAGTCAATACTCCACTGATAACGGCTTCACCGTTCTTAGAAGATCAGGTGGAGCTCGGTGCGCGGAGAGAGAGAGGGGGAGAGAGGGGGAGAGAGAAAAAGAGAGGGGTGTGCTCATACAAAAAATATTTAGAGATCGACAGCCCTGTTAACATTCCCTGATGGGTATATTTGCCGTGTGTAATGCGCACAGCGGTTTTATGTTTTTTATATTTTTTATTTGCTCTCACGATCGCTCTCACTGCCATGGTTGCAACTGAAATAAAAGGCTAAAGCAACGACAGTTTATGGAAAGTACAAGTGTAATTATGGTCAGATCTTGTGCCTGACTGATGGGGAAGTGATATTGATACGAGTTGTGCGCATCTACAGCGTCGGCAATTGCCAGCTTTCCTTCCCGTTTTAGGAAGCAGCGACTGTATTGCGTTTTGCCTGTAAAACCATGTATGTGTTCATTTTTATGTAGAATTATAGTTTGCTCTTCTTATGTAAAATATGTGGCTATTGTTGGTCATGTTGTGCAAACATCACCTCTTTTATGTGAACAGGCGCCGCTGTATTGAGAAACCCTGGGTTGGTTGAACTAGTTGTTAACCACCGTCATGACACAGTTTATGCGGGACCGCGGTGGTTAGGTTAGGTGAAGCCGGGTAACTGAAATAAATCCAGGGCATGTTGATCTTGCTTCGTAGTACAGGGCGCGGTTCCTCCTCGTCTGTGACGTTTCTGACATTGCCATTTTTGTTTTGCTGCGACTGTAAAAGCTAACCCATCCCGCTGCTAGGTTTGAGGAAGGTGACGAGACTGCACAACTACGTTTGATTGGGTGAAACAGAGTGACGTGGTAGCGGCTTTAGCGGAAGTCTCTCTCTCTGTCAAAATAAAACATTAAAATGAGGCGTATGCGGGGGGATAAAAACAATGACGCGTAGAATACCAAAGAGGTAAAAAGAAAAGTAACGAGCTCATTGTAGCCTAATGTAGCGGAGTAAGAGTACAGTTTCTTCTTCACAAATCTACTCAAGTAAAAGTAAAAAGTATAGAGATTTAAAACTACTCCTAGAAGTATCATTTTTTCAAAAACTTACTCAAGTAAATGTAACGGAGTAAATGTAACTCGTTACTACCCACCTCTGATGTACAGTATATAATCATTATTTCAGTCAGTGCAGATGGGGGGTATACTGCACATTCAGTCTGCTTGGCTAAACACAGCTGTACCACATGCAGAGCCTTGTCACTTTTAGGTAACTTCTAGTTTCACATCTTTCATGAGCAGTGGTTAACTAGTTAGTTTTGACAGGTTTGATTCTTTTCATTAAACATCCCCCTCTCTCTCTCTCTCTCTCTCTCTCTCTCTCTCTCTCTCTCTCTCTCTGTGTGTCTCTGTAGAACCTGAACTTCACAGGTTTCAGGAAGATCCTGAAGAAGCATGATAAGATTTTGGAGACGTCGAGGGGGGCTGACTGGAGGGTGGTCCACGTTGAAGTGGCTCCATTTTACACATGCAAGAAAATCACCCAGCTCATCTCTGAGACCGAGGTACACACACATGTGTAGATATTCATGTAAACGTGCTGGAATTCACACACGTTGTATTAGCATCACTGTAGTTAAAGTCAACGTTTAAGTAAAAGTCAACCAGACGCAGGCCTGCGGCTCTTATACATCCACGACACCGACAGAGAGCAGAGGAGAGAGACAGCGATTTAACTGAAATTTAACATAGCAAAGTGTTTATTTCGACGGAAGCACTGGTGTGTTGAACATCCTGTTGTGTTGGCACACTGCCTTTGGAATACGGCAGGATTTGTACATGTCACTGCTGATTGAGTAGCACCTCTGACATAGCAACTGGGGATGCACGATATGAGGGAAATATGCGATAATATTGTTGAATATCCCGATAACGATATTACTTGCAATAAATAAACCGATATTAAAGTGTACTCAGTTCTGCATTTCATGCTGTTTTCAGTATTCTGCTTATATACAACACATTGCTTGTTGAATTTATAACAAATGAAAGATAACCATTTCCAACATTCTTTTATTGAACAAATTGAACATTGAATTGACTATAAAAAGCAGCACTAAAGAAAGAATGAACCTCAACTTACACAACAAACTCTGAGGGCCCTATCTTCACCCGGCGCAGCACAAAGCCCGACACAAGTGTCTTTGCTAGTTTGACGCAGTTGTCAATTTCCTGTCCAGTGCCCGCCGTTTGTTTAAATAGAAAATGCACCTGCGCCCATCTGTGCGCCCATGGGCGTGCTGGTCTTACAGGGAGGTGTGTTCAGGTGCATTCTGGGCATATTGCTATCTCAAGGCAGCAGGAAGTGATCACGCCATTGACCAACAAAAACCTGGTCTAAAGTCAACAACGCAGCATTTCATGGTTATTTTAACAGCGCATTAGTAAAATACGCCTAGGCTCGTGCACAGTGCACACACTATGCTTGTTACATACAAATAGGGAAGTGCAGCAGCACACAAACATGCAAAAGATTACAAATAAAAATATTATGGTGCAACTCTGCCATCATAATAGCAATGTGCCAAGGTCCAATTCTGGCTTTTAAAGGGAATGGGAGATGACACTCTGATTGGTTTATTGCATGTTACGCCCAAAACACACCTATGAATTAATGAAGACACTAAGTACAACCCTTTTGAACCATGCGCCTGGTGCACAGACCCTTTTTTCCGCCGTTAAACTTGCAAAAGTGGATTTGGACATGCTTTAAACGCACCTGCACCAGGCGCTTCACGCCATGCGCTTGGATCATTAAAATAGGGCCCTGAGTGTCTTTTGCATTATGTCGCAGCCTTTCACGATGTGTTTATTGGGCCAGCTGATATTTCAAGACGATAAAAAAAAAATATATATATATTGTGCAGCCCTAATACCAACCAAACAAGAGAAGACGTACCACAAAGCCGTTGCACGCCGTTTCGAGGAAACATTTTGTTAATTTTGTTGCTCACCGTTTTCAGATTGAACCCTCTTTTTATCTTTTTATTTTTATTGCTCTTCATTCTTGTTTTTATTTCTCCAAATGTTATCTTGCTATTGTTTGGCCTCACCAATTAGTTCTCTGTTGTCATATTGACCTCTGGAAATCCGGCTTTTTGCCTCGCTTTGTCTGTCAAAGCACTTTGAAAACTCTGTTTTTAAAGGCGGTCTATAAATAAAGTCATTATTATTGTGAACATTATCAATATAATATCAGTTAGGAAGAGAGCAAACCCCACAAATTCTCTCTCTGTGTCTCTCAGGCGTTGGTCACAACGGAGCTGGAAGGTGGCGACAGGCAGAGGGCCATGAAGAGGCTGAGGGTTCCTCCCCTGGGAGCTGCACAGGTCAGACACACACACACACACACACACACACACTCTCTAGGGATCGACGATACAGGTATTTCAAGGCCGATACCGATATTAGTAGTTAATGAAACTGACAACTGATATTTTGGAACATGATATGCATATGCAGTGAAAATGATGATATTTTAGTCAAAATTAAGATTTTAGAATGTTACAAACTCCAACACAATAATAAATTAGAAACTTTCAACACAATCCCCAGTAACAGAGTCAGATAGTTTTGTGGGCGGGACATGAAGACAGAATCAGTGGTGAGGGAAACCGAAGAAAAGGGACGGACACAGAGCTGTAGTGGAGACAAAGTCGCACACTTTTTTCAGATACAGATCCTGAACACATGCACACACACACACACACACACACACACATGCTCCTGTTGTCCTTTTATTGCACAAAATCAAACTTTCACCCACAGAAAGTTTCCTTTGGTAACAGATATATAATAGAACAAAGTGCATGACCAAGATGCCCTATTTAACTTGTCTTGTGATTGTGGCCGGGTTAGCTCAGTTGGTAGAGCGGGCGCACGTATTTAGAGGTTTACTCCTCGACGCAGCGGCCGCGGGTTCGACTCCGACCTGCGGCCCTTTGCTGCATGTCATTCCCCCCCTCTCTCCCCTTTCATGTCTCCATCTTTCCTGTGAAAATAAAGGCCTAAAAATGACCCCAAAAAAAATATATATAAGACAATATGTCATGCTCTGAGGGGTTGACTGTGTCTGTCTGTCTGCCTACAGCCTGCTCCTGCTTGGACCACCTTTAGAGTTGGCCTTTACTGTGGAGTATTCCTCGTCTTAATAGTCACTGTGGTCATTACAGGTAACACATACAGTACATACACATGTGTACATACAATTCATGCAATATAACTATTGTTACATAAATTCTATATGTAAGGATAGAATATTTTAAGATTTGAAGGTATGACACTGTGAGTCTTCTAGTGATTCAATTTTACTTCCTGGAAAAAATAACTGTCACGGTGTCCAGGCCAGAAAATATACATCACTTGCCATATTTTGGCTTGCATCGATCACAACAGAACACACTGTAGTTTCAGGGTCATGACCTATGTATGTCTTTTGCATTATGGATACTGTTTTATAATCCTTAAGAAGAATGAAGGAATAAGTAAGCTTTATTTTTTTTCTGCCTCTGCCAATTACTTTCCATTTGTTTGATTTGAGCAAATAAATAAAAGTCAAACTATCCTCTCCAGTTGGCAACAAGCACAATCATTATCAATATTCAGCGACCAATTTAAAAAAAAAAAGTAGCAATACAAGACTGGGCAAAATCATGTTGTGTCACGTTAAGTTGTTACTGAATGATCTTGTGTAAGTGTTCTCACTCTCCTTCTCTGGTTTTGCACTTCTATCATTTTCCATTTTCCCTCTACCTGCCACTAGGAGCTGTGGTGACAGAAGAAGTTGATGTTTGGCCTATGGTCAGGATCTACAGAGGAGGCTTCCTGTTAATAGAATTCCTCTTCCTGTTAGGTATACACACACACACACACACCCACACCCACAGGATCGTTTCCGTACATTCAGTTCAAGACCTGGAAAGGAGAAAGGAAAACGAGCCTTGTTGTACCCCAAGAATACATGAAAAACATATACTATCTGCAATGGTAATGTTACGTAAATTACAGTTTCAGTTACCAATTTATATTGCACGCACACACACACGCATGTTTCCCTACCACCTAAGTTTGAATGGTTTTCCCGTTCGAAGTAAGAGCACAAACAACGTGAAGTCGATGTCAGTCCTGTTTTTCTCTCTTCCAGGCATCAACACCTACGGCTGGAGGCAGGCGGGGGTTAACCACGTACTCATATTTGAACTCAACCCCAGAAACAATCTGTCACATCAGCATCTGTTTGAGGTCTAAGCACACACATGCAAACATTCTGTCTAACAAAATGAGATGGAAAATAATAACTTTGTAACCAGGAGCACGTCAATCAATCCGTTGTTCTCTACATGAGTCAATATGCTGGATATTCATTTGTCTTTATGGATTTCAGACATTTCTCCATGCTGATGGATATTGGGACTGAATTAGTGTGTGTGTGTGTGTGTGTGTGTGTGTGTGTGTGTGTGTGTGTGTGCGTGCGTGCGTGTGCAGATTGCAGGTCTGTTGGGGGTGCTGTGGTGCGTCAGCCTGCTGTGCTGTCTCTTCAGTAGTAGCATCCTGGTACCAATGCAGGCCAACCCTCTTGCTCTCTACGGCCTCTTCCTCCTCTTCCTCATCAACCCCTTCAAGACCTGCTACTACAAGTCCCGCTTCTGGCTGCTCAAACTCTTGGTAGGGTCACTCGGTTACACACCATACAGTCGTCCTGTTTGCTTCGGTCACCACTGTTCACCTTTTTGCGCGACCGCACAGTATATTTGATGCAGTAAATTATCTTCATTATAGTCGACAGAGATGTTTGAAGTATTTGACCGTTTTGAAAGATCCACTATTTGACATTTCTAGGAAAAAAAAGTTGCTCTATTTTGCATCTAAGTTGAGTGAGAAATAGAACTCCAGACTTACTTTTTCCATAGGTTGCACTGGTGCGCCTACATTTTTTTCATTTAGGTGCACCAGCACATTATTTAAAGCTTTTTAAATCATTTATAATAATAAAGCTTTTTTTTTATTTTTGGCTTTTTCACTTTATTAGATAGTGACAGTGGATAGACCAGAAAGGGACGACATAAAGCAAAGGGCCACCGGTCGGACCCGATCCTGGGCCGCTTCAAAGGACTCAGCTTACATGGGGCGCACACTCTACTGGGCAAGCTAGAGGTCGCCCCCCAAGCACATAATTTAGGTGTACCCAAAAAATGTACAGCTCCTTTTTGGAGCCGCATTAAACTAAGCATATAAATATATGCATATATAATAAAGGTGCAAATACATGTTTTTTTTCTTTATTTAGATCAATGCACAAAGAAGAAATCGCAATAACCTAAATTGTTTAAAAAAAACATACAACGTAAAAAGAGCTGATGATCTAGGATTTAAAATTGGTAAAATATATTTGTATTATATGCAGTGTTACATGTTATTGTCATTTCTGACTCCTCATAGCCTGGCGCTGAAACGCCGTGGGGGGGGGGCTGCTCTGTCGGCCACACACCGGATTTTAAGATTCAAGATTTTTTATTTGCCATTTGTACATACAAAAAACAGTCAGCAATTCTTGTGCAGGCTCTTTGAGTCAAGTAAAAAAGAGTTAAGGGCAAAGAAAAACACACTGACTAAGATAGAAAAATATTACAAAAAATATTAATAAAAATATTACATTAAAACATAGATACTCTTTTATACTAATACAAAAGAGTGCAAAAAATATTATACATCTTGAGACATTGTGCTTTTTTTAACGTTTCAGTAGTGGGACAGCAGGTCTTCAGGCACTACCAATGTGCAGAACTAAAAAGCGTGATTTAAGAAATCTATTTTGGTCATCTTTGAGAACGGTTCAGATGCCAGTTTAGTCCATCACAACACGCGAAATAAAGAGCAAAAACACAAATACAAAAAAAGAAATGGATGTAGTCCACTTTGTCAGAGCATACTAATGATCGCTTCAGGTCAGGATTCTGCAGCGAAACTGCTAATAACTCTGACACTGTCCTCTCTGACCCTTTCTTTCACAGTTTCGAGTGGTGACAGCTCCGTTTCATCGGGTTGGCTTTGCAGACTTCTGGCTGGCGGACCAGTTGAACTCTCTGGGTGTGGTTCTGATGGATCTGGAGTACATGATCTGCTTCTACAGTTTTGAACTGGACTGGAAACAACACAATGGACTCATCAGCAGTAAAGGTGAGACTGGACAATTAAAGGCCGTAAAGACCCTGATCCAATGACGATGGACCCACCCCTCGTCGTGACCACTCTGTTTCTGCGTGCCGCTCTCTGCAGGTGACGTGTGTAATTCCTACTCCTATGGGGTCCGTGCAGTGATCCAGTGTCTTCCGGCTTGGTTCCGATTCGTCCAGTGTCTGCGACGTTACCGTGACTCCAAACGGGCCTTCCCTCACCTGGTTAACGCTGGGAAATACTCCACTTCCTTCTTTGTTGTCACCTTTGCTGCCCTGTACAGCACACATAAAGGTAGAATGGAGACTCAAATACACTACACATCTTTGTTGTATTCCACGCACAGATCGCACCAGGTTTTTATAGGAAACTGACCTTTATTAGAGACAGACCTTTTTATATTTTTCCATAACTTAGTAAAATGTCTCCCTGTTTTCTGATCTTCTCCTGTTTTACTGTTTTTATTGCATCCCTGTTGTCTTTATAACTTATCAGTCATGTCATACATGTCATCGCATGCAATGCGTGGGAATGAGTTACAATAGAAATATATTTTAAATATATCTATAAGTCACTAAGAGTGTATGAAAAGTTGCCAAATCTAGCGAGAAAGTTGGCAGGTTGGCAACACTGTCCACAGCGTTACTGCTGAAGCTTCACAATTTGCCAAACTAAGGAGCGAAATCACAACGTGCGTGCGTTAATCACACGTTAAAAAAACAAAAAGTGAATTTGCGTTAACTCATTATTAACGCATCCATCTTGACAGCCCTGGTTCTTTCCTTAAAGAAAAAGGATATTTTCCAGGTTTCCAGGCCATTGTATATTTAGTAGAGAGCAGCTGTTCCTGTTGTGTATCAGAAGCCAAAGTAACATCAGGTTAAGATTTGATTAAATAATTCATCACTTGTATGTAGAAGTTAAGGCTGCTTGGAATACATTTTTTGGACGGTCGTGCACATGCAGTATTTTGCTTCTCTTCTCTAAGGGAAAAATACAGCTGTCTGGGTTATTAGAAAACACGTTTCCATTTTTAAACCTATTGATCTGATGCTCACCTTCTCGCTCTCTCTCTCTTTCTCTCTCTCTCTCTCTCTCTCTCTCTCTCTCTCTCTCTCTCTCTCTCTCTCTCTCCCTCAGCTGCAAAGCACGCTGACACCCAGATCTTCCTCTACTTGTATATCGGCTGTTTAGTGGTCAGCTCGTGTTACACACTGATCTGGGATCTGAAGATGGACTGGGGCCTGTTTGACCGCAATGCAGGAGAGAATACCTTTCTGAGAGAGGAGATAGTCTACCCACATAAGGTATTTCTCCACACAGGGAGGAACTTGTGTTAGGGGAGAATGGCTGATACAGTGGCTTGATCCTTTTCAAAAGGAGTCCCTGAGAATATAAACGGTCATAACTGTCGTGTTCTCCGTCTCTCCCTCCAGGCCTATTACTACAGTGCCATAGTTGAGGACGTGCTGTTGCGTTTTTCATGGACTTTAACGCTCTCCCTCAGCACAGTCCCTGGGTGGCACAACATCTCTGACATACTGGCAACTGTACTGGCCCCAATGGAGGTCTTTAGGTACACACAATCTTTCTATATCTTTTCTATGACGATGAAGGTTGGTGTGGACCATTGTTATTCACTATTGTTAGAATTTTTAATATGTAAAGTACAGCATTACCCTAGAAATCTAGACGCACCGTAGTTGCAGCAAATTTAATTTGCAGCCGGGGGGGTCTAGGCACTTTCCGTTGACTTGCGAGCTGGAAAAACCAAACTCTAGTCGGGCCAATCACATTGTGTATAGAGTCGGTGGGCGGGGCTATGGCTGCTGCTGCGGGGAACAGTGGTCTTCTTGAAGACTTGGAGTTCAGCTTTTCTTTGACAAAAGAACAAAGAACGGCACTGAAATCATTCTTAAAAAAGGAAGATGTTTTGCCGACCAGATACAGCAAAAGTTTAATCTATCAACTAGCTTTTCTACCTTCTGCGTCGCTCTGGTAAGTTGTAGCGCTATCTTATTACGTGCAGAGGGAATTTGAAAGACAACTGTTTATCCCGCCCCTCGCATTGAGCCCTGTCCTGAGCCCAGCCCTGAGTTCCCAGACCCCACATCTTGATGTGGGTCTGGCTTGTCAGGCTAGTACAGCATATGAGTAAAACTGGCCACTGACAGTCGATGTTTCTTCCTCGCAGACGTTTTGTGTGGAACTTCTTTCGATTGGAGAACGAACACCTGAATAACTGTGGTGAGTTCAGGGCCGTCCGGGACATCAGCGTGGCTCCGCTCAATGCTGACGACCAGACACTGCTGGAGCAGATGATGGACCAGGAGGACGGAGTCAGGAACCGGCAGGGCAAGAAGAGCTGGAAGAGGAGCTACAGCATGAGTCTACGCAGGCCGCGACTGGCCTCACAGTGAGTCTCATTAGCATTAGAACGCTAACCTGTTCTGTAACGCTACATAGCGTAACATTTTTTTTTTTCTCATTTCAGGTCCAAGACCCGCGACACCAAGGTTTTGATAGAGGACACCGATGACGACTCCTGACATCAGGCCACGCCCCTCGCCTGGGTCCAGAATTTATTCAAAGGAGGAACTTCCTCCTCCTAATCGAGGAATCACCCAGCGAGTCGGGCGTTGAACTCTCAGCCAAGGATGGGTTTTAAAACTCATGCCTACGTAATCCTTTCTCCAATGCATGAGCCGCTGCACGGGTTCAGAACTATTTCAAGGGAGGAGCTTTCACCTCTTGAAGAAACAACCCAGCAACATGGCCATCAAACTCCTGCCCCTACCTTCAATAATAACCAGGGGTAGGCGTATCACTTAAACTCTACCTTACCCAAGCACTGGGTTGAAAAACTTCTCTCCCTGTCATCCACAGCCACCCAGAGGTGGACTATTTAACTAAACCCACTCCTCAGCCATTGCTTGGGCTCTTTCCTAAAAGCCTCAGCCTAGCATGAACAACGCAGCTAAACGGAATGCAAGCCGATCGCCCTGACAGGAAGTGTCCCCGCTCCCTCTTGGTGCCACGCCGCTCCCACACCGGGAGAAGCCGACTTCAAGCCTACTGCTGTTGAGGACCAAAAGGTTGTTTTTTTTCCCATCACCTTTTAGCTATTAGTCTCCACCTACACCACACCTTAAAAGATCTCGCAACAACTTGTAATTTAGACTTAGAAAAGAAAGGCTTGAAAAGTGTCCTCCTTTCAGCGACTTTTTAGGCCTTGTGAACCTTCTTCCTGACCGCTTGGCGAACGGACTATGCTGACAAACATTTGGTAACGCCAATCGGTCAGTGGCTTGACTCCCTCACTCTTCAGCTTGCCCTTTCAAATCATCACAGAGCTGCCTACCTGCACCTTACATGCTTTAGAAACACACACAGAAACATGCACTTTGTAGAAGTGGAATGGAGTGGAATGCCTATTGTGTGTTCACACGACACTTGAACATTAATCTTTTTTGAGACCCTGGGAAGAAACAACAACACACGCTAAAAACAGACTAGCGATTATTCATAACCATGGTTGTAAATATGAGACGGACCAAAGTGGGAGGTGGTGTGAAAATATTCCGAAAATATCAAATACTCCATAATAAAATTTTAAAAAGTGCTGAGTTCAGACTGCATCGAGCAGCGCTGGAATGACTGTTCAGCCTTGAAGCTGAGAGGGAAACTTTGCTTTTGTTTCCGGAAAAATATGAAGATCACCTTAATCATCCTGCGGTAACTCCAACAGTCACCCCACGTGGAAAAAAAATATTCTTCCATTTGGAAATGGTTTTACTGAATGTATGCCAACGTATTTATGTATGTATGAGTGGGAGAGATGCCTGAATACCACCTGTCAACCCATCTAGGCCAATCCGTTTTTGGAAACTTACAATAAGAGTTGAAATGAGTTCCTAGAAATTTTTATTTTGTCCCCTAAAATCAAGACTGATTGAACTTTTGGTTTATGAAAAAGTAAAACTGGTTCATTGAAACGTGATGATGAAAAGGGGGGAGGTCACCTGTCTGTCACATACTGCTCAACCTGTCACAATCAAAAGATAAATCGATGTAGTTAAACTTGAATCTGAATGAAGTGGCTCTTCCAGCTGGTTTGGTGGTGAAGGACCCATGTGGGAGTGCATCTGATTGGCTGTGTTTTACACTGAGGAGATACATGCTGGCGTAACTCAGGTTCCATAAACATTCCAGTTTGGTTTTAACACTTTAACGGACAAGGTTGGTTGAAATAAATAACATGCTTGTCTCGAGACAAAGTCATTTCAATATATCTGTATGTACAGTGTGTAATTGTACTAATCCACCCGTTTTTTGTGAGTCTACCTTAAATTTACAAATTATCGCCTACAGCATTTATTACCTCAATTGCAGAGAGATCCAGGCCTTTGTTCCTAAATTCCCCAATTTCACAGTTAATGCTAACTCAAAACTTTCCTCTTCACCGCTCATCTAGATACATTTCCACAGCACCAATTCCATCAGTTATCCAACAATCATGTCGCGCTCATCGATCTGTTTCTCCTTTCTAACAGATATAATGTTTTCATTCACCAATTGCCTGAATTCCAGTCCTTTTCCATTTTTGCTGACTGCTGTTACTCTACCACCAATGAAACTCGACGTCCTGCAGAATAACACATTACATTGAAAGTAATCCAGCCTTCCACTTATTCATGGGCTTTTAATGTGAAAACATCTACAGAAAGTTTTGCGTGTCATTGATGGCAGCTTGACATCGTTTGGAGCAGCGGAGGGGAATTAGTTCTGTATAAATGTGCATTATGCTTACTTTACCATGTAGAGCCATTGTAGTTTTTTTCCCTTGGTTCCCTGGTCTTACAGGGAGGTGTGTTCAGGTGCATTCTTGGTGTATTGCTATCTCGAGACAGCGGAAAGTGATGGCGTCATTGACCAACAAAAACCTGGTCTAAAGTCAATAATGCAGCATTTCATGGTTATTTTAACGCCTGCTTCACCTCGTGGAGTTTTGGTGGCATAGTGCTTGTGCCATATATGATCTGCTCGCGCGCTTTCAATTCACGCACGAGGCAGATCAGTTTCTTCTCCTGAAAATCTCTCCTTCCTGCTTAGCAAATCCTCCATCATAATAGCAATGTGCCAAGGTCCAAACGCGCCTGGCTTTTAAAGGGAATGGGAGATGATACTCTGATTGGTTTATTGCATGTTACGCCCAAATCACACCTATGATTAATTAAGACATTAAGTACAACCCTTCTGAACCAATGCGCCTGGTGCACAGAACCTGTTAAACTAGCAAAAGTGGATTTGTACATGCCCTAAACGCACCTGCGCCAGGCGCTTCACGCCATGCGCTTAGATCGTTAAAATAGGGCCAATTATGTCATTATGGCCACACTGGGGCACTAGTGTCAACCTTTGCTACCTAAACATGAGAGCTACAAATTAAAACCATCTTTTATTGTTTAATAAGACAGGTAGTTGTGATTACACTGGAGAAAATGTTTTTCTAAATGTTTCTAAAAGAGCGAAGATATTCATTTTGTTGCTCTTTTTTTCTTTACATTCCCAAAGTGTTGGACACTTACGCAATGTGTCACTAGTTGGGCCAACGTCAGCTTATGTTGTTGTCTTAAACAAACTAGAATGTGGTTAAGTTGAGGAGGTTCTGTTACTGTTTTATATTCTTCTACTCTTGTTTTTTATTAATCAGTCATTTAACACAAACCATTCTGCTTCGTCCTTTTTCATGGAGTTTGTCAATAGCTTCTGGATGCTATTTGGAGTGGATCAGAGTGACTGACTTCTAAAATACTTCAGGAAGATCTGATTGAAGTCACGTGCCAGTGAGCAATAAGTCCCTCAATGATTATGTGCACTTTAATGCCAAACAGATTTTCTTTCTTCTTTTCTTTTTCTTTGTCTTTTTGAAAGCAGTCTCTGTCGCTCAGACTTGAGGAAGCTGCATGGCATTTTAGTTCTAGTAGAGTTTTAGTTTTCATCATCTTCTTTTAGTGACTCTTTCTGGAGCTTGCTAAGATATACTGTAGAACGGACATTTGAGGACTGAGATATGCGATGCTGAAACACTGGAGCCCGTTTCATTTGGGTCTCTCCAACATGACATTATGCACTATTTTCAACTCAGTCAGCGCTCTAGCTAGCAAGGATAGCAGAGCTGTTTCCAGTTTAGCCATTTAAACATGTCAGTTAAAAGAACAAATCACGTGTTAACTATACTTTTATTTCCAAGGATTTTGTATTGGACGGGCTTCTTTCGCCAAGTTTGATTTAGATCCGTCAGAGCTGAGTGAACTGAACTCTCACTATTGTGAAGGTTTTCAATCTTCAATGTATTTTGAGAAATAACCTATTTTTTTGTAGTAGACCACGTCGTCTCTTACTGTGGGCTTACATTTCTTTAACATCATTCTTTCTTATTGTTACATGTATTGGATGTTTGACAAATATATGACATTTGACATGATTTAAAAACTTTGTAAGCCATTAGATATATATATATATATATATATATATATATATATATATATATATATATATATATATATATATATATATATATATATATATATATATATATATATATGTCTCATAGAATATAATATTTAATAGCTCTAGAAGTTACTTCTTACTTGCAAAAATACAAAACAAGCAATAATGAGGTTTTAAGTGGTACCTATCTGCTCAGTGGTAACACTGAGCTGTTAGGAACTTAGTTTGGCTGACAGGATGCTGATTGGCTGAGGCAGCACGTCTTGCACTGCTTGCATTTCCAATAGGCTAGTTTTACAGTAGGAATAATCACACTTCCTAGTACACACCCAAGGTGGATCCTTCACTTAAGAATGTGGAACTCTTAGCCATATCATCTGTGCTGGTTGCAGAAGTCTACAAATATTCAAACACAGCAGTCAATTATTATTATTATTATTATTACTATTTTTTTAAATATGTTTTGGTTCCTTTCCTTATTTTGCAGCCTGTCTTGGGTTTTTGTTACTATAAAAAATTTTTTTTTAAACCTTGTTATCTTGATAATCTTCTCCACCATTCTTGTATATCCTATACTATACTGTAGTTGCATACAGCTTAGCCCCTTTTGTTCTCTCTCTCCCCACCCCAACACATCATGGGTGCCCTAGTTCAAACAGACACAGTTTGCTGCAATTCCTATTCATTAGAATGGAATTGACCTGGTCAGTGAAGTTCAACTTGTGTAAACTTTCGTGACCGATATTTGCTTACCCTAACCCAAGCTTGTAAGCTTGGAGAGCTTTTACTGTCTCTCTCCAATAACTTTTTTATTGAAATAAATGTTGTACTATGGTGAGCACGATGCAGGGAGGTGTAAGCTAGGGATCGACCAATACTGATTTTTCAAGGCCGATACAGATTATTAATAGTTAATGAAACCGATAGGCGATATTTGGAACAGATATACTGCATATACAGTGAAAATGAAAATCCTTAAGTAAAAATGAAGGTCTCTGCAGCGGTCTGATTTCAGTTTGTCTTGCGTTTGGCAGTAAAATAAGCAGCTGAGTTTTCTACTTTGCCTTTTTCTTCTGCACACTCAGGGTTTGTCTCTCTTTTACACACCCACATGGGTATATATGGGTATATCTTTTTAATCGGTTAACATTTCTACACAAGCTTTGAAATGACGGCGTTGCTTTCACTACTTTCAGTTTTCTGAAATGTCCGTGCAGCAGACACAATCATTCCATCCGCAATAAAAATGCCCAGTGTAGTTTTGTGATCTTAAATGCAGTGCTTTTGTTGTGGGCTTTTATTATTTTGTTTTCATGTTGACCCGTTACTTTAAAGCCATTCCTGTGTTTAAAAAAACCACACGTTCCACAGTGACAGGAGATTTGAACTCAGGACATGTGAGCGCATTTGCACATTAGCCTTCCAATTCACAAGCAACACGAAAGCCTCCGGACTTCAGCCCCATCTTGTTGTTTATCAGCCCTCATTTGTACTAATGCACCAGTTGAAACCCCCCCGCTCCACGAATGTATTTGTTTCTGACATGAATGACACCAAAGCTTAGCAAAGGAACCTCTAGAAAATGATTGATTTCAGTTCTTTTTATTTCTTTTTTTTTGTTAAAATCTGTACAATGCCAAATAGCACGATCTCTCAAAACGTAACGTGTTCCTTTAAACCCAGAGCCGAGGCTGATGGTGTTTTATGTTTAACTAATATTTCTCAATCTCTGAACATTTGAACGCTTCAGCTGCCGGCAGGCTGACCGTGTTGTTTGAAATCGTTAATCCTATTTTTTTTGTTTTTCTTTTTCTACATTCCAGACGATGACTCAGGCTACATTTACATTGCTACGTCTTTTAAAAATCAATATCTTTTGCTACGTTTAGACCTCACATTCACACTGCTCTGACGTTTCAGAGCCCCTAAACCGGAGACGTTTTTGGACATCCGTTTTGGTTTGAAATCGGGGGTTGTGTTTCAGTCTCAACGGCCACAAACGGAGTCCTTTGGCAACACAGACGCACATACCCAGTGTACCAGAACGTTGATGAGATATGAGGTTTTGGGCGTGTTAGTTTAAACAGAGATTAGTTCTTCTACTGGAGTTAAAATAACACGTGTGTGCACGGAGATCGCTTTTGGCTCAAAACTCTGCTTAAAAAAACAAAATGTAGCAATGTAAATGTAGCCTCACACTCCCATTACACACGAACACCACACTGCTTTAATGTTAATGTGTTTGAGGCTGTGACAGACAGGTGACTCCCCTTTTATTTTTTTTTATTTTTTTCCCAGAAGTCAATCACAGGAAATCCCCGTGTGGAGGGGTAGGGCTGGGTACTCATCCTCAATGCTGTTTTGGTATCCTTAGCACGGAGTACTAAAAGTTAGCATAAATAATCTGGTTAAATCTGTGATTTGTTCCCATTCATATTCCAACCAAAGTTTTTCTTAGTTTTAGACCTTTTAAGTAAGCCACGGTTTTAGAACGTGTGCTTGTGTTCAGACAACACCTCAAAAAAAATCTGGCTTCTTTTGTCAAATGACGGAAGAAGAAGAAAAAAAAGTTTTGTTGTATTTCTTTTTGTATTTCTCAGAGTAATGTAACGAAACCCACGGTATCACTTCGGCACTTTTGTCGGGAACAAATTTAAGCGAGAACCCAGCCCTACTCTAGAGCGGCGAGGATATGCTGGACCAAACAGGTTAAGTTCTTTGAAAATGTCTTAGAAATGTTTTCAATATAACTGTCAACGAGCTGATGTTCTAACATTTCACGTTGTACCAGTTGTCTCATCAGTCGCTTCACCACAAAGCTACTCATTGGGCCTCATGCAATAATGTTTTCTTATTCTTATCCTAAACTTCTCTGGCTTTTTTTTTTCTCCTGTAAGGTTTTGTCATGCAAAGTGTTCCAAGTCATATTCACTAAACACAAGCTTGTTCGCGCTAGGGATGCGCTTTTGTGAGATGGGATCATTAATGTAATCGACTGCCCTAAAATTGCCATCGAAGTCTGCCTGTTCCACAAGTCCTGCTGTCGGAAATCAGCAGACAGAAACCTGTCTAATTGAGCAGTGTCAGCAGTTGTGTTAAACGACCCGAAACCATAAAAGTCTTAATAGCGCTGCCGACAGACGTGCCATCAGAGCAGCGCCATATTGTCACAAAAGTAAAGATGGAATAGTTTGACAATGTTTTTTTTTAAAAGACCAGGACCTGTATAAAGACCCTGATTGAGAGATGAAATATGCCAATATGTTGTTTTTTTTACTGTAATTTGGCAAGCCATGAGGATGATATGGTGAACAGGATATTCATTTTCAGGTATACTTTGATTGTGTTTTTATTTGAGTTGATTTTGGGGTCGTCTTTAAACTCCAAATGCATTCAGGTTAAAGCATTATGACTCTCACTTCAAATTTGTGTTTTCCCCCCTCTGTGGAGTAGGGTTGGGTAACGAAACCCGGTTCCAACGCCGTTGGTAGGAATCGGACCGGATTACGCAAATTCCGGTTCCTCATTTCGATTCCACTTAATGTGTCCTGACTGAAATATTTTCTCTCTGTTGCTCCGAAACTGACGTAAAAATATCACACTTTCTCTGCAGTCTACCGTTAGCTAGCTACCGTAAATCTAGGCTACTTTTAAAATGCCATATTTTCCCTTGGGGCTCACCAAAACCTTATTAACCATTCAACTGCACATGATCGCTAGTAACCATGGTAACTTTTTTCAGTTTTAAAAGTACCGGTTCGGTATCGGAATCGTAAAAATCCAAACGATACCCAACCCTAGTGTGGAGAGGGACGGAGCATCTGTTCCATGACTAGTAAGACAAGTCTGGACCTCAATGAATTTTGTTTCAAACCTAAATTGGTGAATTCAACAAGTTCTCTTAAATCACTTGTGCGTGCCACTTAAAAACAAATCGGTTGATACGGGTGGTTCCTGCGTGAGGCCCAGTGTGTTACTTTCCTCTAGAGTAACTGGATGCACCATTAACCACAGAGACTTGCTTGGTTTTTCATAAGTCCATTGGCAAGCATTGGACCCAGTTACGGAAGACCTGGAGTTCTGTAGTGAAGCAGTCTCAAGATTTGGATCAACAGTTGAGTGGTATGATTGGACGCCAAGTGCTAATGTTGACATCAGACAGTTATGCAGATTATTCCAGAGAAAGCAACACAGCTGGCAGCTTTGAGGTTTTTTTTGTCCTCAGATCTGTGCGCGTCAATAGGAAAAACAGGCTTGTTACTGGAGCTTGAGCTTGTTTCCCATGGCAACGCTGTCTACTCTTCAGATCCAGGACGTCCCAGCTGCTGGTGTTGTTGCAAACACAGACACTTACTCCCACTGTACGAAAGTGAAGCCAAAATAGCCCGGATGCAGGTGCCGCCATCTTGTAATTTTGAAGCCCAAGTCTGCGCAGTAGTGGCACGGCATCAAAGTCCCGCCCATACATCCGCCTGACCAATTGCGAGTCAATCTCAGCTGTCAATCATGACATTTTACCCCATTTTTATAGCATAAAATATGATTAAAAACCAAACTTATCAGAAAAATGAAGCCACCAGGGGGCGATCCAGATGTTTTGGCTTCACTTATACGGTCTATGCATCAACATCCTGGCTGCAAACCTCTCCAAGGCTTTTTCTCAAGTGAAGGGTTGTGAATTGTGATCTTTGGTGTTTAGTGACCCCCCCCTCCGCCCTGTGAGGATGCTGTGTGTCCTCCAATCTGTTTGGACCCCCTGTTGGCCGCCAGTTCTGTCGTATACGCACCAGTCATCCTCTTTAAGGACCCACTAAAACATCTGGGCCTGGAGCATGGAGCCTCTCAGAGGATGAGAGAGTCCAGGAACATGATTTCATTTAGACACAAAGCCATGCTGTAAAGTTGATTGTCTTTTTACGCCACAAGCTTTAAAAAGAAGAAAAAAAAGTAATTTGGTTTAATAAACAGCTGAGACGCTTGATAATCTAAGATGCTTCATGCTCGCTGGCCCAAAGCTTTCTCTGTGTGGAACATAGAGCACGTTGTGAGAAACAAACCTGGGTCCAAATTCTCTGACAACCATGTAGTTTAAGACGAGTTAAAATGGAGCCAAAAAAACATTTTCTGGTTATAGTCTCCATGGACCGGAACCAGTAGGATTTTATGATTGAGAGACGGAGAGAGAGCATTTTGTTCCATGTTCTGACCCCACTACGGTGTGACCCAGAGCTGTTGATTATACAATACATTATATATTGATGAATATGTTGACTAGAAACATTGTATAATCGTGACTGTGCTGTGGGTGTTGTCTTGTATGTACAGTAGCAGCGTGATGCTACAGAGGTGCCTGGCTCACCGACCCCTGTTACAGTTTTCCAGTAAAAAAACGGAGCTCAAAGAGGTCTTTGTGACTGGGAGTCTTATTTCTCTTCTCCAACTAACACTGGCGTTTCGGTCCGTTTACAGGAACTTCACCATTCAGATGCATTTTATTTAGATTACTTTAAAGTAACACATACACGAGATTACATGGTGTTAGGATTTAGAGAAACCTTCGGGGATTTGAGATGCTAATCGGCATATTATCAGCATTGTAAAAATTTGACCAGTCTTGTGCAAAAAGTGACAGGTCATCAGTGTTCAACCTAATATTTTTGTCGAGACAGAAAAAACCTCTCAGATGATACTGTAATGACTATATAACATTAATGCATAGTATTTGTGTAAAATACAAACCGTTACTGGCAGCCGCAAACCGGGCAAATGTGCACCGTCAATTTACGTCCACTAAAAATGTTTTTTTTGCCACTTAACAGGCTCAGATTATTATTCTAAGTGTCTGACAACATCATGGAAAGGATCCTTACAGAGATGGACCTTTTTTTGTTAGAGTAAAAATCCTTTTTGTTTAACCAAATACAGCCCAAAATCACCATTGCCTAACTCACCAGACTCCATTTAAATAATCAGTACTTTTAGCATGTATAGAGCCAGCACATTTCCACATGTAAATGGGAGAATCGAGGGATTTATTTTAACCAAGCCTGAGTGGTTGATTGTTGGAGCAGTGGATAACAAACCAAGACGGCTTTTGATAGTTTTATTTTATTTCTGTCGACTTTGATTTGAAGCGTTTTTTACGGTGATAAAATTACTGTTTATTGAAATGGAGTCTGGTGGGTTTAGTGGTAGCGATGTTGGTGATGTTTTCTTTTTAAACAAAAAGGATCTTACTCTTTAACAAAAAGGTTGTGGCCGGGTTTGCTCAGTTGGTAGAGTGGGTGCACATATAGAGGAGCAGCGGCCGTGGGTTCGACTCCGACCTGCGGCCCTTTGCTGCATATCATTCCCCTTCTTTCTTTTTCCTTTCATGTCTTCATCTGTCCTGTTGAGTTGAAGGCCTGAAATGCCCCAAAAAAGAATCTTTAAAAAAAAAAAATTGAAAGGTTCATAATTGCCCATTTACGTTATATTGCAGCTTGTTTCGTTGTCTTTCTTAATACTGGACCAATTTCAAAAAATTGCTGTTCCCATCAGTCACTTTGACACAAAAACAGGAAAATATAGGGTCCATGTTGACAAAAAAAAACAAGTTTATTTGATATAGCACCTTTTGACAGACAAAGTCACAAAGTGCATCACATGATAACCATTTGTAAAAAAAAAAATAATAATTGGATTTGGCCTGCTGATTAAGCCGTAGACAGCATAGGTATGTTTCATGACATCCTCACAAGAAAAGTTTAATTCACCTCCATTTATATTTGGGTGCAGGCAGAACTCTCAGAGAAATGCATCTTAGAACCTGTAAATTAGACCCAAACTATCCTAATGGCATAGTGTTTCTATAGTGGCTGAACTGGCCCTTTAACTTTCCAACAAAACAAGGACCCAAAGGCTTTGCTCCACATTGTTTAGCTTAATTTAGGGGCCCTGCCAAAGCCTGGACTTTTGCCCCATTTATTAAAAAAAACAAGTTGAATGAATGAATAGAAACAGTGGTGGAAAGTACAATTTTGATCCACACTGCTTTATATTTACTCCACAACATTAGTTACAGTTGAAAATATTACTTACTTAAAGGTGCAGTAGGTAAGACTTATAAAACTAACTTTCTGTCTGCTGAAACTGACCCTATGTTCCAGTAGAACTACATGAAGCAGGTCATTAAAAAAAAAATCCAGTTCCTCTGGCACCACCTACAGCCTGTAGTGTGATTTGCAGAAATCCACCTCTCCCTGTTCAGATGCACCAATCAGAGCCAGGGGGGTGGGTGTCTAACTGCGTGTCAATCACTGCTTGTGGGGGGAGGGGCTTAAGAGACTGCAGAAAGTGGGGGAGGGACTGAGAAGTTGTCAATGTTCAAATTCTTTGGCTAAATCCTGGATCTTCCCAATCCTACCTATACAGCACCTTTAAATACTTGGTACTGCACCCCAGTTATCAGACAATTCCCAAAAAGACTCGACTTGGAGAAAAGCCCGTGAAGTTGCTGCTGCTGACCAGCAGGGGGAGATGTTGGAGCAGTTTCTGCATGTTGCTGCAGAACAAGGGTGAGTTTATCCTCCACAAATGTCTCTCTCTTAGTCAAGTCAATTCAACTTTATTGGCATGAAAGTTTCAATAACAATGTTGCCAAGGCATTAAAATAAAATGTTTCCAAATATTCGGTAGGGCTGCATGATATGGGGAAAATAAATAATGTTTGCGATAATATGCGATAACGTTGTAGAATATCCCGATAACGATGTTACTTGCGATAAATAAACCGATATTAAAGCTCAATTCTGCATTTCATGCTGCTTTTAATTATTCTGCTGAAATACAACAACAACACGTTGCTTGTTGAATTTAAAACAAATAAAATAATTTCTAACATTCTTTTATTGAACAAACTGAACATTGAATTGAGTATATAAAAGGCAGCACTGAAAAAGAACGACCGTTGCATTTCAATGTGCAGTTTTCTACTGATATTTTCTTTCACCTAAAACTAAAAATCTGTTTTGTGTCTATATGGCCATATGTCGCAGCCAGAGCCATATATATATATATATATATATATATATATATATATATATATATATATATATATATATATATATATATATATATATATATATATATATATATATATATATATATACATATACACACACTCTGGTCAGAGTGATAGAGAAAGACATATATCTAATAGACATATACATATATCTCTATGGCTCTGGTCGCAGCTTTTCGCTTTCGACACACAATCGCTCTCTATTTTTTTTATCTGTCACTTTACACTCACGCGTACGCCCGCCCACCGTCCAATCCCAGCACCTCTCTCTCTCTCTCTCTCTCTCTCTCTCTCTCTCTCTCTCTCTCTCTCTCTCTCTCTCTCTGTCTCTCTCCCTCCCTCTCTCTCCCCGCTCCAGTAGCAGCCCGCGGCCACAGGCAGTGATATGTAGCCGGGGGCCTGCCATACTAACGCGGGTGCGACATGAACGGGGCTCAGGTCAGTGAGTTCCCGGACGACTCGGAGCAGCTCGGGCCGTATGTGAGCGGCCTGCGGCGCAGAGCCCTGCAGGCCGGCGAGCTGTCCGCCGTCAGGACCTTCTCCGACCAGTTTCTCCTCAAGTTTCTGCGGGCCAGAGACTTGGACGTGGACTTCTCTCTGAAGGTAGGCTACGCCACGCTACGCTGCCCTGTCAGGGGAAAACCAACAACATAGCGTCCTGAAAGTATAACAGGGTACAGGCGCTTATAGTGAGATTAAGAGACTGAAATGAACGTTGACTTCATGAAAGATTGTGGAAGCCGTTGATTGACTGACGGAAGTCTGGCAATTATCGGGAAAACAATAGCCTACGTGTATTAGTCGGTTTACTTCAGATGCGTTTTACGTCTTTATAGCACCATATTGCCAAATTGTTATTGACAGACATCATGTTTATTGGATTTATTAAAATAGGTTAGGCTTAAATGTGTAGGCTACCATTGTTTACACAAGTAGCCTATGAACTTTACAGCATGTCCCTAAACAAGATTAGTTATTGTGAACTTTATTATTATTATTATTATTAATATTAATAGTAGTAGTAGTAGTAGTAGTAGTAGTAGTAGTAGTAGTAGTAGTAGTGCAGTGTCACATAGTAAGGCTCATGAGCTCATGTCCACATGCAGCTGGTTTAAATTTAGTGCTAGAGGAATTCAAATACTGATAGAATAGAATAGGCAGTACGGTAATTAAGGCCACTGTATCCAAGTATCCTACAATGTAAAATTAATATTTTCTGATCTACTTTCCCACCAACTGACCGATACCAGCAGGGCACACAATTTACTTTTTTGTCCACCAGCCAAATGGCTAGTGAATGTTCAAATTTGACCTGCCACTCAATAGATTAACAATACTTTTTTTTTGGCTGGTGAGTGAAGGAAATCTACCATCCATTTACAGTATATATATTTCTGGTATATCACTTGATACCAGCGTAACTAGTTTTGCTGCTGTACTTGTTTCCTGGTTGGCCAGAAGTTGATTGAGTTTCCTTGTACATATCCTGTGTTTAAAAACAAAAACAAAGTGTGACTGTGAAAAGCAAATTCCTTTTTAATATCACATCAACACAACAATACTCGTATGTAAGATAAAGTAAACTCAGTACAGCCCAGTGGTGGAATGTAACTAAGTACATTTACTCAAGTACTGTACTTAATTTCAAATTTGAGGCATTTGCACTGTACTTGAGTCTTTTCTTCTCACGCCACTTTCTACTTCTACTCCGCTACATTTCAGAGAGAAATATTGTACTTTTTACTCCACTACATTAATCGGACAGCTTTAGTTACTTCACAGAATAAGATTTTAGCACAGAAAACACGTGTAGTTTATAAAATACAATGTTTTAAATAAACTACCCAACAATATACAGGCCTACAAGTAGCCTACAGCTGAAATAATTAGCCGATTAAACACTTTGACGGAACTTTACTTTTAGTACATTTCCCAATGATAACTTTTACTTAAGTAGGATTTTCAATGCAGGACTTTTACTAGTAACAGAGTATATATTTGTATATATTTACAGTGTGGTGTTGGTACTTTTACTTAAGTAAAGGATCAGAGTACTTCTTCCACCACTGCAACAGACACTGTACACATCTGAGCTTGTCCAGTCAGTGTGGAGGAACACAGTTGTTGGTTCAACAGGAAGGCTTGGCTGCTTATTTTCATTTGAAAACAGCTGGAGCTCCCCCAACTGGGCCGAAGCTCAGCAGTCTGTACTGGTGACTTGAATCACTGATACACGTGCACATACTGACTCTGACTTTTACCACACAAATCTCCAAATCAGAGAGAATCAGCTTTATTGGCCAGGTTTTGTGTAAACAAACAAGGAATTTGACTCCGGTTAATCTTTGCTCTCAAAGTACAACACTCAACTTAACATATAAAGAATAAAAACAGAAAGGACAGTAAGAAATATAAAGCTACTGTTAAGTATACAGTCTAACAATACAAAACAATTTACAAGAAATATACAATAACAATTGAAGTGAGGGAAGGAATATAGTGCAATATCAGTATAGTCTGAGATTTAAGATTTAAATATAAATATAGTGCAAGGCAAATAGTCCTTAGAATTAGCTTTTATTACAACCTATCACAGCCCGAGCTTGTATTTTTATTTGTTCTGTTTGATCTCCAGCAGCAGGAGCATTTACTATGAGGGTTTGGCACAGATTACAGAGTAGATTACATTGGATATGTGTCAACTCCTGGAACGTATATCTTCTCTGGGGCTGCAACTAACGACTATTTTCATTGTCGATTTAATCCGTCCAATATTTTCTTGATTAAGCGATTAGTTGTTTTGATCTCTTAAATGTCAGAACATGGCGATCAGTGTTTCCCAAAGCCCAGGATGACGTCCTCCAATGTCTTGTTTTGTCCACAATTTAGTATACTGTCATAGGAGGAGTGAAGAAACTAGAAAATATTCACATTTAAGAAGCTGGAATCAGATCATTGAAACTTTTTTTCTCAGAAAAAATTATGGAAACCTATAAATTGATTATCAAAATAGTTGGCGATTAATTTAATAGTTGACAACTAATCGATACATTTTTGCAGTCACCAGTGCTGATGTAATCCTATGAATTCCTCTCGATTCCCTGATGTCCCTGAATGTTGCATATGTCCTGTGCAGCTCTTACTGAACTACCAGCGGTGGCGTAGGGAGAGTCCTGAGATCAGCACCTGTCTGTCTCCCTCCTCGGTGCTTGGCCTCCTCAACACAACATACCACACCGTCCTCCCCCAGCGGGACCGCACCGGCAGCAGGGTGCTCATCTACAGGATTGGTCAGTGTGAGTGTGAGTGTGTATGTACCTGTTTTACTATATTCGTGGGGTCCAAAAACCAGAGAATACAGTATACTTGTGGGGTCTGCACAGCCTTGTGGGGACCAAAATGCTGGACCCCACAAGGTTAAAGTGCTGTTTGAGGGTTAAGACTTGGTTTTAGGATTAGGGATAGAATTAGGTTAGGGTTGAGGGTAAGGGTTAAGGTTAGGCATTCAGTTGAGATGGTTAAGGTTAGGGTAAGGGGCTAGGGAATGCATTATGTCAATGATGGGTCCCCACAAAGATGGTAAAACAAACGTGTGTGTGTGTGTGTGTGTGTGTGTTCTTTTTTTTTAAGTCTTACGGGGCATTCAGATTAAAAAATGTCCCGTTTGTGTATCATCATGTTGTGTTCGTTAACCCCCCACTGTAGCACAAGTAGACTTTATATTTCACAGGTACTGTTTGTCCGTCAGATTGTTCATAAATAACGGCGTTTCCAACCGCATTTAAAGGCAGCTTCATTTCACGGAGAAAGAGAGAAAGAACAGGGCCGAGCGAGACATAGCGAGTGCTCTGTTGTCGCAGGACACAAGCACGTAACTGCCCCCGGAGTTTGTGTAATAGCTGGATTACACAAACTCCCGGGCAGTGACGTGCTTGTGTTTCCTTTTTTTACCCTCATAGTGTTGTAAAACTTCCTTGTGGCCGCGATAATACGGTGGCCAACAGGGGCAAAACGCACTGCAACTAAAAAAAAGATATGAAAAAACACATGCAAATAGACAAAACCCAATCAAATTAAGAAAAACATCGTCATTAATTTGACAACACACGCGCATCATTCACCAAACGCGCTGCAAATACACACAACACAACCAAATACACAAACACGCTGCAAATACACACAACACAACCAAATACACAAACACGCTGCAAATACACACAACACAACCAAATACACAAACACGCTGCAAATACACACAACACAACCAAATACACAAACACGCTGCAAATACACACAACACAACCAAATACACAAACGCGCTGCAAATCCAGAAACGATGCAAAATGAAAAGCACACAAATGCAACAGAAAAACGCTGCATCCAGTTTACATAACGGAAGTTATCCAGGCCCCTAGGGGAGCGCTAAGTGGAACAGCTTGATTCTCGACCCCACACAGAGAGAGAGAGAGAGAGACAGAGACAGAGAGAGAGACAGAGAGAGAGAGAGAGAGAGAGCATATTAATTTTTAGGTTTGGTCCTAGTCTTTTACAGTATTATAAAAGAGCAACAGGTTTACATAGCTACTGTGTTAGACACTGACTTATATGCGACCATATATGTTACTGAAAAGCAGCACACCTATGAAAAACATTAGGGAAAAAAATGTCCACTCGCTTTGACATGAACCCATTTTTTTTGTTGCATTTGTTTTGTGCTTTTCATTTTGCATCGTTTCCGTATTTGCAGCGCCATTGTGTATTTGGTTGTGTTGTGTGTATTTGCAGCACGTGTGCTAAATGCTGCGCGTGTGTTGTCAAATTAATGAAGGTGTTTTCTCAATTTGGCTCTAGTGGCTTTAGTTCTGCACCAAGGCTGAATTTCAGGAAAGAGACTTCAGATACAGTATTAGGGGACCACTAAGGTCTTTATAAAAGAGACTTCAGATACAGTATTAGGGGACCACTAAGGTCTATATAAAAGAGACTTCAGATACAGTATTAGGGGGACCACTAAGGCCTATATAAAAGAGACTTCAGATACAGTATTAGGGGACCACTAAGGTCTATATAAAAGAGACTTCAGATACAGTATTAGGGGGACCACTAAGGTCTATATAAAAGAGACTTCAGATACAGTATTAGGGGACCACTAAGGTCTATATAAAAGAGACTTCAGATACAGTATTAGAGGACCACTAAGGTCTATATAAAAGAGACTTCAGATACAGTATTAGGGGGACCACTGAGGTCTATATAAAAGAGACTTCAGATACAGTATTAGGGGGACCACTAAGGTCTATATAAAAGAGACTTCAGATACAGTATTAGGGGGACCACTAAGGTCTATATAAAAGAGACTTCAGATACAGTATTAGGGGGACCACTAAGGTCTATATAAAAGAGACTTCAGATACAGTATTAGGGGACCACTAAGGTCTATATAAAAGAGACTTCAGATACAGTATTAGGGGACCACTAAGGTCTATATAAAAGAGACTTCAGATACAGTATTAGGGGGACCACTAAGGTCTATATAAAAGAGACTTCAGATACAGTATTAGGGGACCACTAAGGTCTATATAAAAGAGACTTCAGATACAGTATTAGGGGACCACTAAGGTCTATATAAAAGCATCCAAAGAGCACCATGTCATGGGACCTTTAACAAATATAATTCCCCACTGATAATAGGCTGGCCTATAGGTAATGTAGTCACTAAGGCAATCCAGGGACACAGTGAATCGTCACATGTATGTTTTAACATTAAAACATTAATTATAAAATCCTGCCAACAATTACGTATTAGGCTATTTTAGTAGCTTAATATTCTATGTAAAAAAAAATAGTTATGTATAAAGGCTTTAGGCTGCCCTACACAGTAGGCCCAGTTTAATATGCAACTCAATGTATATAATATATTTAGTCGGGGGTCCCTGATCTGTCTCTCTTTATGTTTAGGGGTCCTTGGCTTAAAACACGTTAAAGACCCCTGGTTTAAAGGATAGGTTCACATTTTTTTCAAGTCTGTCTTGGATATGAGCAATGAAAAAAGTTTTAAAACGGTTAACAGCGAGGCTGTGGATTACATGCATGCATTGTTTCCTGTCCATGTGTGAATAGGCAATTGTTTGCTAAGACATTTCCCATAACCACTTTATGAGGTCATAATATGTCAATGTTGTGTTATCAGCTTCTTCTGCTTCCCCCAAGTGGTCAAAAAACCACTCAACCACACCGCTTTATGGCTTAATGGTAGGGTTTACAGTTGATGCAAGAGGTTACCGGCAGTCCCACTGTAGATACCTACGACATTTTTTTTTTGCTTTATAGTTCACTGGCAGATTTTTCTGTCGGAAACCTAAGATAAAGGCTAAAACCTACATAGAGCAACAGACTGATTCAATGTTGGTTAAAAATATTTCTTAATGCAGCTTAAAGACTGATTGTATTCCGTGAAAGTGCAGCAACATGTCTGTCTCTGTCTGCAGGGCAGTGGATCCCGAAAGACTGGTCGGCCTTCCAGGTGTTCAGGGTCAGCCTGATGACATCAGAGATCATCTCCATGGAGACGGAGACGCAGAGAAAGGGTCTGAAGGCCATATTTGACTTGCAGGGGTGGAGTTTGGGCCACGCCCTGCAGATTAACCCTTCCCTCGCCAGAAAGATATCCTCTGTGCTTTCGGTAGGCCTAAAATCACAAAAGTTCAGGTTGGATTCACTGCAGATACAACCATGAACCAGTTCTACCGTGTGTCGTGAAGGTGGACACTTCACTCTGTATATGCTGTGGTGCTATGCTTCATTTGAGTCTTCATCATGGACTGTAAAAATAAGGGACGTAGCAGAAGTGACGTCACCCATTGGTTTGTGGACTGCCGTTTTAAACCGTAAAGGACAATTCCGGCGCAAAACGAACCTAGGGGTTAATAACAGATGTGTACCCACTCTGTCGTTCTCTGGGACATGGTTTCACGTTAATCTAATGCGTTTGTAGCTTGGAACATGCAAGCGCGGACCGCTGATTAGCTTACAACGCTATTATATGGGGCACGGGGACACTCAAATTAAATCGCTATTTAATACCACTAAGAAGGCTCAAAATATCACCACACCTTAACGTTAGCATAATGAGGGTCCCTAAATGTTAACCGAAGCAGAAAGTACAGCACAGCGGTACAGAAAATCGTCCATCCTCTTAAGTTACCAGCTAACGCTGGCACTGGCTAGCTAGCTTGATTGGCAGGGTGCTACCGATCGCTGTACAAGACATTTTTAGGCGACCAAAATGTTCCAATCAACTTTGATGAAGTGAAAACACACAGTGAGAGGGCCAAAGTTTAAGATGAAATCATGGACAACTCTCAAAACGAGTTAACAGCTAGTTTAATGTCCACAGTGCCATTGTTAGCATCGCTAAGCCTCTGTCCTGATTGACAGATCGCCGGGTAGCCACGCCCTAAAGCATCCCCTGCTTTATCGTCTATTTTAAAATAACTAGGACCATAATTTACTTTAATTTATAATTTAGGAAAGACTTGAAAGTAGCGATTAAGACAATAAACGTGTTATCTGAGTTAATAAATTAAGTGAGAAGTAGGGTAATTTTCTCTTCTGTAGAACCAGATTTCTTTGGAGTCGCCCCCGGCTGGAAATTAGATAGAATGCAGGTTTAAGGCACTTCCACATTGGCTTCACTATTCAGACCCAGAGGCTTCGTCTGTTATTTTTACAGTCAAGGGTCTTCATCCACAATTACATTTTGTTGTTAGGCAGATGACACCCAACACTTTAATACATGTTCTATCAAAAAGGGAGAACTTGAAGTCTCAACTAACCACATTATGACAGCATGTTAGACCACAGGAAAGACATGTGAATGGCATCACCGTAACCTTCCAGTCACGTATAAGGAACACTGCAAAAACAATACACCGTTAAAGTCCAACTATTTCATTCTTTAAGACATGCAGTAGTTGTGCATGCATTTGTTGCACAGTGACCCGATTATTGTAATGTACATTGTAATTTGCGTCATTCGCACCAAAAATTTGCATCTGTTCGCATCTTTGCATTGATGACTTTATACGAATTTGGGGAAAACACGAGTGTTTGATATGACCATTATTTGCTGTTACATACTGTTTTATAGACCTGATTGGCTGACCAAGTAATCTGCTTAATTTGTTTCTACACCCGTCCGTGTGTGTGTGTGTGTGTGTGTGTGTGTGTGTGTGTGTGTGTGTGTGTGTGTGTGTGTGTGTGTGTGTGTGTGTGTGTGTGTGTGTGTGTGTGTGTGTGCGTGTGCGTGTGCGTGTGCAGGACTCTTTTCCACTGAAAGTGAGAGGAATCCACCTGGTTAACGAGCCAATGTTCTTCCGGCCAGTCTTCGCCATGATTCGCCCCTTCCTGCCAGAAAAGATCAGACAGAGGGTCTGCAGCCTTTCCATCACACTGATTACACTACACTGCAAAGATACCCATCTCTGTTCTTAGACTCTCTTCATATACAAAGACAATGAGTGGAAATGCCTTTAAAGTCAAGTTCTCTCTCTCCATCTCTCTCTCTCTCCCCCCACTGTAGATCCATATGCACGGCGCTGATTTCCACAACTCTTTGAGCGACTTCTTCTCCCCGTCCGTCCTGCCACCAGAATACGGAGGGGAGGGGCCTGGCATAGAGATGGCCTGTCAGGACTGGACCAATAAGCTGCTTCAATCAGAGGCGCTCCTGCAGCAGATTGCCTCTCACCCAACAGGCGACATCGCCGTTACTCCTGAGGACTCCTTGATCTCCGAGGAAAGGGGAGAATGAGAGACTATTAGAGGGATGATGTTTGGAATTCTGGGCCCCTCGGATCACACCTACACAATGCTGTTTTTGTCCTTCCTCGGCTGGGGGCCCCTGGTGCTGCCAGCCAGCCCGGCTCCTTACTCTTGTCACTCGTTGGAAACTTCAGCGTTGTCACTTAAATGACAATTTGACAGTGATTATTTAGTATACATTGAAAGACGTCGACAGTAGAGGGAAGAGGAGCGGAGACAGCAACTCATTAAGGATACGCTGGACTTGCTGTGCTGTCTGTTTTCCTCCAAACGTGTCCCCACGCAACTCTCCAAACTCCCTTGTTTGCGTTCTGCTTCAAGCCCTATGACGCAGCTGCACCGACACCCACCCCACAGTCAGGCGGCCAATCAGCTAACACTTGTGTTACGACGCGACACGAGGTGTTGGCTGCATATCAAGAGAGCCGTCTGTGCTGCTGTAAAACATGTCAGCTCTGGTCCATCTGATTGATTTACTGTCTGTGCGCCTGTGAGCCGTCTTCCTGGCTACGTTGCTTATTGAAATCTGACCAAAGCCAGAAGTTGCATCTACTAATTGAAATACACATATTTGCTTCTTTTTTTTCCCCCAAGAGAGACAGGAAGAGGCCGATGTCAATCTCACGTCTGTGTTTATTACTAAGTGCTGAGTTTGAGTCCGGATGTAGTTAGCCTAGCTTAGGATGCAGACTGGGAAACGGAGGAAACTTTATCTGGTCTCTGCATGTGTATGTAAAAAGGAAAAACTGTCAACACCTCCAAAAGCTTAGCCACTGACGATTATTGTCTGGATTCAATGATTAGTCGTTTGGTCTATAAAATGTCAGAAAATGGTAAAAGATGACGAGCCGTGTTTCCCAAAGCCCAAGATTTCGTCCTAAAATGTCTTTTGTCCACAACTCAAAGATATTCAGTTTACTGAACCAGAACATATTTACATTTAAGATGCTGGAATCAGACAATATTTCCACAACAATATCCACAATATTTCCTTTCTTTCTCTCAAAGAAAATGACTCAAATTGATGAAATCAAAATAGTTAGCAATTCATTGATAGACGACAACTAATTGATGAATTGATTAATCTTTGCGGCTCTAAAACATACAAGATACAATGTGTAAATAAAACCACTTCAGATGTAGACGTTGTTTTTTAAACGTTTGTTAGGAGCCGAGCTATTGATTCCCCCCCCACACACACATACACACACACACACACACACACACACACACACACACTAAGCTAAACTAGTCTGATCCAGCTCTGTACTTTAAGCACAAACATAGAAGCAGCATCAATGTTATTATCTTACTCATTAAAAAGAAGAAAGCATACGAGCACATATTTCCCACAGTGTTGACCTTTTTTATGTAGTAAATAGACTTTTTATTCTTGTATTAAGATTATTTCAGATTATTTTTTCAGTGTTACCTGAGCAGACTCTTCTCTTCTCAGTGTTTTGAGGTAGAGACTGGATCTAAAGACTTGGAAACAAAGCTACCTTATCAGGTCTTTTACTTTTTACAGGAATGTCGCTGGATGTCACACCAAGACAAGTTTATTTTGGTTACACTTTCCTTGAAGGTATCTACATAAGAGTGTCATGTGTTCATGACCGTGTCATGTCACTCTTATGTAGATACCTCCAGGTAAAGTGTTAACCTTCTTTTTCAGGGCTGGCTCTAGTGTAGTTGTTCTGTAGTTAGACATTAATAACCAGTGGACCTCAGGGATGGATTGCAAGGAGGAGATTTGTGTAGCAGCTGCAGGCCACAACCTTCACTCAGAGGACCAAAGAGACAAGAAACCAAGACAAGCCAAACTGTCCTCTCGACTGTAAAGTCTTGTCAACTCAATCTAAGCACCGCTGTGGCTTCCCAGGCATCAAACTTTCAAACCGTTTCCACAACAAGTGTGTGTGGTTTAAGTTCCCCATGGACAGCAATGCTGCAGGTGAGCATGGACCCTGACCTCCCCTCCAACTCATCACTCCATCCATCCATCCAGACAATCATCTTATCTAGCCAGCCAAAAACCCAATCCATCCAGTGCTGCTGTCTGCAGGATGAGCCAGATTACTGGGAAATGTGGTCAGTTACTGAATACAAATGACATGGCAGTTTTTTGTAATTATTAACGTAATCCATTGGATTACAAAGAAAACGTGATCTAATCTGAATTCTTTTGGATGACTTCAAAATGAAACATTGTAAATCTTGCACCTTATGCTAAAAAATTTTGAGTTGCACAAATTCCATTTTTTTTTCTCTTTAAACATCTCAAACATTTTCAGAGCATATAAAATGCCTTTTGCATATTTAGTTTTTACACTCTGTCAAATCAACAGACATTTACAAACAGTACTGGCACATACTACAGGCCTGCAACCAACGATTATTTTCACTGTCGATTCATCGATTAGTGGTTCGGGCTGAAAAATGTCGATCGGCCAAGACGACGTCCTCAAATGTCTCGTTTTGTCCACAACTCAAAAGATATTCAGTTTACTGTCACGGAGGAGAGAAGAAACTAGAACATATTCACATTTAAGACGCTGGAATCATAGTATTTGAGTCTATGGAAAAAAGTAACTCAAACCAATGAGTCGATTATCAAAATAGTTAGCGATTCATTTAATTTAATACTTGACAACTAATTGTTTCATCTTTGCAGCTCTACTCTACAGTTGTACTGTGAGTTTTCTACAACATGTGGGATGTTGGTTTATTTTGTATAAGTTTCTGTTGCTGCTGTTTTTTTAACCAAAGGCCACATGGAGGACTTTGCTCTTGTCACGCGAGAGGAGTACTTACTCATTAACTCAGCCCCCATTTTCAGTGTAAAAAAAGAATAAAAACTCCATTATTCATAAATCATCAATAAAAAACAGAAACAAGGGCGCCCGGATAGCTCAGTTGGTAGAGTGGGCGCCCATATGTAGAGGTTTACTACTCGAAGCAGCGGGCCCGGGTTCGACTCCGACCTGCGGCCCTTTGCTGCAGGTCATTTCAAAATGATCTTAAAAAAATAATAATAAACTGAAACAAATATAGTAACAGATAAGTCGCCATTAACCAAACTGGCAACCTGAAGGTAGTAACTTATTTGGATATATACAGCAGAACATATTCAGCATTAATTGGTCAAATCTAATAAGACTCGTAAAAACATGCTGTTATAAACTTTACGTTGTACTGTAAGGTTTTATTATTTTAAAATTGCCATGTTTTAAAGAGGTTATTAAAAAATGTAATCAAGCGAGCCTTGACAATGTAAATATCTAATTGCACATTTCTCTAATGTAATCTGGGCTGTTTACGGTTTCTTATTTTGTTGTAATCGGATGGCATGTAATCCATTACTTCCCCACCATGTTTATTTGTTCCCGGTTGAGGATTTTAACTTTGGTCTTTAAAAGTGTACCTTTTTTTTGCTTTTCATTTATGACAAGAAACCTTTGACTGTCAGGACCAATATTATGCAATTATGCACATGAATTTGTGGTTCACACTGAGTTTATAATTATTTTTCATTAATGGTTTCAAAATCTAGAATAGGTTTAGTGTTATATTGCACTAATTGCACAGTTTTGTAATGTTATATTACTAATAAATGAATAGAAAAACAACCTATCATAGGTCAATAATAACAGAATGTTTATTTATTTACATTGCCCTTTAACAAAGAGAACAAACTGTATTTCTTACAGTAGGCGCTCGGGTCTCTCTGAGCACATTCAGTGGTATTGAAGGAAAAGCAAACCCAAAAGCTCAAGTTCTGTTCTCGTGTTTACACTAATGTGATGTATACAATATGATTGAAGTTGTTTATGAAACTGGAAAGGTATTTCATGTGTACATCTGGTAATGAGCAGACAGGCAGGATTTGTGCACATGAATACGGCTCGATGAAATCAAGTGTTGTAAATAAATGGTGTGTAGCAACGTGTCTGGGATTCAGTTCCTTGTGGGTTTTGTTATAAAAATATAAAATAATGTGTATAATGTACATTTCAGTGCAAGCTAGAAAACCAACAAAAACGAAATACTCCACAAACACATTACAAAATCGTAATTGTAACAAAAACTTGTAAATGATTCAAATAAGGATTTCTATGTTCAAAAGGGAGTAGGAAGAAGTAAAAATAATAACTTTTCTGACAGGGGGGGGATCCGAGTTTATTCAGTTAGTGTTGATGTTGTCCTCCCCTCTGTGTGTTTATTGGCTTGGACAGTTGGTATATATAAACGTCCCTGACGTCTCATTTGAGAGGTCTGTTAACCCTCCTGTCCTCGGGTCAAATTTAACCCATTTTCAAAAAGTTTCTATATCAGAAATTTCGGTTTCTTTTAACCAAATTTAAAAAAAATGTAAAAAAGTAACGTGGATGGTTCGGTACGACGCTCTTCACAAGTAAAATAAATGATCAGTTCACTACTTTCATTGAATTTGGGTGTTTTATTCAATTTAATAGCATTTGGAGAGAAAAAATCATAAAAGAATGTTGAAAAAAGTGTCACAAATGTCGGAAAAATATTCACTAAATGTGGGAAAACAATAAAAACATCAAAAGGTGCAGAAAAAATCGACAAAGACGTCGGGAAAAGTGACAAAAACCTTGGTGTTAAAAAAGACGACCAAAACACAACAACAAGTTGCATGATCACAATTGTATTGTAACTCTTATGCTGGACTCAGTGAATTTTGCTGAGCTCTTCGTCTCAGATTGATCCTTGTGTTCTGGTAAACTTAAGTCCGGTGTAAGGCGCAGGAATTCATAAATTGGAGTCAGATTTGACCGGCCTTAGGGCCTTATTTAGACTCTACGAGGTAATGAAAGCATGTATGAGGGTTTCTGCCACGGAGTCAGAGAATGATTGCCGGAGTCGGTTTTTAAGATGAAAAAAAGCGGATTTGGTGATAGATTTGATTAAGTCATTAGACCCTCTGTAATGCAGCTTCATAAAGCCATACGGTTTACTTTCATGACCTGTCTTTCAGTCTTCCTGTCCTCCCTCCTCTCGCTCTGTTTCTCTCTTTGTGCACTGTTGCTGTGCAGACCTTTGATCAGCGTTAGCAGCTCAGTAAACATGTTTATCTGCCCACTCAGTCTAGAGAACATTATCTACTCTACAACACTGCAAAGCCTAAATGTTCCTGGGACCAATCTACAGTGCAAGTTGTATAACCATAGTTCACTGTTGACAAGATAAATATGAAGGTTTTTTTGTGTCTCATGAAGCATGCTTAAGGCCAAATCTTGACACATGATTGTTCTGGCAGTGGCACTCATAGACAAATAAAAGTGATAAAAACAGATGAGGGTGGGGGGGGCAGTGGAAGGTGAGAGTTTACTGGACAGGGTTACATTAACCTGGACTCTGAGATCTGTCCGTTAGATAGTCAGTTAGCCATCATGCTTTACTTAAATCCATAGATATAGTCCAATTATCACCAGCTAAGGATGTAGCCTTCTTTACCAATAGCCTACTGTGATTGCATAAATAAAGAAACACCTCTATAATAGATTATCTGTGGACTGTATATAATAATAATAACAAATAAACTTTATTTATATAGCATCTTTCATTTAGTTTAGTTTAGTTTAAATCCCACATGGGATTACAAGATACCACAAAGTTATTTATCGTCTTCCGGTCGCATATACAAATCATTCGGAGAAATACATGAATATAACTATATATACACACATATACTGTATATACTGTATGTACGTACATATATACACACACACACACACACACACACAGTACTGTATATACAAACAACTCCTCATCTACGGATCATCTCGGTAAAGAGCTTTTTTCCTCTTCTCCCAGGCTTTCTCAAGATAACTGGCTAATTTATGTTTCACATGTGAACAGCCATCTCAGTCTTTGAGCATCTTCCATATTTACCAAATCAATCTCTGCTTTTATCTTGCTAAACAAAAAAGCACGCTGTTCACAAAAAAGGGACAGTAGAAAATGTCATTCAAACAACACATGGGACAGATCTGTTTTTCCTCTTCTGCATTAACATATCGTCCTGTTTCAACAGTCAAAGGTAAAACCCCAGATCTTTGCCTTTTTGACAAATTGTATATAACATAATTCTCTGTGCCATATTCCGGTTTTATCATCAGATAAATACGTAACAAAGAGTGTAGCTCAAAGTGCTTTCCAACAAAGTGAGAAACCACAAAATAAAATGACGCAAATTAAAACAAGTGCAGACACTTGTGTGATTAAGCCAAACAATCTAATGAGCATCAACCAGCAGATGCTGCAAACATTAAGAACAGGTATGCCAAGAACAATAAAATATGTAAAAGATCGAAATCAACCAAGGCCAAGCATTGGAGCAATGAAAGATGTAAACTATGATAATAAAGCGAACCAGTGACAGTTAGTCAAAAGCAGTGCTGAATAAATACGTTTTCGGAGCTTGCATCTCTAATAGCCTTGGGTAGAGTTCCACAGTTTAAGTGCATAGTTCAAAAAAGGCTGAGCTGCTGAATTGTTTTTACATAAATGGACTGAGAAACTTTCTCCCCCCTCCCCCCAAGTCATTTAGACTTTTGTGAAAATCTTCTGATTCATACTTTCAAGACTTTTCCAGACTTTTCAAACCTAGACAGTCTCTATGGGCCCCTCCCCACATCCACAGCTATTCATTCTAGCATCTTTTTGGGCCCGTCCTCAGATGAGGGCCCTGAGCACTCAGTCCCATTCCCACCCCCAGTCCGACACCCCTGTAAAAACCTGTGTGTTGTTGACTACCTGTCGACGGACTGAAAATCATGTGTCCCTATCCGGTGTCAACAGTACTGTAGAAATATATCTTCCATCATCTCTCCAACCATAACTTCCCCTTAAGGCGACGTTGCAATAGTGTTGCACCACCTACCATACATACACAACTCCCTGAAAGAGTTCTAATGCAAATGTTCTGTGTTTGAACAGCTTGGTGACTAACAACCGTTAGAAGCAGTTAGAAACCACGCTGTGACCCTTTGGTTCTTTACAGATACTGACCTTTGCAGATTTATTGGTTGCATATAATATATTTAAAACAATAAATACTTACTATGTTAATTTACAAAGCTTTATTATAGATAAAGTTTATTCACATACTTTTATTTCATCGAAAAAAGTCAAGCATCTTTTACATGTCTCATATAGCCTTCTCACTTACAGTTTGGTCTACATAACGCCCCTAAAAAGTAACTTAGCCATCAATGAAAAAAGCGAAAAAGTGTGACAAAATGTTGGAAAAAGTAACAAAAATTTCAGAAAAAGCGACAAAACATTGAAAAAGCTCCAAAAACAAGGTAGGCCAAAATGTATTGTGAACCTAAAATGACATGCGGGTCGGATCAAAATGTGCGAGGGGCCGGATTTGGCCCGCAGGCCTTGAGTTTGACGTCTTGTGCAGGGGCGATTCTAGGATCAGACCTTTAGGGGGGCTCAGCCCCTAATGAGATTGTGACACTGATACAGTGCCTTGCAATAGTGTTAACCCCCCCCTGCTAAATCAGTACTTTCACTGAATAACAATGCATACATGTATTTATTATTATAACAGAGGATAAATGCAAGACTTTGAACAAAAAAATTACCTTTATTAAAGTCCCTTTATGGACTACCAGAATCAAATAAATTGATAATGAGGTGTAAACAATAAATAAATAAAAAATATAATTTCCTTGACTGAGTGACAGGCGCAAAGCATCGGCGACAGACACACAGGATATTAAACCTGTTTATTTGAACCTGTAAATGTTCGCCCTCTGTCACTAACAGACAAGTTCGCAAACTCTAACTTGAAGCACTAAATTAAAATATATATTAATATAGTTTTTTGTTATTATAATTTTTAGGGGGGCTGAGATGAAATTTAATTTTATCTAAAAAGGGTCTAAAATCGCCACTGGTCTTGTGTTAGACATTGCTTGCCTGGCGTGCTGCCTCATTTTTAAAATAATTGTTCATTTCTTTTCATTACACTGCACTCACTGTAAGTTTTCTTCTTGTATTTACCTGTCTTTTTATCTATTTCAGCTGCTATCATATATTCTCTTTAATAATGTTTTGAATTGTTTTGAACTGCCCTTTAATGTTTTATGTAAAGCACTTTGAAATGCCTTGTTGCTGAAATGTACTGTACAAATGAAGCTGCCTTGCCATACACTACATCACATCACATTTAAAGAGTAAATACCCCCTCATTGTGAGAAAGTATCACATATACTGTAGGTAGATGTGACTATCACAGGTGAAAACAACAATTTCACAAACATGAATTTCACGTGTGCATTTTTTTAATAACCTGTTTGTTTGTGTGTTTACACTCTCCTTTCGAAAGGTTTGTACGGGCAAGATCAAGATTTCATTTGAGCGGAGTGCTTTAACAGACTGGGAGACATCTGATTGGTCTATCGTCTATTGATGGGATGTGATGCAAACGGACTTGATGAAATCTACGAGTGGATCAATAGCTTCCTGTGTCCACACAGGCAACAGAAGCCATGAGAAAGCCCGTCTCTGTTGCCCTGCTGTCTACACCCTGAATCTAAATCTGACGCTGGATGGACCTTTATATCGCAGCAGACATTTTGACTTGTCAAACACAAGGTGTAGCAAATAAGCTTACTAATTGCTGCATTGCATTGCAATCGTTAGTGAAGCAGATCCATCGTTATTGTTACTTATCTGCTATGACAAGACAACTTTCCTACTGTGAAAAAGGTCAATGAAGCTCATTTATTTTTTTCAGCTTCCAAAGGGGGGGGCGGGGGAGGGGGGCCACTCATCTGCTCTAGGTCTACTCATCCATTGATTCTACCGTGGAGTACTATAGGATTAAATGGGGTGGCAGTATCTCAGTCCATAGGGCGTTGGGTTGGGACCGGAGGGTCGCTGGTTCAAGTCCCCATACGGACCAAAGTACGGAGTGTGTTCACCTCCTGGGCACCACTGCCAAGGTGCTCTTGAGTAAGTCACCGAACCCCCCCATGATTACTTAACAAACACAAGCACGTGTTTATTTCCATGGCTACTAGGCCATTCATTACATAAAATAAAAATCAACAATAGCCATATCTTACATAGCAGCTCTGCCATGAAGTCGTGGGGCACCTTTTCAGACTGACAGGGCTCCTCTAGCATCTCCTCGGTGTAGAGATCCATCCAGCCAACTGATCTGGCATTCAGCACCTTAACTTCTCTTTAAACGGATAGAGACATCTGCGAGGAGATCTAGAGAGACCACACACATTTGGATGGCTGGAGAACAGCCATAGGTTACAGTTACATCAGTGCTGGTACTGTGTGTATGGATAAAGTGGGTGAGAGAAATCCAGCCAATCCAGAAAGAGCGGATGTCTTATATGCTCTGTCAGCAGGGGGTGCAAGAGAGCTGTTGGACAAAGTGAGAGAAGTGAGTCAGGAGGCCTGTTGCACACCTGTCACCACATAGAAACCCAGAAAACACACTCGCACATCCCAACAAATAATTTCTTACAAATTAAATAAACTAAAATGGGCATTTCTCAATTTCAGTTGTTTTTATTTATTTTTTATTGATAATAAAATTGGCTGCTTGGACTAAAACTTTGGAGCAACAGCTATTTGAGTCCATGTCAGACACAACAGAAATGAGAAACAGTGTGAAAAACACAATTCATCACAGTCATTAAACAACCTGTTTAGAAAAAGTTGAGTTCTGAGTTTAAAGTCAGAATTCTGCGAATAAAGTCAGAATACTGAGAACGTTTAAAGTCAGAATCCTAATTGTTTTCTCAGAATTCTGACTTTAAACTCGTAGCTCAAATCCATTTTTCACATTGGCCTCAATTACCTTCTGTAGTGTTGGAAAGGGTGCAGAAGTTAAGTGTTTCTTAGAATGTGTATCTGCAAGCACAAAAAGTCCATTGGAACCATGTTACAGTTGGTTGTTAATACATGTGTACTTTCAAACCTCTGGTTGCATCTACATCTTGTAACAAGCTTCCCCTTCGTTGCTGCCTTTTCTGTAAAGGAAACTCCAGGGCAGGAAACAGGAGAGGCTGATGCATTTCCTGTCAAAGCCTTGCGAAGATTAAAAAAAAACCCATAAATCTATGGACTTTTTATTTGACAATAGTGTGCAGGACCCTCATCTGAAATTCAGACAGGAGAGACCATTCCGCTCAACCACCCAGGCCCAGATGCTTTTTCCAGCTAATTTCCCTTTGCACAACACCTTTCTCCATTTCACTGTGGAAAAGTATCTCTCTGCCCTTTGCCCCTACAAATACTGCACTCCACCCTTATCCATCACCAAGCAGATAGTGAGCGCACAAGGCAATTGGCCTGTGCTGCTTTAAGGGCTCATAACGCAACAGGTTGCAAACAACAGTAGGAATGTGTGCACTCTGTGGTCTCTTTAGTTTCTGTGTTACATCACTGTTCATAGGATCCTTTATCTCTATTTGTCTGGAGCCTGAGGTGCAAACATAAATGCTGTGGTGGACCCTTACCCTATTTCAGCATTTTTTGAAATTTTATAAACTGGTCAATTATTTGATTAATGGAGAAAATCACTGGCAGAATAATTGTAAAAAAAAGACACACGGACCCACTTTAAATGCATAATAAACCCCAAAAGTAATTTCCTTAATGCATGGGTAGCTTACTCTAATTGTCACTGTATGATAAAGTGTGCATTCTATCAAAAAGAATAAACACCTTATCTTTCCCAAAACCAAATTGAGATGTGCGTCAGCTCTTTCTGTATCTCCAAGGCCCTTCTTTCAGAACTTAGTTTTGGCACAAACTGATATTTCACTTTCAGTCATGTGACTTTCCCAGCATGTTTTGTATAAACAAAACGAGATTGTTATTTCCCTCTTTTTTGGCTAGCAGATCATTACACACAAACATTACTCCTAACCAAAACAGAAATGGTCCATTTTACTTCCCCACCTTTGTCGCTCTCCCCACCCTCCATACCCTCCTCTGTCATGCCTGTATCCAAAATCATCATCACATACACACAATCCATATGCACACATGGTTCAGTCCGAACATACAATAGACGGTGCCCTACCCTGCCTAAAGGATATTAACACCAAACGCTGCAAGACAAAGGCTATAGAGAATGTCTCCCAAGGAGTCATTACATTTCCTCCGTGCAAATTGAACATAGGATACAGGAACACTATACTAATCGTATTTGCAATTCCCCCAAATCAACCTGTACAGGGAGCCAGTAGGAGTTTTAAACATTACAGTTTACTTGTAGGTGAAAGCGCATGTCTACCCACCACAAACACCCACACACAACCATCATGCAAATTCCATTCCATTCAGGTGATTAAATCACCTCTCACGCCCAAAAAACACTGCTCCACACAGTGATCAGGTCCATTTCAAAGCTCTCCTCAATCACTCAACTGTATATAGGCTAGGCTACAATATGTGAGAACAGCACACACACACACACTGGGGGCTGGGTTGTCTGTGAGCTGACCATATGTGAGATAGATACCCAAATGGTCAGTGCTCTGCTGGAGGGTGTGCGTGTGGATAGTTTTGCAGCTGGTTGTGAATATTGCAATAGTGCAAACACATACAATTCATGTTAATGAAACATGTCAGTTTCTAAGGCCCAAGGGCGTAGGTTTTGTTTTTAACGTTGGGGGTGGGGTGGGGGGAGGGACACACACACACACACACATTATAACCAAAGTGTTCAGCGTCAAACACTTAATTTCCTGCCTTCTGGTGAATTTGTCTGCATCGGTTTATGGTGTAAATGGATTTATTTATGTAAAAGCTTTTGCATATTCAAAACATCCCGTGTTTTGGGATGAGATTTTTTGGGAATCATGTTCATCGCAACATCAAATCTTTTAGAGAATGAGACCTTGTCAAAGCCAGAACCGGCAAAGTTTAAATCTACATAAATGTATCTTTATTTTTCTCGTTCCTGTTGTGTTCTTTAACCCCCCTCTATGTAGCAAGCAAAGTAGACACAGTATAGTGTATAAATATACACTATACTGTGGGGGTGGGGGACATATCCCCTGTATCTCCCCCTGAAACGCCTACGCTAAGGCCTATGCTACAATGGTGTCATCTGCATAATGTTTGTATTGTCTGGTTGAGTGATAAGATGCCTGAAAGTTCTGTAGGTTACTTCAATGGACCAAATATAATAACCATACACTTTAAAAATAGTGGACGTAGCATCCATGACGTCACCCATTGGTTTGTGGACTGACATTTTTGGAGTCTCAAGTTTGGCGATACGTGCATCGCCATCTTGGTTTTTTGCAAATGGACGATGTGACGATTTTTTTACGAGAGTGTTGTTTATGGTTGCTTGTACTTGGCGCTGCGCTAAGCTAAATGCTAAAGAGGGAAAGTTAAACGCGGACCTCCGGATACTACTGCCATTCATCTTTCCCTGAACAGCTAACGTTGGCGGTAGCTAGCTAGCTTGGTTGAACATGTTTAGGCCACTAAATGTTATAATTGACTTTGATGAAATGAAAATACACAGGGGGAGGGTCACATTTTTAAAAGAAAACACTGAGAACACACAAAAACAAGTTCAGCTCTATTTTAATGTACACAGAGCCATGGTTAGCAACGTTAAAGCTCTGACTCTGACTGATATGGCGGTGTGTAGCCACGCCCCTAAAGTATCGCCTGCTTTATCGTCTAATTTAAAATTAATGGGACCATAATTTACTAAATGAAAATCATGCTGTGTTTAAGAAGACTTGAAAGTAGCAATTGAGACCATAAACTCATTATGAAGATGTTTATTCAGATAATAAAATCATGTGAGAAGTGGGGTCATCACTTGGTGTTAGCTCGTGTGAACCAGCGGACCAGATATTCAGGGATAGGCTGACATCACATCACCATTCAAACATCCACTGAAGCAAAATCATATCCTGCCAGCCAGCATTAGCCAACTTCAAAGAAAAGAAATCAAAGAAAATGGCTTCAGGCCTACTTCTCCAGGAGAACAATAGTTGATTGGGTGAATTAGCATGAACAACAGCCGATTATGGTCGTGAGATGCCTTTCTCATGGAAGATATTTTGACATGTCACAGTGGAGTGGAGGTGTAAATCATAAAATGAATAAGGCCTATGGCTAAATTTTCATTTTGCTGCTCCTGTTTCAAGGTCCTGTTATTGTGCATGGACCTTTGAATACTACTCAAAGTGTGTGCAGTTGAATGGCCTACTGGCTTCCTTTGTTGTTGGTCTGGCAGTCCTCTGTTTGTTTTTAAAACTTTTTTTTAAGATTAGCCTATTTTTTGGTGGCATTTTAGGATTATTTTATAGGACAGTTTAAGGGAAAAGGGAGAGAGAGAGAGAGGGGGGAATGAGAGAAAGGGCCACAGGTCGAAACCGAACCCACAGCTGCTGTCTCGAGGAGTAAACACCCATGGGCGCGAGCTCTATCAGGTGAGCTATACCCAGGGGCCCCAGTCCTTTGTTTTTTAAAATTGTAAAATGGCCCATGAATTTAAAATCCCTGGCAAGTTGCAATACTAGTCAGAAACACTTTTGACATGCAATTCTGACTATGGCCACATGTCATTGTCTTTTAATGTAATGCACTTTAAGTTTACGTGTAGCCTACTTAAAGATGCTTTATAAATAAATTTGCCATTGTGAATTATGTGGCCTATTATATAGCCGATGCCAGGGGATCTACCATCTTGCCACGTTCCAGAGGAGCGGAGAGGGCGGGCCAAAGATAAAACTACACACGGTTGAATCTGAATGCGCGACGCCTCTCGAAGTCAATTGGTCGGACAATCCCCCCCTGTCCCGCCTACCTTTGTGTGGCAAGTCATGTCATTGGCTTAGAGAGCTGTCAGTCTTAATGTTGAACGGAGGGGTTCTGGGTTTTATCAGACGGGAGAAGAAATTTTGATTTCTTTTCACTGCTAGAAGTACAGCCTCCCGGCCGCTCCAGTCGCTCTTCTACTAGCTACGCTCAGAGGTCCACCAGCACTGCTGCCACAGATTCGCCATGGCTTCAAAGAAAAACGCTAAAGTGCACGTAAAACCCAAAGGTGCGTTGCTGCTTTTCTTTCTGTCCCATTCTATCGTGCGTTGCAGTGGTGGGATGTTGCGTTGCAGCCTTCAGCTTTCACTGGCAGGCCTTTCAAAGTTAATCGGGTGACGAGCTGTTATTTCATTCAGGGCCCTAGTCCTGGCTAGCTAGCTTAGATGTTGTCGACGTGTTAGCTTCTCCTTGCAAATGAGTTGGTTTAACCGTACTTAAGCTAGGGGTTAGAGCATGTAAACACTCGAGCAGTCTTCCTCCTATTAATGCGCTAACACGGCAACACTGTAACGTTACAATGTGTCTCTACACACAGGGCTTCCGACGTCGCTACACATTAACGTTATAGTTCCTAACGCTCGACTCTGCCTTCAGTTGGCAAATATAATTCTGACTCAACAGCTCTCATTGTAACTGCTCATTGCTTGTAACACCACGTAATGTTTTAAACAGCATTATTGCACTAAAATATGGCCTTTTTAGGTATACGCCAGCTGTGTATCCATTGCCTAGGCTGGTTGGCCATGGCGACTCAAACCCGTGGGATTACAGTGGAGCGCCCACTCGCACGGGAGAGATAATGTTAGCGTGTCTCGTGTGCGGGTTTACAGCTTTTTCCAGAGTCCTGCCTGAAGGGCCCTTAGCTTAGCGAGAAATACAGGCCTGTCCGTGGCCAGCTTCTTTGGTTAGAGACGATGAGTTGGACCAGCATTGCGAGTATGTGTGCACCCCGGGGCGCAAAGCACCCCGCCCCCAATTTAGTCGAGTCACTCTTCCAAATGCTCACGTGTCAATAAGAGAAGTCGGGGGTGGGGTTATACGTGGCTCTTGGGGGTCTCTTAGTACCCGGACCACATAGAGAATTCATATCCATATCTCTGTTGTTGTATTTGTTCTCGAAGAGAGCGTCGCGCGGCTCCGCTCAAATATCGTGTAGTGCCACTTGAATGTTTAATTGCATGGCACGCATCCAACGTCCCGCACGCACGTTACTCTTAAATAAATAAACCAAACTAAGCATGTTGGCGGTTTATTCCAATATAGTCTACTGCTTTATAGTTGACAAAGATACGTTAGATATAAGATCAAATCTACCGCTTATGTAGTATACGCCGACTTCACTTATACTTTCTCACCAGGCAGCGGTAGCGTTAACCTTCTGCCCCATGCTGACATGTGGCTGTATGGGTAGATGAGCATGCGCCTATGTTGTGTGTCGATACAAACTATAATGTGCGAGTGTGGCAAAACTTTGCGTACACTTTGTCCTCTACCGACTGCACAAGAAGTCTCCCTATAGTATATTTGTATAGTCTGATCCTATCCTGGTTACACAAAAAGTCTATTTGGGATATGAGAGTTGGCACAGGAATCAAATAAACCTTTAAAATATTTATATTTTGTATAAACAGCGTTTGTTGCTACGGTAATGCAGCGCTACACACCGATTTGCAGATGAATAAGAGCTGAAAATGATGGAAAGAAAAAAAATTTGTAAATGCAGCTTAAAAAATATGTGCCGTTTTTGCTTTTTGACTGATTTGTAGCTTGATCTGCAGAGTTCATAATGTCTTATGTTGTAGCAGATCAAAGTGCACTGCTATGGTTAAAAAAGTCCAGGGAACAAAATGTTCAGTTCTTTTTCCGTTTTTTTTCCCTTACCCCGCCCACCACAGCCCCTATGCATGCTGTATGGTTAAACGGTCTATAGTGGTGATTACTATGAACCAGCAGCACGTACAAAGGTTTTGCTATATGAAGGAAGACTGGTCTTAGAATGAACACACTCATTTTGCAGCAGTAGATGAGATGCATTAAAGTAAAAACTTTGATATGTTTTATTAAAAAGCCCACAGTCATTCAATTGATGGACATATATGGCCTAATAGTTTCTTATTACAGAGTGCAGCTTTAAATGATGCAGACTGGCTTGTGTGACACATTGGAATGAGAGGATGTTTAACAGAAGTATGTGAGAGCCATGCCAAATTTACGATGCTTCAACACCGACGTGGGTGAAGTGTCCTTTTAACTTTGGTCCATCACTGGTCAGGAACTTGTCTTCCTTAAGGACGTTTCAGCAAGTGATTCCTTGCTATAGGTAAAAATCTAAGTGAGGTGTTCTGGAGCAATAGTGGGTTAACTCTAGAGGTTCACAAAAAAAGAATTTCAGCCAAGGACGCCTCACAAGAGAGAATATACCGGGGAGGGGGGTAACCCTTATCTTTGTCCCTTGGAATAATTTAGCATGGCCTATTTTTTACACTTCTTAGTTATGTGACAGAACAACAGGCAAATGTATTAGAAATAAATTATGAATTTATTTAACATATTTGCAGATTCTAAGAGTTATATATTTGACTAACCCACAACTGAACGAGAGAGGCCGGTTCACTTTGCCTGTATTTAGTTGAGTTACGTCATATGATCAAACGCTGTTAAGTGGCATATCAAATATTGACTTTGGCTCTCGGTCAAGCTTTATAATAGAGTGCAAACAGGTATGCTGTGTGTTTTGCACATCCCACTAAACGGTTTAGAGGCATGCAGTCTGAAATATCTCCAGTTGTGCTGCTCTTATTGTTGGTTCTGTGAGAATACACAGTGCAGGGGGCAACTTTTTGTCATTAGTCAATTTATCTTGATATATTTGCACTTTCCGGTCTTATATCTCATAGTTCACCTCCCCATTTACCTTTTTATAATTGTTATTTTTCTACATTATGCATAATTTCAATCCCTCAGGCCGCCTCCTCCTCTCTCCAAAGGGCTGGGAGTTGCTGACGTATGCAGCTGAAAGGGTAAAAGCCCGTTCCCCTGGAACTGATGTGTGATGCAGTGTTGTGTTCTTTGCATGTGCAGAGTGTGTTCTTAACTAAATCCTTTTTAGATGGAAATATCACCATGTTTTGGTTTGGTGCTGCATCATGCTGTCTGCTGGTGAATTAAACCTTACAGCACAAGTTTGAATATATTTAACAGTAACCTCATAACAGATTCTAGTGATTAGACAGGTCTTTACGATTTATTGGTGCTAGAATTCTTGGACAACGTGACATACTGGATAAACTTGTTGTCGAGCTTTACGGGGAAAACCATTTCCCAGCTGTCATTTCTTACTTGTTTGCTATGCAGATCTTACAGAAAAGGCCACAGTATTTGGAAAACAGACAGGGGATCTCTGATGTATCCCAGGAATATATATATTTTTTTCCTGTATTTTTAAATGCTTAGCTTTAGGGGTGTGATTCTCCACAACCACGATTCAATTACATTTTTATGTTTAAACTTTTTAAATTTCAACAGGGAAACCACTTCGTGGTTTGTTTACAAACTCACGGGTAAGGCAAAATGTTGCCACCCTGGTGATTTCAGGGAAGCAGGAGGATTTTTCAGTTCTGTTGTTGCTCTGTTATCTCAGACTCTGGCAGTGGTATCTTGAAAGGTGCAGCTGCAGGCTACCGGTAAGCTAACAATACCCTGTGTCTTTAGCTGCATGCTACCAGCCGGTAAGCTACACTGTGTTGTTGTTTTTCATTGGAGTGCGTAAGTAGGCAGGGTCGGAGAGAGAAAATCGCCCATCCAGCTCTTGATTTTAATTTAGTGACCTCCCTATTTAGCATTTCAACGGTCTGTTGCAAGATATAAGTCCTGTGTATGTGGTGATAGGATTGAGATTAATTTTTAAATAAAAGAAAACCTGCTGGCAATAATTTCTTCTGGTCATCTGGACAGAAGTATGGCATTTCCTTAGTGTCTCATTCAGCATTGTAGCAGAATATGTTGGACGTGTCCAGGTCGATTTTCTTTGCTTTAGTGAAATTCTTAAAGAAAACACACTCAGTCCTTATTTAGGCTACAATACCTGTCAGCATATCAGAAACCAGTGTTTTCCGTTGCTATGTTACAGTATAATCTTATATCAGAAATGGCACATATTTGCAAGTCTAGTCTACAGAGTTTGTGATAAATAAAAATGTCTGTCGTTAGAAAAGGGTTTGAATTTGTGAACTTTCAAAAAGCTGAAGCTACTGTGCTATGTTTGACCAGCATGTTTGTTTAATAAGCTTGCCACTAGCTCATACAAACAGCTCTAGCTAATACAAGTGACTTTCTGGGGATTTGTCACAACAAAGCCAGGCACAGGATTTGTTTCCTGCCTTTTTTGTTGTGCCTAGATCACAGCCTCCATCATTGGAATGTACTGTGCACCGTTACAGATTCTGGCGCCATGAAATTGAATCAGTAAAGCCAGCACTAAAGGAGTGAATGTAGTTGGCTGCTAGGTTGAGGGTTTTTGCTGATCTTTTCCTCACAATCAGAAATGTACCTGCTTGGTGTCAGGAGTAGGGCTGGGCGATAGGGAGAAAATCAAATATCGCGATATTTTTGAACAAATACCTCTATCGATACTGCAACAATATTGCAGTGTTGACTATTGGTGCTTTCACAAAATATTTACACAATGAGATTTTTGATAAATAATAATCATCAGTAATGGAAGTGGATATAATGACTAAGTGGGTAAAGGCAAATAATAGAACCGCAACAACAGTCTGGTAAGTTCAGAAAATGACATCACTTTACTGTAATGCAGCCTTTAAAACCAGGAAAAGACACCACTTATGTCGCAACATGGCATCATGACTTTGCGTAAATATATACGCCACTTTCAGAAAGCCAAATGGCGTGTTATTTTATGCCATTTTCAGCTATCCACGTGTATGATACACGCTGGAAACAGCTGATGTAAACAGACCCACCACGTGGCCTCGCCACGTTGCGCGTTATCGCGAGAACGCGACGTACTATCGCGAGAACAACGTCACATGCCTGGCAAGAAAAAAAAAATGGAGTTTAGGAAAAGAACACTGGGAAAGGCTTCAGTGACAAAAACACGGAAAATAACGACTAAAACACGCTTACGACAACAACAAATGGTTGGGTTTAGGAAAGAAACATTGGGTAAGGCTTATTAAAATAAATAAATAAATCAAAAAAAAAAACGGCAAAAAACGGCCGAAAAATCGCCACACGCGGGGCGCGAACCCGGCTCTTTAAAAACAAAAAATGTAAAAAAACGGGAAAAATCGCCACACCCTGGGTGCGAACCCGGCTCTCCCAGGTGAAAGTCCTGTGTTTTACCCATCCGCCACCCCAACCTACTTACCCAACCCCTCGTTGCTTTATACCAGTCGCTACGGCGGAAATGGACTCGCAATATAGGCCAATGGCGGCCGATTTGCGTTGATATACACGCAAAAATGCGATTATGCGTCTTCATAACACGCTAAAACGTAATACAAATTGGCGTGTCATACATACGCCAATTCATTAGATCAGTCTGTATGTTGTATCACGATATTACAATATCCAAAATCTAAGACGATATCTAGTCTTGTATCACGATATCGATATAATATCGATATCTTGCCCAGCTCTAGTCAGGAGACCCTAAACATATTGATTACGTCAACATGGCCTTAAAGGCACTTAAAGTGTGTGTGTTCAAATAGAGAACTTCTCCTGGTCCTCACTTCTCCAAAGTCAGCAGAGAGCCACGGGCAGAAAAAAAAGAGCAGCTTAAAAACACAACTTGCTAAGTAAACTAGCAGTTAATAGATTGTGTAGCCATGTTTCTACAGTACAGACAAAACTAACACTGGCTTTTAAAGTTTTGACGTTCCCTGAAGGCCACCGTAGGTTTTTCTACACACTTGGAAAAGGAGGGGTAAGGGGTTTTCAGTTTGTTGCAATCTGCAACCTCATTGCTATGCACTAAATTCTGCACCCTGCTCATTTAAGTCCATTGTCAAAGCTCACTGAATGTGAGTGAGATGTCATCCAAGGCATACAAACCTGTATCTGTGTGTACACACATGAAACTGCACGCCCATCAAAAGCCAGAGGGAAGAGAAGGAGGTTCGAAGGCGGTACACAGCAGCCCTTACGTAAGACTTGAAACAAGCTACTCAGTCTGAATAATGTGAACTGATCTTCACAGAGAATAGACTGAGCAGAGGGAATTTTCGTTTGTTTAGAAAAGAAGACTGTGTGAATTGGCTGCTGTGGTCCTATAAGAATGAAGTGCATAGAGGAAGAGAGTGGTATGTTTTTGCATGGTTTTTATGTTGCTGCACAACAGTTTGGTTTTGGTGTGTCTGTGTGTGTGTGCGCGTGCATGTGTGTGACCCTTTTTTTGCCTTGTCTTGTGTGTGAGATATGTCCATATGAGATTGTGCCAGTATCGGTTTGTAACGGTACTCTGTTGGGCTGCAACTGACGATTGTTTTTATTGTCCGTTACTTTATCGATTTTAATCGTTTAGTTGTTTGGTCTATAAAATGTCCAACATGACGTCCTCAAATTGTTTTGTCCACAATTTAAAGCTATTCAGTTTACTGTCATAGAGGAGTGAAGGAACTAGAGATTCACATTTAAGAAGCTGGAATCAGTAAGTAAATGACTCAAACCAATTAATCTATTAAAATAGTTGGCGATTCATTTAATAGTTGACAACTAATTGATTAATCTTTGCAGCTCTAGTACTCTCATTAACACAGTGGGGGGAGGGGTATACATGAGTTATGTGTACGTGTGTTTTATTAAAGCAGTAGGCTTGTTTTGCAACCTTGAAAACAAGCCGTATAAAAATCACTTTGGTTATATTTGGTTTTCGGTATTTATCAGTGGTTTGCTGTAGGACTGACTGGAGAACTTTAAATGGGTTGGGAGGAGAATAACTTTAGCTTAACCCTATTATATTCTTTGTTCTGAGTGTTGCTTCTTCAGATAACAATTACCTAAATATGTAAACCTGAATTTCTTGCTGTCTAATAAGTCACCATACAGGTACTATCTTGAGGTAACAGTATCAGTCGTGTTTCTATTCACCTATTTTGTGCTCATTACAAAAGCTGAGAGTAAACTACAATATTTGATAAAACTTCCTCAATTGTACAAAATGTCTTTTACGCTCACTTGAGGAGGTTTTTGCCCTTGTCAAATAGTAGATTTTCTAAATGGGATATGGAAACGTCTTTGCTGAATAAACCGATGTAAAAACAAAAATATTAAACTCATTAAAAAAAGGAGGTGTGACAAGTTCTCATCTTGCGAGATTAAAACATTACAATATTTCTATTCAAGGTTAAAAGTTAGAAGTTTAAAATGGTGTTAAAATCTTCGTCTCGTCTCATGAGCGGAGTTTCTCGTCACACCCCTACTAATCAGCTGTTTCCTGCTGGCAGCGTCTTTTCGGATATTTCCATAACGTGCCTTTGTCTCCGTACAGCGTATAACGTGGCCAATACTTGACATGAAAGAACAATTCAAACTTGCTCAATTGAATTAAATTCCTGAAGACCTGTTCATTTTTCTCTTGTAGATCCGGCCAGGGCGTTTTGTCCAGTTCGCAACCTCTACTACTTCTACTCTTGTTTACTGCAGCCGTGTTGCTAGCCATCACATGGCCAAGCTTTCAGTTTCAGCGCCGCAGCTCGGGCCTACACACCATAGACTGTATATAAAGATGGACAACCCATCTCTCATTCCTCCCACTGTACAACAGCGAAGCCAAAGTAGCCTAGATACGAGGGCCGTTATCTTGTAATATTGGAGCCAATCTCTGCGCTGTAGTGATCGGGCGGGGGAGCTGCGGTATCAAAGTCCTGCCCAGACACCAACCCGACCAATCGCGAGTCAATCGCAGCTGTCAATCATGACTTTTCGCCTGGTTTTTATAGCATCAAATGACCAATAAAAACCAAACTTGTCATAAAAATTAACACTTAAACAAATCAGCGTGATAACAACTACCAAAACTGACAGAAACCATTTTTGGGAAAACTGTATTTGGAATTATGACCTATACTGCATCCAGCCACCAGGGGGAAATCCAGATGTTTTGGCTTCACTTATACAGTCTATGCATCAACCCCTATCAAATTTTTTTTTTTTCCCAAAAAGATGAGTTTTTATTGTCATTTTAGGTAGTTCTTATCATGCTGATATTTGTTCAAATGCAAAATGAAGGTGGAACCCTGTTTTTGTTGTCTCAGTTTGCGACACAGAGGGTAGTAAAGTGGACTTTTGATTTAGTTTTATTTTTTTATGTAAATGTAAATAAATCTGACTGTAAAATCTTTCAGATCAGGAAGATGAAAGAGGGTGGTCCTGTCAAGCTGGTAGTGCAGTCAGCCTGTTGTTCCCGCTGTCTGTGTGTCAGGCCCAGCTGGTCTAACAGCACTATATATAGCTGTGTTTGACCTCCAGAGCCATATCAGGCTCAGAAAAAAATGACAGAGAGCAAGGAGATCTGACATATGAGCAAGAGTACAAAGCCAGTAGAGAAAGAGGGGAGGGACAGAAAGAGACTGAGAGGAGGCAAGACCAGGAGGCAGAGATACCCTTCCCCCTTAGCTCGGACTGTAGGCTGTCTTTGTGGCCAGTTAACCTGTAATTTGGTTAGTTGGCAAGCCAGGCCGTCACTTGGCAGGGATGGGTGATCCAGCGACCCTGGTCGAGTCCGTCACAACTCCTGTTGTCACGGCAATCCCCACGGTGATAGCTGGGGAAATGGAAGGTGAGGAAAGCCTACGTTCAATGGCTACTGACGAGATCGCTGAGAAGGACAAAGGAGGGAGTGTGGAGGTCATGGTTTGGGCCTGCTTGTTTGGTTGCTGGGTAAAGGAGTAAGTGAGGAATTGAGCAAAAAAGTTGACATCTTGCTGCAGGACTGAAAGCAGGTTTAGTGTCTTGAGATTTTTTTTCTTGTCCTGGAGCCACAATCTGGTGTATTTGTTTTCGGTCTTGTTAGCTTGGTGGGTGATTCAGTAGTGCAAAAACTAACTCTAAACTGTGAACCCACAATAGTAGGGATGCACCGATCTGACTGGGCTCTGCTGATCCGGAGTACTGATCCAATACCGGGGTTTTAATTAATAAGCTATATGACCCACTGTGTTGAAGTGAATGGATTCTTTTATGTGAAAGGCAACATCAGGCTTGGCTTTAACATTGCTTTCCTAATGTTGTAAAACAACATGTAAGAAATGCATAGATATAAATTGACTGAATTGTTTATTAAAATAAAACCTTGGCACCAGCAACTTAAAATATCTTCAAAGTTAACAGGAAATTCAATTCTTCAAGTGTAAACATTTGCAATGCAGCAACAAATTGGCCAAAACTTAAATAGGAATTCAAATCAGCCCTATTGGCACCAATGCCAGATCCAGCTATTTAAGTCAGTATTGGCCTGATAGTGTCAGATCGATGCACAATCTTGTGCTACACGTTATTTTGATGGAATATGTAACAAACCTAGTGGTTTTAAAAGATTCCTAAGTTTGATGAGCCAGGTCATTTAAGTATTTTAACTTAAAATAATACCTAATTATACATTCCTCATGCTTACAGCTGGTCGTAGTATCTTTGACCCATATTCATGTCCACTTTTAGATTAATCTAGAACGGTTAATCTAGAAAGGTTTAATGCTACATACCTTCCACATGCTTCAGTATTTGTGCTAAACTAGGCTGACCACTGAACAGACAAATCTCTGCAATAGAGTTGCAGAATCAAAGCTGATGTTGATATCCTCAACTGACTCGGCAAACAGGGGTTCTTATAAATATTGGAGACTTTTAGAGGCGTAGGGGTAATTACTTTTCTTCATTGGATTCTAAGCTGTACAATTGATCTAGAAAAGTCTGTCACTCAAGCTTTGATCTCAATGTATTGACTTTAAAGCTCAAGCTCGGGTGTCAATGGATTTTGCAATGATAAATGTTTGTTCAGAGGTAACACTGTCTCTGTCTGTGCAGATTGAGTGACTGTATATTTTAATATACAGCTTGCTATGTGAGTACTTTGAACTATGCTCTTTGAGTGTGTGTGTCTGAGTTTGACCTAGCACCATGTAACATACTTCAACACCTGTTCATTCTCTCTGCCACTATTTTATCCCATCATGCATTGTGGGTTGTTGGCACCCATGGAATAGCTTCTTGGATAATTTTTTCTGTTTCCATCACCTGGCTCCTTTCCACGGAGACAATTCTGAGGGATGAGTGCAGATACTGCAGATGACATATGATTCCAGATTTGCCCAGATTGAAGTGTAAAAATATAATTTTTTATACTATCTTAGGGGAACATATATATACACACACACACACACACACACACACACACACACACACACACACACACACACACACACACACACACTGGTGACAAATGGTTTAACGTGTGATTGTGTTTAAGAGATCCATTACTTCAAGTCCACAATGTCAGTTTTTGTTTATTCCACTCTTCGTCTAGTGTCGCAACTTGCTGGGAAATAAAAAACGACGCATGCTAATGACTTGGTAGACTCTTGAGCTCTGGTTTTTAATTTGCATTCGCAATACTGACAACATTAACTGTAATAGGTCTACATCTGGGGGTTAACCAGACTAACAGGGTTAGATTTAAAGAAAACTGTTCCATAAAAGCTGTACGGATGAAACTCACACCTTCGTATATGTTCCACCAGGGTTAATTATAGTTGAGTTAACCTAATGCATGTCTATGTCTTATTTATTCCCAGGGGTGTACCTAACATTCCTCACTGAATGCTTCAGGATTAATTCATTTACCATTATACTCCCAGAACAAAGTCACTACTAAGTTCAATTGTGCAGTCAGTGTATGTATATTAAGGTGGACTTAATATCCTACGATTGAAGAGGTTTATTAGGTTTTAAAGTGTGCGGGGGTTGGGATAATTGGTATTACTTTGTTCCTTACTAAGGTATGTGATCAAACTGTAACATTGGCTGCCACCTTCTCAAAGTCCAACCACTGACAAAATTGCTGGTTATGCAACAAACATACCAGCACGGCAATGTGTGTGAGTGATGCATTACATTTGCTGAGATTGGTCTTGGCTGTTCTTTTATAGACTTTACATCATTAATTAAATGTACAGCATGACTTCAGAATGTGAAAAAGATGCCTCCAAGAAAACCTGTGAAGTGTGAACAAGTGAACCTGACATTATATACTGTCTTTGGGTTGCAGATGTTAATAAAGCCCAGTCAGCCAATAAGAATGGGAAGAAGGCAGACTCTGGGTCCAGCAGCGGCAGCTTCTTCACCTGGTTCATTGTCCTGGCCCTGCTGGGTGTCTGGACATCTGTAGCCGTGGTTTACTTCGACCTGGTCGACTATCAGGGAGTCGTTGGTAAGTACTTGTTGCAACACAAATACATTTTAAATTTAATCAAAATGGTTGCAGATTATTCAGTCAAATGAAGTGAACATCACTTAATTTTAATTAATAATTTGAGCATATAAACTGCAGAGTTTATAGAACATCATCACTTTTGTCACATTTTTTTTATTGTAAAGTGTTAAGATGGTTACTAGGGCTTGGTTAAAACAATTGATTCTTCGATTAAAATTGTTCTTTGTTTAAATGTGATCTGACATTGATTAATAAAATTCAGAAATGTGCCTTTTCACCATGGATGTAAAAGTACTTTAAACAAACTTTTTGGGGGTCAACTGTTAATGTAAACATTAACCTGGTGCATTATAAAAGATATTTAAGGGTTGCTTCTTGCTTGGACAATTTTACAACAGAAATTCTCAAAATATATCTTTATTTTTATTTATTTTTATTAAATATGCAAATAAAATTGGTATTGTGACAGAAATGTCCCTAACCTAATTGAGATCGAATCGGAAAACTAATCGAATCTAGAGCTTGTGAATCAGAATTGAATTGATGGTGATACCCAGCCCTAATGTAAGTAGCATGTGGACTACGGCTGGGACTCACCAGAGGCCCCACAATACTTGATGATACGATATTATTGTGACTTCAAACTAGTGCTGTCAAACGATTTAAAATATTTAATCGCATTAATGTCATAGTTAACTCTCAATTAATCGCACATTTTTATCTATTCTAAATGTCCCCTGATTTCTGTTTGTCCTTTGTTTTTTCTCATTTTAATGCTCTTATCAAAATGGAAAAGTGGATCGGCTTGCTTTGTGCTTTTGTCGCCTGGCTTTGACGAGAGGGCGGAGAATTCGCATCAGCTGTGTGCTCGGCCATCAGCTGTGTGCTCGGCCATCAAGTGGTATTTCAGACTGGACGTTCTGCGATGATAGCTCAGTTCGAAAAAAACACACAGATCACTTTGGTCTTGTCAATGGAACCATTTGGCAACCTTTTAAAAGTAAACTTTCCATTCAGAATCTTATTGGCATCCGTTTCCGCGTTTCGCGCTCCACTCAAAACGTAACGTTAGCTACTACTCTTTGGCCGGCTCGCGAGCCCAAACAAGTGCGGCGTGCCTGTTTTGTTTCTGGTCTAGCTAGATCAGGTGTGGTGTTGTAGTTTTTCTAACGTTACAAGTTTGCTAGGCAAAAAAGAACGTTAATCTCGCGATTTTCAAAAAGTATGCCGTTAAAATGGGTTTGTGTTAACGCCATTAATAACTTGTTTAACTGACAGCACTTCTTCAAACACATTGTGATATTCTGCGATTATATTTATTACCTTTTTTCCAACATCAAATTATGTCCCCAAAGGACTGTTATCTAAAAAGATAAATTTCTCACTAGAAGAAAAAACTCAACTGCACAATCTAGTGGACTTAAAAAGCAGTTTCTTTATTTTAGTGCCAAAATGTTAAGCAATTAATATAATGAAAGATTGATACTTGGCGTCCATGTATCGATACGATATTGCTACGGAAAATATTGCGATACTATGCTGTATTGATTTTTGTTTTTATTTTTTTTACCCCCGTGGACCAATTTATACTGCTACCCCCTTAAATCTATCTTTAATGATTTTTACTGTCAGATGCATGTCTGTGTTATCTTTGACCACAGTAAACTGCACCCTGCACCCTTAATGATTATTGTTGAACATTCTTGTCTGTATTACTCAATTATTTATGCTTTAACTATGAATCTCTTCTGTCTTTCTTAATCTACCTTTTGCTCCAATATGTATGTTTTGTGTTTGCATGCAGACAAGGCTAAGGGCTTACAAATTAACCTGTCTGAGGCCTTGCAAGGTAAAAATTATAAGGCATATTTGGCTTACATCTTGTATTAACACTAATGACTGTGTTGTGTTAATTGTTGTGCACTCAATATATTTTCGTCACTCCCTTACTCACTTTTCTCAGAGCCCTGAATCTAAAACAATCCACTACCATGAATGGGTTTGTAGTAAAGTATGCTGCACGCAGGTCATTCAGTGGTAAAATACCCAATGAAGAGAGAACATTTTGGCCACTTTTTTGGTACATACGTCTAACCTTCATGTTATGACAAAGTTTTAATAGAGCCATTAATTACAGGTAGAAAAAAAGTAAATACAAAGATTCTTACACTCAAAATGAGATATTAACAACATGCTTACTGAATGCATTTTTAGCATTTTAGAAAGACAAAATCAATGTTCTGTATCATAAAGCTTGGATGAATCTCATAAATTCAATCCCAAATATCCCAAATTGAAAATAGATTGAAATAGAATACCGGTTGTCTTAAACAGTCTTCATCTTCTTTTTTGTAATATATCAGACAGAATTTTTTTTTAAAGATATCGATCAATGATAGAATTCAAAATATAATACAAGTCATGTTAAAAATGTCATGACATCCTCCTTGTTAAATGAAGTGCAGTTTAGGGCTGCAGCTATCGATTATTTTAGTAATCGAATATTCTACCGATTATTCCATCGATTAATCGAGTAATCGGATAAGAAACACTTAGTAAGAAATACTTAGTAAGCAGCAATAGTAAATATTTATTATTGCCGTTTACTAAAAAAAAGGAAACCTGTAGCTTGTGTATATATACAAAAGACAGGTTTCCTTTTTTTAGAAAAAGCTAAAAAAAATGATTGCCAAATTCCAAGACCCTTAAAAAAACAAAAAACATTACAATAGTACATTTTTGGTGGCCCAAATGTTAATATTTTTCACCCCATTCCCCTTCTTGCCTCTGGCTCTTTGCACTGGATATGCAAAAGAGCTGTTCACTGACCAGAGGGTTTACAGCAGGGCTACTCAACTACACTGTTCTGGGGGACACATTTTCAGAAGCCTAATACACAGTGAGGATTATAGATGTATCTATGGTGAGGAGAAAGAATAAAGAATGCATGATGACGTCATTCACGTGCATATTAAGTGGCCATGCTGGGGGGAGGAGTCACTGTGTCTCCGGCAAGTTTCCAAACATTTAGAAGCAAACTAATAAACAGTTAGACTACAAACCGACAGCTTTCGTTTTAGCTTGTTGGTAAAACATCGCTATTAGCAGAGTAGCATGCTGTAGGCTAGTTGTGTAAACAGCGCGGTGGACGAGAGCAGCAGCGTTAGCTACCTTGTGTCGGGTTGGCTCCGTGGAATGGATGAGTACACTGGAGGTTTGTTACGGAGGTGATGTAGCAGCATGTTTGCAGCTTAAAATGATCCCAAACTTTCTGTGATTTTCTTTCTCCTGTCTCTCCTCTTAGACCCTCGCTATTTTCGTCTTCTTTCATTTGTAATCGGGGCCGTCTTGTGTTTATATACTGTCCGTGCTTGTGTTGTGTCCGCAGAAGCGCAAACCTCATGTGCGCTAGTAATAATCCTCCGTGCGGAAACACAGTGAGCCGTACAACCGTAATTACATTGATTTTACGAAGCTTCGAGGCAAAGAATTTGCTTCGAGCATTTTTTGTAATCGAATTATTCGAGTTATTCGAGGAATCGTTGCAGCCCTAGTGCAGTTCAGCTGGAATGTGTGACGACTCTACTGCATTGACTTGTAACAAACAGTTCCTCTGTTATCTCAGCTGGTTTTGGATTCAGGGCTTCTGTCTAACCTCGTGGCCATCCCATTCTCTGTGGTTATGTTATGGCGCTTACCCACTGCTAGTACCAGCTCCACTCGGCTGGGCTCAACTCGACCGCGGTGCCCCGTCCATTTTCCATTGCAGATTTGGTACCGCCTTCATGCGTGGGGCGAGCGAAAGAAACTGCCGTGAATTAGTGCGACACACACACACAAAACCCCGCAGCTGGCTAAACTATTAAATGGCGGGTTTGTTCAGGACACCCCTGTCTGTCGCTAGCAATGATGACGCAGTGATTAGTGACGATTCTCTCCGACCAATCAGTAGTCTGCAGGTTTTCACGTCCGCTTTTGGTATCGCCTCTGCTCACTTGGAACCTCGACGGAGGTAATGCAAAAAAAAATAAATAAAAAGTTACCTGTTGGCAGGTACCAGGGACTGTTTTTCATAATGGAAAACCAAAATAAAAGGCAAGACTGAGTGGAGCAGGTACCATGTAATGGAAAAACGCCATTACTCTGTAGCTGGCAGACCCAAACCCAGCAGCTTTGATACTACCTAAACCTAGAACACAAGTTGTAGGCTCCTCCCAAGTGTTCGTTATTGTCTATAAAACAAACCGATTGGCCAAATATCCCACACTGCCATATAGTTTTTCTGTTTAGTAATAGACATCCTAGCTAAAATTGTTGCCATTCCCGTTACCCACCGTCTCCCATATTCCCTTTCATTTAAAGGAATTCACCAAGCTTTTAGCCAATGGTAACCTTGGCAAAGAGACCCAAAATGTGTTTTTTTATGAAGAATCCTTTTGCTCATGCTAACTGCTAACTATGATTATAGACCTAAGCTTGGTGCATGTCTGTAAGTGTCTGTCTGTGGCTAATGATGCATGTAAAAGTACAATTGTCAATGTGTCTGTGTAGTTCCTGTGATCACAAACAATAAGTCTAAATGTGTGTTTGTTACTGCTCTAGGTAAACTGGTGGCATATGATACAGATGGAGATGGTGATTTTGATGTCGAGGATGCTAAAGTTCTGCTAGGCAAGTTGATTTATTTGTAATTTACAACTAATTTTAGTGTTATACTATCAGTGTCTTGCAAAAAGGAAAACAAAGGGAATCTATATGTCTATTGTGGCAAACATCTGAAAATCTTCACTGCATTATCTGACTAGGTACATGATTTTCCCAGTCATGATGCCGTCAGAACTGATTTTGTTTTGAGTTTGAGAATTTCTGCAGGCCACTGACAGTGTTGTGTGTTTAATTACATTAAATGGCAATTTGGGTTTATTTTGCATGACTGACAATTGTACAGCTGACTGTTACCATAGAGACAATTCAATAATGAAAACGGCATAAAAGCTGAGCTCCCCAAACACTTATGACCTTATGTGTATGTCTGTGTTTTCTTACAAAATAAACTACTTTAATGTCCCCAAATTACTACTTTTAAACCTAGCATTGTTGTAAGGATCCATAATTAAAATAATAAATTAATTTTCTAACATTCTTATTAATACAATAGTAGTAAGAAATGTGTCAACTGGAAGTGACAACTGGTGACATTTGCCAACAAAAAAGAAACTAAAGTCAGTGTTTCCTCCAGGATATCTTCCAGCAGTGCTACTGTGGAGCGGTGTGGAAGTTTTTTTTTTTTTAATTTTGCACTGCTGGGAGATATTTAGCGTGTCTGCTGACACAGAAGGGCTTTAGACACATTTGTTGGGGAGACCGGCAGTGCCGCCACTGTTGCAGAAAACTGCGCTATCGAAAGACCAATAACGAATAACGCACTGCTAAATGGTGTCAATGTCTGGGGGGGAGGGGTTGATCGATTATCCTCGCTCGTCCCCGACTTTGGCTGCTCAAAGTAGAGACAGTTGATTGTGATTGTGGAGATTTTTATATAGCGGCGGCAACGCTGATCATTTAGCTGTGCCGCTGTATGCATATAAGGAAACGCCGAAAGTGGGCCTGTAGCAGCATCTTTGTAGTAAATTAATACAAACTTCAGCATGCTCTGAATAACTAGATAACACAAAAAGCTGCCCTTATTCACAAATAATAAATTGGTTGTCATCCTCACCAAAACTGAAGTAGCCTAGCTTAGAACATAAGCATGACGCACATGTTTACGTCCGTTAAGTTTCACCATCCAATTAGTTCAGCTTTAAATAACCTACACGTGACTCACATGTTTACGTCTGTTACGCTTCAATGTAAATGGACTGTATTTATATAGCGCTTTTCTAGTCTTAACGACCACTCAAAGGGCTTTAACAGGAACCATTCACACACATTCATACACTGTGGCCGAGGCTGCTGTACAAGGTGCCACCCGCTCATCAGATAAACACTCGCACGCATTAAGACTCCGATGGCGCAGCATCGGGAGCAATTCGGGGTTCAGTGTCTTGCCCAAGGACACTTTGACGTGGCACTGCAGGGCCAGGGATCGAACCACCGACCACCAACCTTCCGATTGATAGGCAACTGCTCTACCACCTAAGCCACAGCTGCCCACCATCCAATTGGTTCAGCTACAGTTACAGGCAATCATAATGTCGAAATATTGGGAATAACCTTTCCAAGTGATTTTTCTGCATTGAGACCTAATCCTTCAAGAGAGAATGACGATGCATCTTAGAATCTATCTTTCCACCAACCTCGAGTGCTTCACAGTAGGTCTATAACGAACCGATGGTGTGTTATGACCGGTTATTAAAGGATGAAATTCATCAGGATCAGGGGTTGGTGTAATTTACACTTTTTTTTATTATTAAAATAATATTTAAGTACATTTTAATCAACTTAAAAGCAACAGTTCTCTCTCTACTGTGCCACTCTTGATCTATAGAAATGTTGTGTATTTTTTCTGTTTTTGATATGGTTAAGATGATACCCATATCTACATATCTACATAAATATCTAACATTTCTCCTATGTGAAGCTCAAAGCGTTCAAGACAGCTGGGAGCTTGTTAGGAAAGTGTAGTTGTCATTGCTGGTATTCCCCATGTGATGTCTGCTGCATGTTGCATGGTTTATGCAGGATCAGCTTCAATTATTTTATTCCATCTTGTTTATTTAACTCCCAAACCTACTGAATGGTGTTACACTAGTTTGGACATGTTGGACCACAGCTGTATGCAAGTGGCTTAATTTCAACAGAAGAGTCAACATTTTGAACTTGGCATGACAATTTGCCCTGCATAGAATCTCAAAGAACCTGAACGTTGTTTTTGTACCTCTTAATGTTAAAATGGTTGCCTTTCTCTGGCTCTGAAATTAGACAGATGGGGATGAGAATCACAAGTTGCAGTTTGTCCTTGTTAACATGTTTTTACATGGAGGCTAGTGAGGATCAAAAGCAGAATATTTGTTGTTGTCTGAATCTTTAAAGAGCACACAACTCAATGCTTTTTTGCAGTATTCAAAATGCTTAGCATTTTCCTCTTCAGGTTGGGAGTGTGCAATTCCGTTAGCCTTTTAAAACACAGCTGCTTCACTACATTTGTTAGATAATGTTATATTACAGGGCTCTCTGTTGATTTGTTTGTCGCTGTGTGCTGGTGGTTGATAATGAGCGTACCTGCAATGCACCACGACGTAGTTGCCCCTTTTTAGGCTAATATTGGAAATCCCTCTAGTGTACAACACGTCTAACAACCACATGCTTGAGTAGTGGAGTAAATATTAGAAATGGACTGAATTTGAGGGTTTAAATACTCAAATATAATTTGAATATAAATAAGAACGAATGCAATTTGTGTGGTATTATAGAGGAAGATTGACAGCTTTAGAGCCTGTCTGTCTTTTTAACTCTGCACTTTATTTATTTTTTAATAGAACCCCAGGAGCTATGCATATTAAAACACACTTTAATGGCTGAAAAAAATTTAATTGTGCAAAGTAATTTATCATTGAAACATTTTCAACACCTTTCTAGTTTACAATAACACTTTTTTTTTTTTTTCTGAAAGTATTATCAGAATACTTTTTGTCCCACTGGCTTTCTGTCTGCTCACAAATTCTTGTCCCCTACCATAATAAATCCAGCTTCAGTTCTCATTTTTCTGTATTTAACTCTTGTCTATGATTCTAAGGCTGTCTCCACATGATAAGGATGGTGAGCTGAACGGTCTGATTTTTAGGCACAGAGTCAGTGCACAGAGCTCAGCTCAAAACTGATTAGTTATTATATGATTTTATAAACCAGAACTTTAAAATCATGGCTCAAGCTGGCACAAGGTGATTTTTGTTGATCCTGTGTAGACAGCAAGACTCCAGCTGCTTATGATAAAGCCTTAGTAGTTCCCTCGCTGCTTAACATACGCTTACAACTTCTCTTACCTTCTCCTCTTGTTTCTTCCCTCCTCATTCCTCCTCTGCTCTTAATCCTCTTTCATTACATCGCTTCTCTCCATTTGATTCCACCTTTCTGTCTTCCTGCCTTTTTTATTAGTTTTTTTCCTCACTTCCACATGTTGCGCTCCCCAAACTTTTATCTTCCATCCACCCATGCCCCCCCCAACCCCACCCCCCACCCCCCCCACCTCCCCTCTTGTTTGCGTAGGCCTGACCAGTGAGGGCGATGGTCAGGGTGAATCCGAGATTCTGGATTGGTTAGAAGAAGTGGAGGAGGGCAGCTCTGATTGGTTAAACGGTTTCTTCACTTTCCTGTACGGTCTGATAAACCCCCTGGAGCCCCTGGAGGAGGACGAGCGCAGTGCCTCAGGACTCGTGGAGACGCAGGAGGAGGACGAGGAGGAGGACGAGGATGAGGGAAGGTTCGGAAAAAGAGGAGCCGATGATGATGGAAATCGGGGGCAAAAGATCGTCATAGTTGGCCTCCATAACCAATAGCCTCTGGCCAACTTCAGCAGCCCAATTATCCTCTAATGCACTTGTTTTCGACCGAAGGGCCTCAACATCCAACAGCCCAAGCTAAAGTGTGGTGCAAAAGTTTGTGTGTTTTGGCAACTTAACCTAACTAGTAGCTTTGGATATGAATCTCTCCAGTCTAAACTTGTGGTGTAGGGCCCCACCCACTCGAGGTTTCACCAACTGGAATCCCAAAAATCGTCAAACTCGAAAAACAAGCTCCATTATTGTATCAGCGGAATCTTGAGAGGGTGAAAGTTTTTCTATGTTGTTGATTCTGTGCTGGGATATGGACATAATACTCAGGAACACTTTTTAGAAGTCCTCTGAAACGTTTATTTTTAGAATCTATTACCATTAGGTTCTGCACAAACCTGTTTGCAACACTAAATAACACAAAATACAAGGATCATTTGCACTTGGGACAGCTGCTCGGTTGACTCTTCTCTGACATTTCTTCTTATTCCTGCATGCCATAAAACGTTATCTTCAACATTTACTCTGGGACTTTAGGCATACATTTGTACTCTTTTTAAACCATAAGTTTAAGGATCTTGGTTTGTCTTTGGGTACATCTTAGTCTCTAATTTGATATTTTCTCGATCCTTGCATGAACTAAAAGTCGTTCTGGTCCGCCAGCTTGAAGGCTCAAAGCTCTTATTTTTGCTCTGATGAGCGAGGATCAAGGATCGACGAGGGATCTTTGAGCGAGGATGCACAAGAGGAGCCCTCACGGAAGTCTTGGTCGACAAGCCCCCTTTTGGATATCAGTTATTGATAGGATGTTGCAGCTGATCGGACTGATCTGATACATAACCTGACTGGACCGGGGTAAATTCGGATTTCAGATTTAACTCAAGTGTATCACAATCAGTGTGTTTGTTTTCTGATCACCGTCTAGATAAAAATCTGTTTATTGTAGGTCTGAATAACAAAAGGACCTCAAACTACTTTTATTAGAAAGATTTTTGTTTCATTATCGGTTATTTCCCCCATTATTTTATTTTTATTATGGATAAAATTAAAGTCAAACGAGGAGTCTTTTAGCAAGAAACACTTTTTTCATATTAACGTAATTTCCATTCAGTCACATCTAGCCTACAAATGTCTTCAGCTGTCTTAGTCTGTGATGTGGGCCTCACCTTGCAGACCTTGGCAACAAACAAGTTTGACAAGTCCACCTGCCTAATTTGCATGTTGAGATCAAATAACAATGCAGGCAAACTCAAGATAAAGGAACACTTTTTATACCAGGTGAAAAAGCAAAGCCCCATGATTAGATGTCAATATCCAGATAATGTAACAGATTGCACGTTAATACCAGGTGAAAATGGGGTCTTGAATGGTTTGTTGGCAGCGTATATAACTGTATAGCTCTTTTTACTTCACACATTTTGATATGCCATAGAAGGAAAAGTACTGGTGTCAAAATTGTCAGCCATGAAGCCAACTTCTTTTTAAATCTGAGGTTCAGGTTTGGGACTATATACAAGTAGAATCCATTCATGTCCAAGTTGTTGCCAGTTTGTTTGGGTCAAAGTTGAGAGAGGAGTGCACTGCAGTAGGAAGGTGTGATGTGTTAAGAGTTGCAGAGGGCTGAGTCAGGTGATACAGAGGAAAGACATGTTTGATTAATTACGCTTGAATCTACTGGTCGTTGCTACAGGCTTAGATGGCCGATGCCAGCGGCAGGTATATTGTCTAGTGCATGTGACAGAGGGTGTGTGGGTTTCTGTGTCGACAGGTTTCCACTGAACTTAATGGCTGTGACGAATGCGTGGATGCACCAGATTTTTTTTTTTTTTTGGAACAGGCTCTTTCTGTTTTGGGGTGGAGTGACTCCAGCTTTGGCTTTTTAGAAGAGTGAGTGTACATGGTGGTATTGAAGCTAGGGTTGGGCCAGTGTAAACGAGTTTGATTTTTAAGGCAAACACCGGACCGGAATACCGAATTTTACCACTTGACACAGCAGCCGAGTGAAACCTAATGATACTGAGAGAGCCCAGAATGAGAGCTCATTGAGAATCCCAATCGGCTTTATTGGTTAAGTGTGTGTACACTTCAAAGACTTTTATTTTTTTTCATTAGTTGCTTTTTACTGAGCTGGTGCATATAAGATAAGCTCATTGTATGGTTATTTTTCCTTTTGTCATTCTATAGGTTTGTGTTCATATTAACATTAGCTAAACAGATTAGAGAATGATGCTGAGCTCCCTGCCTATTACTTAACTGGGACAGAAAAGAACATTAACTCCTCCTGCCTCAGTTTCCAGCCACTATGGATTCTGACAATTATCTTTCCACCCAGTTATTGGACGTCAGGTTAAGAAGCAGCTCACATATGAATACTATTTACTACTGAGCTGTTAGTGGCAATATTCACCTTATGTTTATTTCTATTTTCTGCTATGGTGTAATTGTAAAATTTCTTAGGTCTTTCTTCAGCCATTGCAATAGTAGTACAAATAGTTTTTAAGGATGAAAGGTCTCCAACAGCATTTCCTACATATGGTGCTAGTTAACAGTGAAGACATCTTTTGGACTATTTATTTATATTTACTCTGGCTAAGACATGTCAGGGATAATGCTATTTGTATTGCACAGCTTATCCCTCATTGAAATCAAGCCAAGTTCCTAGTCAAGTTTCACTTTTTAAGCAACCGTGCCCTTCTGCTGCAAAAAGTTAATGTGGTTTGCTTCAGCTTGCTTGAGGCTGAGATTAGCTTCATGCAGCATTTTTAGCAGACTAGATAGCATGGAGCTGTGTACATGGCTTGTGCATAAAGTACTGATAATCTAATATTAGACCGTAGGAATGATAAACTGCTGTGTTAACGGCCTGATCACTTTATGGTGTGTTACAACAACAACAAAGGTAGAACTGTGAAAGAGCCCAGTGTTGTAACTCTTGTCTTGTTTGTGTGCGACATCAGATGAAAAACCTGGAGATGCAGCCAGGAGAGGAGCTAAGAAAGGTATCGTTACACAGGCTCTTGCATGAAGCTGTGCTGTGTTACAGTGTGAGCTAGACTAATGGATGAAGTTTCAACTACTCACAACTCGTTGTGATCTCGGATCCAGCTGAGCGTTGGATCGCCGCTGGGTTTAGTTTATGAATGACTTGTTAATCCGTTTCAGTGTTTCTTCTAGATTGACTGCTTTGAGGGGGATGCTAACCCAATTATTTGCAATATTACAGAATATTTTGAGCTGAACAAACCGTTTAAAGGAGTCATGTTTTATTTCCCAGTGATGTTTATTTTGCACCTAACCTCACTTACCAATATCAGGCTTGTAGAGCCAGGAGTATATCCTCTCTGGTAGTCGAGATGGATCAAAGTCTTCTCAATCATTTAAAGTGTTTTTTAAAAAAAAAGTTTGGCTTAATTCTGCGATTGATTAGTACCCTACTCAGGCTTAACATGGGTTTTAATTCATTTAGAGTATACCTTTACTTCGGTAATCTTTTAAAGAAACCGGTAGAAGTCCTGTTTACTGCTGTTTTCCATAACCCAGTATAACATACCGATGTGGTCTACAAGTCTACACACTGCTTGTGAAGTGTGAGTATGGCATGGAACTGGTCTGTGGTTCTAATTTATCCTCCGACATGCACACGCCCGCCTGATGTGTGGTGATGTCCAATAACAGAGTGAATTTGAGCATGGTCTTCGTCCTATAACGAGTGGTGAAACCCAAACCGTGTTGTTGCTCATCCATCCCAGAAACCTCTCCAACCAGAGATGTGGGCTCGAAGCTCCGGGAGGCTCTAAAGCAGCAGCTGGCCATCATCCACGAACGTGTGGAGGCCAAGAAGCTGGCCAAGCTGGCTCTGGCTGAGGTCAGACAGCTCCTGGTCAAAGAGGAGGAGGACAAGGAGCTGGAGCTAGGGAGGAAGGAAATAACAGCCAGAGTGAAGGAAAGAGTGGCCACCAGGCTGCGAGAGGAAGAGGAGAAGATAGAAAAAGAAGAGATGGAAAAGGCTTTGGAAAAACTAAGGAAGGAAAAGGCAAAACCACTGAATGACGAAAAGGAAGAGAAAGAAGAGAGCAAGGAGGAGAAAGAAGGTGAGAAGAAATCTAAGAAAGGAATGGAGAAAGAGGAGAAGTCGGAGAGAAAGGTGGAGGGCATGGGAAAGAAGGCACAGGAGGAAGACAAGGGGAGCGGGAAAGAGTCTGCCAAAGAAAAAAAGCGAAACAAAGCTGAGAAATCTGACAGAGGCAGGAAATGAAGTAAGATGTTTATAGAGGAATGTTTTGATCCAGCCAGTGTTAGCTATTTCAACATCCACAATTAATGTTTTCAAATCAAGGGCCTAGGTGGCTGGTAGATGAAATGATTAAAAATGATGTCAGCTATGCTTTTAACTATTGCATTGCCATTATTACTATTGGTCTCGTATGCGATTCTCAATCAATATTATAGAAGTGTGCAGTAATTACTCTAGTTACTCAACATTATGCAGAAATATTAATTCAGTTTTCAACACTAAAGTTTAACACATTTTAATTGATGCACTCAGTGGAATTCAATTAAAGTGGTAGCCAACTTTAAGCTGTTTTAGCTTGTGTTTAGAAATCATTCAACAGAACAGAATAGATGTTTGGCGTCTTGTCAAATGAAGGGGGAAAAAGAAATTTGTTTTAAATGTTGCAAAATGCAGTTGGGGCTTTTAACCCAACACAGTTAAAAGGTATTCTAGCTCAGAACAGTTGCTTTTCTGAAAAGGCTAAAGAAAAAAGTAATTAATTTTCTAGCTAGACAGGCTTGTTAGGTTTAGTACATTTTATGTCTCGTAAGTACTTTTGATCCTGGTCTGAAGCTAACCAGCTAGCTCAGGGCTCTACAGTGATGGTTGCCTATTTTCCATTGGCAACCAATTAAAAGCCAAGGTTGCGTAGTGAGCAGACACCACCCAGCACTTTGTGCTGTGCTGACAATTTGCTACACTTTGGATTGTGAATTGCCAGTTGGGAATCGCTGTTATTGATGTTGGTACAGGCTGAATTTTGCAATCTGTACTTTTAGTTAAATGGTGACGAAAGACTGGCATATATGGGGGTAATGGAAAAGAATATAATTAAAATCACAGGATTCGGAACAAGCACTGAAAGATTCTCTGAACGTGTTGATTTCAAGTGTGATGTAGTGTTTGTGATCGTGTTTAGGTTTGACTAGAAAACAGGATATCTGTTCCACCAATTTCTCCACTGCTAGAAATTTATGATAATGTGACTTTTTTCAAAATATTTCGGGAGATTTGTGTTCCACTATCATAAATGTTGATTTATTTTTGTCAATAAAGTTTCTGGGTCCCTGTAAGTGCCTCTTCTCTTAAGTGAAAGCCAATCTTCTGTGGTTCTACCAGAATGCATGTTGGGAAGGAACTCTAAATCTTTGACCTCAGCTCAACATCCAGTTAAGACATTTTTCTTCTTTTTTTGTCTTTTTTTATTTATTTTTTCAGGTCCCTTGTTTTAGGATAACACATTACTTCTCAGCACATTACATTTATGGCAATTCATTTGAAAACAAAATTGTCAAAAATATTTGTCGAAATGCAACATATTTGTCAGCTTAAGACAAATCATAAAATGTCAGTCAGCAAAAGAAACCCCATGCCTTTTTTGAGATGGTTTGATAGGAAATTTTCATTCATGTGAATATTACCAATGTTTTATAACCTTTTTTGCTGCAGACATGTTTTACTTACAAAGTCCCATACCTGTTCATGTACAATACATAACCTACATGCCCCACTGTCAGCAATACCAGCTGAACTATTATGTATTGGATCTTCAGTACAGTACGTGTGTACATCTACAAATATGGCATATTTCAAACCCCAGTCATTAAACATGATATGAAATCATTTTAATATCCTCAAGGACCCGGTACACACACACAAACATCCTTTGTCTATAATGTACACATACATATGTTTCCTGCAAGCAACATGTGCATTCATCTCATGTAGGACTGAAAGAGAAGGCTGTTGTCGTCACTTCCCGTAAAGAAGAAGCCGCTGCCCCAGTGGAGACTCCTGTCGCTGAACCTACACCAGAAGGTACCACACTTATTATACATTATACATGTTTTCAGTTCTACATGTCAGACAAGTCATAGGTCATTTTGGCTAAGGTTGGACAAGTTGACAATACATTTGTTTTAAACCAAATTACAACTACCACCAAATTAAATCCCACAAATCTGAAGCCACAGCTTATTCTGCTCCTGTGTGATGTAGCTGAATGAATGTAGGATATTATTCACATTATTTATTGATAGATTATGCTAGTGGATCATGTTTGGCAGTGGACAGGGGGTCCGCGACCCTATTTAAATGTCTGAAAATGTACATTATATGAAACGCGTTGCCTTCCACGTGTACTATGTTTAACAATAACGCATGATGTATAAATATCCGTTCACCCAGTTTAATATGCAGCTCAGTCTTTTACAATATATATAGTAGGGGGACCCAGCTCCGTCTCTTTTTCAACTAAGGCCCGGACACAGAGTCCGAGGGGCTGCTGGCCTTAATTTGGGCAGATTTATTTATTTATTTATTTTTTTTAAATGTATAATCGGTGGGGCTGCCACTGCCGGCAGTCGTACTAAAATGACCCATCTGATTGGTATAGTGCTAACCCGGAAACAGGGCGCTGAATGAACGTGACTTGTCTCTCAAAATCTGAAATATTTTAAACTGACCTTTTGTTGATCTGAAATGAAGACCGATTCAGCAACTTCACGGCCTATTTCTCGCTTAAAATGTGCTCCGAAACCTGTTTCGGTGAACTATTTTAGTACAATATGAGATCGTATTCTGAACAAGCCGCCATGACAGTCTTGTCTTTGAATTTCCGGAGAAAACGGATCCACGTGACGCGTTCGTCCAATCAGCTGCTTTTTTGGGCAACGATACAGATTAGCGCCGCCTGCTGTTATGGAGACGTATTACGTCTCTTCTTTTAGGTGTGTTCTGAGGCACATTTTGGACCAACTCGGGGAGACTGATCAGTCAAACTGCCTTTTCTGCCGACGGTTGGCCGTCTGGTTGGTGTGTAAGCAGCTTTAAAGGGTCCTTGGCCTAAAAAGGTTGAAGACCCCTGGACTGTGTAGCATACGGATGAGTCCTCAAAGTTTAACTGCTTATTTTAATAATCTGCTCGGCCAGAAGAAAGTACTTTTTGAGTTCTAAAATGGAAACCTTTTGCATTCCCAAGATATGTCAGTGCCCATTCATTCTTGCAAATATTCATATAACATTATCCCTCCTCCTCCTTAGCTGTTATTGAGCCTGAGCCTGAACCTGTGGAAGATGTGATTGAAGCTGCTGTAGCGGAGGACACTTCTGCACCTCCGCCAGGTACGTGAGTGTCTGTGTACATGTCCTTCATCAATGCAGGCAGACGGTTAATAAAAGCAGAGAAATGTCTTGTTTCACTACAGTACAGCTAGGATATTCCCTTGGAACTTAAGACCCACTTACTGTTCAATAGGAAAACCTGCGGTGTTCAGCAGCACTGGATATTTTGGGGCTGAATGAACATTGTAATTTGCTTCTTCACACATCTGAGTTACTTGGAGTGCCTCGATGTTAGCAAGCATTAGCCCAAGTTTGGTAGGTGTCAGTAGGCAATTTAAAAGTATAATGCTGGTTTTTGGCCGATATGACTCACACGTTAAAGATGTCACCAACTGACACCAGCAGGACTTCTGCAGTACAAGGCTTGGCGTGAACTGCCTCCTGCAGGATGGACCCTGCACAACATACTGTGACATTGCCAAGCTGTGGTGTGTGTGTGTGTGTGTGTGTGTGTGTGTGTGTGTGAGAGAGGGAGATAATCTGTACAACTGTGTGCTCCTCCCTCTAGAGCCTGAGCCTGAACCTGAGGTAGCAGCTGAGCCTGAGGCGGAGCCAGAACCTGAGCCTGAACCCGAGCCAGAGCCTGAACCCGAGCTCGTGGAGACTCCTGAGGTTGGTACAGGCCAGGTTGATTATTATAAAACCATCAGTGAAACTGGGTCCAGTTGCAGACTTTTGAATGCTCCTTCAATATCGATCCTTTTCATAAAAACATCTCTGCTGAAATTTGAACTTGTAAAGTCAAATGTACTCAAGAAGCTCAATAGTTAATTAAATAGTGAAACAAGTATTCCTTCAGGGAATCATGACTGCTATACTATCATGTAGTATGTTAACTGTATACTTTATTCCCTTGCACAAATACAAGTTTGAACCTGTTGACATTTGGGCGGTGGATACCTTTTTTAGGTGATTGAGGAGGATCCAGAGGTGCTGGAGGAGGAGCCTCCTGCTGTGGAAGAGGATGCCCCTGTGGAGGAGGTATTTGGTTTGTGTTATTAAAAGAAGCCATGTCCTTGCTACTGCCACCCCCTGCATCGTAACTGCATACCGGTTTCAAACTGAATTCTCTTTGTCTTCGTGGGGGCTGGGATGGAGGTGGTAGAAAGGTCTCGTATCTTCCCTGCAGAATAAAAAAAAAGATTAGCGCAACCTCAGATTCATGAGCGTATGCGCTTAAGTATAACAAACACCAGTGTCAACAATCTTTCCTTTCCAATTTCCTTATAGGTCTACAGGTTTTTCCATACAGGCTGCTTAAATTCCTCCATTTGTTTTGAGTGTAAAGCCCCTTCTAAAGTGTTCTCCAGTTCTAATGCCTACCTGTGCCACCCATAAGAAAGGAAAGTATAGCAGCAGTAATGTAGACCTGCAGATGTAAACACTGCTTCTTACACTCAAATAATAGCTGCTGAAATGTCAAACTTACACCCCCTGCTGGTAGTGAGATAGATAGATAGATAGATAGATAGATAGATAGATAGATAGATAGATAGATAGATAGATAGATAGATAGATAGATAGATAGATAGGAAACACATATCGATCGATCTCTCTCTGCTGTTTTTTTGTGTTTCTGAGGAGTTACATGCTACTTGACCACATAGTTAGAAATGAAAAATTAAACTGTCTCGCGACTACTGCTGGTATATTTATTAATTTCAAACTTTTCTGACAGACCTTCATAATTAATAGTGTTATGTGTATGTGGGCAACTTTCTGACCACATAACTTCAGGAAAACTCTTATCCATACGTGGTTTTTTAATAGCTAGTAAAAAATGTGAATAGCTGTATCTTCATCTAACCTTTTGACGATGTTTCTTGATTCAGGCTGTTCCAGTCGAGGAGGTTGCAGAGATGATGGCAGACCAGTCTGAAGAGGAGGCAGCGGCTGAAGAGGAAACGGCAACAGAGCAGGCAGTGGAGGAGGAGGAAGAGGAGGAGGAGGAGGCTGCTGCCGACGAGCCCGCGGAGGAATTTGTAGCGGAGGTGGAAGCTGCAGTGGAGGAAGACGAGGAGACGGCAGAGGACATTTTAGCAGAGGTGGAGGATGCATTGGAGGAAGTCGAGGAGGCCGTGGAAGAGCCTGCTGCAGTGGAGGAGACGGAGGAGGCTGCTGACAAGGTAGCAGAGGACATTCTAGCAGAGGTGGAGGCTGCATTGGAGGAAGTCGAGGAGGCCGTGGAAGAGCCTGCTGCAGTGGAGGAGACCGAGGAGGCTGCTTCTGAAGAGGTGGCATCGGATGCTTATACTGTAGAGGAAGAGGAAGCTGCCCCTACAGAAGAAGCTGTCGAGGAGCCCTCTGAAGAGGAAGCAGCACCTTCAGAAGAAACAGTCGAAGAGGTAGCGCAAGAAGAGGAGGCAGCACCTTCAGAGGAACCGGCTGAAGAGGAGGCAGCTCCAACAGAAGAATCTGTGGAAGAGGAGGAGGAGGCAGCACCTTCAGAAGAAGCTGTTGAGGAGTTAGCGCAAGGAGAGGAAGCAGCTACCTCAGAAGAGGCAGTGGAGGAGGCTGTAGAAGAGGAAGCAGCTCCTTCAGAAGAAGCTGAGGAGGAGTTGGCGCAAGAAGAGGAAGCAGCTCCTTCAGAAGAAGCTGAGGAGGAGGCAGCTCCCTCAGAAGATGCAGTGGATGAGGCTGTAGAAGAGGAAGCAGCTCCTTCAGAAGAAGCTGAGGAGGAGGAGGAGGAGGAGGCAGCTCCCTCAGAAGAGGCAGTGGAGGGGGTTGCAGAGACGGAGGCCACTCCAGAAGAAGTTGTAGTGGAGGAGCAAACGGTACCAGGTAAATCCAGTTGTGTTTGGTGCTTTCAAGATGGTGGATACCTTTCTTCAAGCACAACTCGTTAAACTAAAACTCGATTGCGCCTCTAAAAAACTTAGGAGAAACTTAAACTGTTGCGCAATACCCTTCTGCCATTTATTTATTTATTTATTTATTTTAATTTAAATTGAAAGTCAAATCGTGAAGTAGTGGAACTGATGATCCAAGGCTGACTTCTTTTTTCTTTTTTGTCAGTGTTGTACCTGTGCTGAACGGATGTTTGTTTTTAAAGTGCCCATATTATGCTCATCTTCAGGTTCATAATTGCATTTAGAGTTTGTACCAGAATTAATAATTTTCAGAAAACACCATATATTGTACTGCACATTGCTGCAGCTCCTCTTTTCACCCTGTGTTGAGATCTGTGTTTTAGCTACAGAGTGAGACATCTCACTTCTGTTCCATCTTTGTTGGGAGTCGCACATGTGCAGTAGCTAGGTAAGGACTATTAGCCAGTCAGAAGCAGAGTATGAGGGCGTGTCCTGATAGTAGCTAGGTAAGGACTATTAGCCAGTCAGAAGCAGAGTATGAGGGCGTGCCCTGACAGTACCTAGGTAAGGACTACTAGCCAGTCAGAAGCAGAGTATGAGGGCGTGCCCTGACAGTACCTAGGTAAGGACTACTAGCCAGTCAGAAGCAGAGTATGAGGGCGTGCCATGCTAGCAGCTAGGCGAGCATTATAACGTGTGTTACAAAGTGACCACGTTTGTCTCTGAAGTAAAGGCTGGACTACAATAGAGCTGTTTGGAGCAGTTTGTGAACAGTGTTTTCTGTTGGTGATGGTAAGTCCCTTTGGGGGGGACTTTGGGCTTTTCCACTTTGTAAACCTATAACGTGCACAAAAAGGAAATGTATAACTCAATACAGTAAAGGAGAAAAGCAAAAAAGCATAATATGAGCACTTCAACTGATTCTGTTTTTGGGAGCGTACAGTTGGTTCATGGTATCGTTTTTAATCCACAGTAACCGAGACGGAAGAAGTAGCACACGAAGCAGAGGATGCAGCAGCAGAAGAAGGTATATACACACACACACACACACACACACACACACACACACACACACACACACACACACACACACACACACACACACACACACACACACACACACACACACACACACACACACACACACACAAGGGATAGATGAAATGTAAAGGGGACAAAGCTTTGTGAGGGGACAGCATTCCAGGATTTTTAAGATCTTGTTGTTTTACTAGTGTGTTGTTTCTCTTTGCAGCAGCAGAGGAACCGATTCAGGATGAGCCCACAGGTAAACCTCGTTTCCATTTAACGTCACGCTCCTAACGAGGACTTGTAGGAAATATGAGCGCAGGATACGTCCACAAGTAGCCGTCTAAAACAGTCTTTCTCCCGCTTTGGCCTCCGGTCCACACTAAGCTGTCTAACAACAATCCTTTTTATTATCAATTAATCTGCTGATTATTTTCTCTATTAACGGTTCATCCTTTATTAATTAACCAACAGTCCAAAACCTAAAAATATTCACTTTACAATGTTATAAACCGAGAAAAGCATATTTTGGGACTCTGAAAGGAGAATATTTTTGGTATATTTGCTTGAAAATTGACTTAACAGTATTTGATGATCAATGGGCCAGATAATGCTGCGCATATCACGAAAGTAAACGCAGAAACTGAGAAACTTTTTCGGATCCCTGAAATTAGTTTTATTAGAGTTGTGAATAAGATATGTAGTAATAATAGCTTTATTTATATAGCATTTTTAAAGCCAGTTACACAGTTAATCACAAAAGACATAGAATTATCAAAGTATAAAATACAAATAATATAAAACAAGGAGCAATTTACCAAATTAAGTTAAAAAGAACGAATGCAGTTGAAGCACAAAGTAAACATTTTTTTGAGAAAATGCAATTCTGAGATAATGTAGTTTGAGGACATATCCAGATAATATAATTCCATCCATGAGTCAAATGAAGGTGCGTGTAGACTCAACATCCCGTCTGTGCCTTTCCATAGAAACGTAAAGGCTGCGGCGGTTGTCGTGGTGACGGAGCAGGGACCCAACTGACCTTGCATCAGCAACATCTGAGCGTGCTCAGAGCGATGATGCACCCCTCCACCTCCAGAGAAACAACAGAGTCGTTACGACAACACTCTCTCTCCCCATCGGCCCCCCCCCTCCGCCCTTCCCCCTCTCTGTTTTCCCACCTTCCTTTTTTCAATTTTTTTTCTTTTGGTGTAAACGTGAGATGATGGATAACTTGTTTACTAATATGGTACTCCCTGTTTTTACCCTTCTGTTTTTTTTTTTTCTTTCAATCACCGTTCTCAAAGCGCCCGTTTCCAGTTTAGTTCAGGGTGCTTCAGTTCCGTGTGAAAGCCGTGAGTTCCCCTTACAGCCAGTCTGCCGGAGTCTGGAACTTAGATTTTGAAGTCTCGTGATGGTCTGGCTTCCTGGAGCTCAATACTGTTAAGTAAACGGAGACCAAAGTTGACAGCCGAGTTGAAATCGGTCTGCGTGCGAAGACTCGGACTGCAGACTTTCTCCACTCTGGGCCTTTCCCTCCTGATTAAAAAATATATATATATGTATCAGCTGAGAGTAACGCAATATATTTTAAATTAAGGTCATTTAAATCCAAACAAAATGTTATTTTCTGCCCCTCTCAGTTCAGAATTTCGAAGCCCATCTCCGTTCAGCTTGTTAGTTCTGCTCGGTGTTGTAGACTCTATGCAAAGCTGTCGTGATGTCCGTAACCTACCTCCCCCCCCACCTCCTCCTCACCCAGCAAGTTAATTTACCACTCAGTATATGTGTCAACTCCAGGATGAGCCGTATGATGGCATGTGAATTCAGAGTGTGTGTGTGTGTGTGTGGGGGATGGATGGATGGATGGATGGATGGATGGATGGATGGATGGATGGATGGATGGATGGATGGATGGATGGATGGATGTACTCCTTCGATGTATCCAATGATGAGCATGTTCTTGTGTGTTGACAAATCTTTTACTCACCAATACTTTCTGTGAGCAGTAGAAGTCATGATGTGGTTTCAGGAGTTTGTTTTTAACTTTTCTTCTTCTCGTTTGTTCTCTAGCTAACTTTACCTCTGTGTGTTTGTGTTCTGTAGATTCCTAGCTGGTTTTTTTTTGGGTTGTTTTTTTTTTCTTCTCCATTTTCAGATATGATTCCCTAGATCATCTGACTAGACTATCTTAAAGTTTAATATGAAGTTCTAACTTTAAACTTCAGCTCTTTAAGTTTTAAACTGTGATGTGAATGAGGACATCATGGACGGTGCAAAGCTGTCACACTGTGGTGTAAAGATTATTATTATTTTTTTTTAAATCCATCAGCTATCCATGGATCTGTCGGTCAGGCTGATTCCACTTTAGCGTGAGTGTAAAAGAGGAGTTATCTGTGGCTCCCGGAGGGTTGAACAGATCCTGTAGAAGTCGGCCGCAACTAGCTGACTGCCAACCAGTTCAGTGAACGAGATCTGTGGTTTCTATCATCCGTGCCGTGTGTTTTATTCCAAAAGGGAGACTTTCTTTAGTCACTGTTCCTTTTTTTCCCTTTTGTGAAATCAGAATCTGTCTTGGTGTGTTTTTTTTTTTTTTTTTTCATTGATCAATGGTACCAGGGCCCCTGCAAGGCCAAACATCATCTTACAAACCATTCCATCACATAACTCAAGTTTAAGGATTGAGAAGGCCCATTGAGAGCTTCATGGATTTAGTTTAGAGCGTGCAGGTGAACATCCTTTGGTGTCCCTGTTGTATGACGAGAGAGAGAACTGTGACACTACGGGCGTTCTCACACCTAGAGTTGGTTTTGCTCTGGTCCGAATCAGTTGATGGGTTTGTAAACTTGGCGCGTTTCCCCTTTTTTGGTTTGAGTTCATTTCGCACAGAGAAAACCTGTGCAACGTTTTACTCAGCCTATGTGTCTGGGGGGGGGCCTGGGAGCAAGAAAATAAATGCAGGAAGAAGGTCCTGTGTTCTGGACTAGGGCTCTTCTCTATGTATTCATTAAAATACATTATTTCGCTAGCGACGTTACTGCGTCTGCTCTGGTCCCTGAGACTTCGTTCTGCTCCACCGGCGTCTGTCTCCAACTTTAGCGCCGTTTAGTTTGACCACTGAGATGAGAGTGACGTGACTGCAAGCTTTTAGCCTGGTCCTACCAGACTCTGGTCCATTAGCCTGGTCCTACCAGACTCTGGTCCATTAGCCTGGTCCTACCAGACTCTGGTCCACTAGCCTGGTCCTACCAGACTCTGGTCCATTAGCCTGGTCCTACCAGACTCTGGGGTCCACTAGCCTGGTCCTACCAGACTCTGGTCCTACCAGACTCTGGTCCGCTAGCCTGGTCCTACCAGATTCTGGTCCACTAGCCTGGTCCTACCAGATTCTGGTCCATTAGCCTGGTCCTACCATACTCTGGCACATTAGCCTGGTCCTACCATACTCTGGTCCATTAGCCTCAGACTCTGGTCCTACCAGACTCTGGTCCATTTCACTTGTACAGAGAGTCTGGCCTCTCTCCAAGTGTTAACTTCCTTGAAGTTTAAAACTATTGGATCTAGCCAGAGCCACTCTAGATCTGCCGTAACCAATCGCTGACGTTTGGTCGTGACGTCAGCTTAGCATCGCTAGCGTTAGCCTTAGCCAACTCCTTCACCACTAACGGAGCGAGCTGGAAAACCAAACTTTTCCCAAACCCCCGTGGGGGAGGAGGGCCAAAGCATCATGGCCACCAACACAACTCAGCAAAGATTGGTCTTGCTCGAGCTTTAACTTCTGGATATTCGGCAGCGTTGCCACAACGGACCGGATGGCTTCGCTCGTATCTTTCTAGCGCATGTCCTCAACGGCATCGTTCTCAGCCCCTCCCTCTGTTTGGTGATTGGACCGGTTAAGATTTGGCCGGAGCAAACTCACGAATATACCGCAAACCCAGACGGAGTACTGAAGGGAAATTAAACGCTCCAGGTTTTGATTCAACCAAACTAAAAAGGTGTGAAAATGCCCTACAGTAGTTTTAGGACAATGGGTGCAGCACTGTGGAGAACTCATTTCTGTTGTGATACTGACAATAAACAATATAGATCTGATGATTTATGTTGAATTACAACACTACTCTTAGTGGAAGAAGAGAGACCAAGTAAAACATACCGTTATTTTTTTTTTTAATTCTATCTTTTGGTGTCATAGTCCCACTTTGTGTTTCTAGTCCTGGCATATTGTTTTTTTATGGTGTGTAGTAGTCGTTTTTGTAGGATGTCTTGTCCACTAGCTGGTCTTTTCTACTCCCTCACATTTTGTAAATCAATGTGAACTCTAAAATCTTTTTACCATTTGACGATTACAGTCTTTACCAAGAGAGAGCTTCTAGATTTTTAAAAGGAACATTTTTAAAAAGGACTTGGAGAAATGATACAAAAAAAATTTTCTGAAAATGCTTTAAAAGGTTTTTACAAAGCCATAAGCGGTTTGTGACAGGCATGTTTTAAGGGACTGTGCTACTTCAGGACAACTTTTTATTCTCCAACAAAACAATAGGAAAGGGCAGTAAAATAAAAGGGCAGAGCCACCCGGTGAAACAGATTTGCGTCTTTTTCGTTACCGATCATTGATCAGAAGTCGTGGTCATGCTGGAAAGGCTTGTGCTCACGTGGACAGCTTTGCTCCCAGACACTGGGTGTGTCAGTTGCTGGAAACCGTTTAATTACTGTGCAGGGGAAATAAAGCTGCTGGTTAAACACCGGCCATCTCTTTGCCTCGGTGTTGTCTGCAGATCTAATACTGTCCTGTAGATGCTGATGATGATGACGATGTAAATTATTGTGAAGTAACGATGGATTGTGGAGATTTGAAGTGTCACGGTTTTCTGTAAATGATCTGTTGCTGCAATAAAAGGTTTGGGACAACCGTGATGACTCGTGTCTTTTATGATTCATGTATTTTGTGTATGTGGTTCCCATTAAAGGTGAAAGCCACAAAGGTGCAAAATCCTTGTAAAACTGTAAAGAGTATTCATTTTTCAAAGAGATTTGTCTCTGAAATGGACAATAACTTATAAACCCTTTCTTAAAAGGTAATACCACAATGTAAAAACAGTTTTCACCTGGGTAGCTCACTTGGCAGAGCAAGCCCCCAAAAACGGAGGCTCAGTCCTCGACGCAGCGGCCGCATCTCACTCTCCCCAGCTTCCTTTCAAGGCTGAAAAGGACTGTACTTTTTCTTTCCCCTCTTTCTGCTACACCTGTAGTTAAATATACAATATGTTCCCTCTGAACTGTAGTTGAGTAGAAGTATAAAGTGGCATACAATTAAAATGAAATGCACAAAGTACAAGTATCTTAAATTTGTAGTCTAGTAAATGTTTTCAGTAACTTTCCACCACTAAATATTTAGGCTATGTTAAGGCAGTATTACTCAATTTTCTGTTGTACCAAATCTGACCACAAGAGGTCCCCGTATCTCTGAGTTCTAAAGCAGTCCTCATCAGGAAGGTGAAGTGGAGCACTTCTTCATGCACAGGAATCCGTTAACAGCTCTGTGTACACAAGGATGATTAAAGTGGCAATCTTTAAGATTTCAGGTTGATTTAGAAGTTCAGTTTGAGTGAAAACGATAGACTTGTGCTGAGAGTTTAGCACAGAAATCCAATGAATCTAATTTTGTTTCTATGGTCTGGAGTCCTGCTGTTGATGTGCAAGCTTCAAGTTTTCAGAATTGCGTGCATAGATCCATTTAAAAGGTAAAAAAACTGTAATGCAGCATCACCACAGAGCCCCAGTTTATACTACTGCAAATGTAAATATTGCAATCATGCATTTATTTAAATGAAAATCTTCCAGATCCCAGCTTTGAGACTGAAATATTATCAGTATACATTTTGTTTTTCATGTAATTTTCCGCAATGGTAACATGCGTGGTCTTCTGTAGTTCCCCGGACACGGAGGTAAATCCTTGGTATTATCCTGATGAATCTGAGGATTTTATGTTTTACTGTAACATTGTGTGTGTGTGTGTGTGTGTGTGTGTGTGTGTGTGTGTGTGTGTGTGTGTGTGTGTGTGTGTGTGTGTGTGTGTGTGTGTGTGTGTGTGTGTGTGTGTGTGTGTGTGTGTGTGTGTGTGTGTGTGTGTGTGTGTGTGTGTGTGTGTGTGTGTGTGTGTGTGTGTGCGCGTGCGCGTGCGCGTGCGTGCGTGCGTGCGCTTTGGCAGAACAATTGAATTCAAATAAAATGACATGATTTATTATTTTAACTCTTGACAAACTCAGTTACCGTGATGTTAAGTCTCATGCTATCTCAAATGTACAGTAATGACCGTTGCCAAAATGCACTGTAGGTCTACTGATTTACATCTTTCTTTCAGAGAGAAACCCAAATGGCTTGGGTATACTGTACATCTGTCTGTTTCTTAAAGCTATCCAGGAGCCGCAGAGCAGAGGATGTCCTCCAGAATATCCACCTGAAAGACAAGATCCAGAGAGAGACAGAGACGCTTTGAGTTGTTTGTCATGTGAGCCGAGCATCGTGTATCCCTGACTAACTGACTGACTTCCAAAGTGCATCAAATGCCTCCCAGCTGATGCACATTAGCACAGACGGCCAAGGATTACATGGGGTGATAATCCAGTCAGATCAATTCAAAGCTCATCAATTGCACAAAACCCATCACAAATATATTTCCCTGAGCGATAGTGCAGGGTGTTTTTCTTTCTTTCTTTCTTTCTTTCTTTCTTTCTTTCTTTCTTTCATGTATCCTTGGGCTTGAATGTTTAGCTCAAGGCTACATTCCAGAGGAAAGGTTCACTTAAATTAGGAGTGGACAGTGTTTAATTCCTTCCACTGTCCAACCATACAGGCCGGAAGGGACGTCTCTTGTTTTGCTCAGGGACAAATCTGTAACGAGGTGTCCATTATCAGGAATGAGTGGACAGCGGCTGGCGAGTGTGAGCAGTGTTGTAATGCAACAAAGTACAAATAATTACAAAAAAAGTAATCTTCTAAAAGGAGACTTAAACTTCTACCAAAGTTATTTTCTGGTAAGATACTTGTACTTAAGTATTGTAAGTATTGCTTTCAAGTACTTTATACAAGACTGCGTGAGTGATTACATACAATTAAATCAGTTCACTCAGGGCTCCATCTGCAGTTGGTCATAAAACACAAACATATTTCCCCTATAACTGCACACGCAGCTTCCATCTGCTGCAGTATAACAAGCCGTTGTCTCTGTGCTTAGAACTCGCTCTGAGCCTCTGAGACACGCAAGGAAACCTAATCAACACATGGGGTGCTTCTGTCTCTTATTGTTTTTTTTTTTATGTATTTGCACAATTTATTTATCTATTCATTTATTTTCCCTGCAGTTGCAGCATTTGCCTCAACTGTCCACGCCAGCAGCAGCGCTGCATAATCCCCTTCCCTTCAGTGTTACCTGGCTGCTGTCTCCCACACAGAGGTTCCTCAGCTGGTAGACGGTCACCTGTCCATCGCTGTCTCCGACCAGGACACAGTCTGTCTGGGGGGCAAACAGCAGGCAGTTCATCTTCACACCAGCGGCAGCAGGCTGCACGATGACCGGGTCCAAGCTGAAGGAGACAAGTGTACAAGGTGGGCAGACAGGATTACTCCTGGCACAGGTTTCACTAGGGATGGGTAGCCTTCCAAAAAGGTTGGTACCGTGACTTTGATACCAGTTCCTGAACAATACTTTTTTTGGATACCAATATTATAAAAATGCCATTTTAACAAATATAAATTACAACATTACAGCGCACACGTTCCACCAAAACAAGCTCCTTCCCGAGGCTATTTTGCAGCGGCACCGGGGCTCCACCCGGCGCCCAGCGCTGCCCAAGACGATTGTGATTGGTTTAAAGAAATGTCAATAAACCAGAGCACGTTTTTCCCCCATCCCGGAATGCTGTGTGGACTAGGCAGACCCTCCTCCGCAGCGCTGTGGAGGAAGGTCTGGCAATGCGAGACTAGACAGCCAATCGCAAACATTATTAGATCTTGGTAGAAGCATGCTGCGTGCTTATTGGCTCACTGAGGCCGATGAGATTTACTCCTTAGGTAGTGAAATTTGGTATTTAATAAAAAGGCATTTTTCGATACTAAGGAGGCGATTCGGCTGTGCCTAAAAAAAAAGTATTGAATTCGCTACCCGGCTCTAGGTTTTGACATCAGGGAAACAAACGGACAGACAGACAGACAGATTCCCCCCCCTCAGTTTCACTCACACGCTTGAATTCAAGTCCCAGATCTCCAGCTGTCCCTCATTAACGGCTCCGAATACTGTCGCCCACTTTGGGGACCACTTGATGTCGCACACCGTTCTCTGGGTGGAGGTGAAGCCTAACGCGGGCTTATGGTGGTCCTGCTTCCACAGCTGGATGGTCCAGTCAGCCGAGCAGCTCAGGAACACATCTGGACTGAGCGGACTCCATGTGACGCGGTTCACAGGACACTGAGGGGGCAAAGACGTGACAGTTGCTGAACTTCTCTCTGATTTTCTCAACCCAAATGAAAACATCAGCAACAAGTGGTCACGGAATTAATTTTAGCTGATTAGATTTAAGCATCTAGCAGGAAACATTTACAACTATTGCAACAAAAATGTACCGCGAGGACCCGAGAAACATGTAAGATTTGAAGTGGTCCGAGACAGAAAGATGAGATGAGAGAAAAGGTCATTTTGTAATCTTAAAGGAGACATATTATGCTTTTCTGTATTTTCTGTCATATCTGTTATGACCACCTGGTGACCTGGTGCAAGCAAAACAACCTAGAGCTCAACGCTCTAAAGACAGTGGAGATGGTTGTGGACTTCAGGAAGAATTCTGCCCCACCTGCCCCTATCACACTCAGTGACTCCACAATTAACATTGTGGAGTCTTTCCGCTTCCTGGGAACTACAATCTCCCAGGACCTCAAGTGGGAGCTGAACATCAGCTCCCTCGTCAAGAAAGCACAACAGAGGATGTACTTCCCTGCGGCAGCTGAAGAAATTCAGCCTGCCAAAGACAATGATGGTGCACTTCTACACAGCCATCATTGAGTCCATCCTCACATCCTCCATCACCATCTGGTACGCTGCTGCCACTGCCAAGGACAAGGGCAGACTGCAGCGTGTCATTCGGTCAGCTGAGAAGGTGATTGGCTGCAATCTCCCACCGCTCCAGGACCTTTACGCCACCAGGACTCTGAAGCGTGCTGGAAAGATTGTGGCTGACCCCTCCCACCCCGGACACAAACTCTTTGAGCTACTCCTCTGGCAGGAGGCTGAGGTCCATCAGGACCAAGACCTCACGCCACATGAACAGCTTTTTCCCCTCCGCCACTAGCCTTATTAACAAGGCCCGGAAACCACCCTGAAACTCTCCACACCCACCTCTGGCTCTACATGCCACTGTACTTAATCTGCTCTTTTTTTATCTTAACTGTTACTCTTATTTTATTATGTTACATCCTGTGTGTGTACATATACACATATATTTATATATTTATACTTATATTGTCTGTTCTGTTAACCTGTTTGTTTAACTTATTTTAGATAATGTGTGACATGCACCTACGACACCAAAACAAATTCCTTGTATGTGTAAAAAATGTACTTGGCAATAAAGCTTTTCTGATTCTGATTCTGATTCTGATATGTCACATGTTCATGGTAAATGTGACTAACTTTAATTTTGGCAATAATAACTAGTGATGCCCAAATGTTCTTTTTTTTTCTGAGCCCACTAGATGGGACTCTCTCTTCAACAAAGGGTTGAAAACCCACTGAATTGCCATTCCTTTAACCTTTTTCTTTGAACAGAGAGGCCATCTAGTGAGCTCAGAAAATAAAGGCTGTGGTTCACGAAGCTTCATTTGACCATCACTAATAATAACCCTCTCACGCAGTTTCCTCGTGGGCCCCCTCAAAAACTCTTCCTCTGCGCTCAGGTAGCCGCTGCTGCGCTCCGTTCACGGCTCCCTCCCTCTCAACCTCTTCTCTGCGCTAAACTCTAGACACACTCGCCAAATCGTCACAGCGTTACAAGTGTGCCACAAAAATCAACCGATTGGAGAATTAAAGGTCAATTCTGATTGGCTATTCGTCTCCAATTAGATTGCTAGTAACAGGAAACAAATCTACGGGGGGAATGGTCAGGAACGAGGCACACATATATACAGTATGACGCCATATTGTTGTCTTTTTGTGTTTTGCTTCAAAGCAGCAGAGGTTGAAAGTAACGAAATACATTTACTCACATTAGTATATTGAGTAGTTTTGTTGTGTATTTTGTATTTTTCAAGTAGTTTTTAAAATCGGTCATTTAAAATGTACTTGATTACGTTTTGAGTGAAGTATTGTATTTCGCTACATTACAAATCCCATCCGTTACGGAGTAAAGACCGAAAGCCGCGCCCGGATCCACAACAGTGAGGAATGATCAGCATCTAGGCTGCCTACCAGGCGCCAAGTCTTTCTGTAGGAGACGGAGAACGAGGTGGAGGTGGATCAGGACTGTTAAGAGACTGTTTCAGTAGAAATGCTAGCTGAAACATTCTGCTGCCCAAAACGACAAAAATCCGTGGCTACATTTGAAAGACTGTTCATTTAAATTCAAGCGGGCCAATAATATCATCATGCAATGCCAGATGTGCCTGCCTACGGAGGAGGATTAGGGCCACTGGTGAAAAATGTATTTGAGTTCACAATTCTGACTTTATTCTCAGAAATCTGACTTTAAACTCAAAATTCTGAGAATAAAGTCAGACCTCAAATACATTGTTCACCAGTGGCCCTAATCCTCTACCGTACCTGCCAAAGGTGACTGAACTGGCAGCATTCAATAACTAACTAACAACTCAATAACATGTTTTGGTAAGTATTTGTGCATTGGTATTTCAAACAGAGTTTTAATGACTAATAGCAAATTACTTGTTTATGCATTTGTATAGATTTTTCTTTAATTAAAAGGGATTTATAACCCCTTGTCCTATTTTCACTACATGGGAGAGATCCCCCCCCCCCGCCGTGTTTTACAGTTTTAAATGTAACTAAGTCACTTTTACTTAAAGTACATTTAAAATGAACTACTTATTACTTTTACTTGAGTACTTTATCAGATAGGTAATTTCACTTGTACTTGAGTAATATTTCATCAAAGTATTGGTACTTTTACTGGAGTACAATATTTTAGCAGTCTTATCAGAAGGAGGTGGTGACTTGTATTCTGGTGGACTTACAAAGTGCTTCCTGTACGTCTCCAGAAACTGCTGACTGTTGGAACAGGAGCACTTGTGGATGAGACCTTCCCATGTGCCAACCAAGTAGACACTGGCATCCTGGTGAAACAATGAACCACTGGGGTGAGGCATGCTTGCAATCATTTAGAAGTCAAAGTCCAAAAAACAACCTTAGAACTATCGGAATTGTCAATGGCGGCACTAATTGGCAGCCAGAGCATTAGCACAAAAGATACCTGTTCGTATGTATGTAGTTTTCCACAGAAAAAAAGCTTTTAAGCCCCCAACTTACTGTTGGATGGAAGTCAAAGCACAGACCAGGAGTCAGTGCTGACAGAACACTTTCTGTCTTCTTCCCTGTTGTGGTCCCTCCAGCCCTCTTCTTTGTGTTATGACTCTTCTTCAGCTTCATCAGGTCTATAGACAGACAGACAGACAGATAGACTTTTTCAAAATTTGACCTCATTTTGAAAAGCTAGAGCAGGTAACAAAGACCTAACACTCAAAAAGCTTTTTGAAATAATAAATGTCTAGCTGTGATTTAGTCTTGTTAGGTCCCTCTGTCTGGTTCTTGCCTTTGCAGTGCCAATATGACAACAACTGCATTGTTGTTTCCCTGTCCTTTAAAATGTTCCGAGCATGTTTGAGTTAAAGAATCTAAAAGGTTTTGTGTCCAATAACTTCTAAATGAAATGTTAGAAAGGTGTTTCTCTTTGTGAATGAGTTACATTACAATTCTGGTTACTTCTGGATGAATGTATACTCTTAGAGTCCATCACTATACACTTTAAGCTGAACTGACAATGGTAAAAGCATTGCCTGGTGCTGAGTACAGTACCTATGCAGTCGAGGCCATTGTTGCTGACAAACCACTTGCTGATCCTGCCATCTGCAGCCACAGAAAACAGAGATTCCACCTTCTCTTCTCCTGTCAGACTCAACTCCTGTTGGGTCCACCTAAGCTGCCACACTGGATCCAAGTGCCTGTTGGGACATCCACTGGACACACACACACACACACACACACACACACACACACACAGAGAGCATTAATGTGAGTAGTAGCAGCAGTAACCATTAGTTGGATGTACGAGCTGCACTGTCTACACACAATCCTCACCTGCTGCTGATGAAACAGGCCTTGTTGTCTCGACTCTTCACGTTGTAGATAGCGATACTGCCATCTTGCATGCCCACAGCCAGCTGACTGGGGCTAGTGGATGAGAAATCCAGGGAAGTCACAGCGCTGTCACAGCGGATGACACGCTCCGGCCACTGCAGAGGTGACACGTGACAACATCTGGAATGGACAGCTGGCACTCCACACACAGGAACCAAATTCTCAGTCGACATTCTGCGTACCGCTAATGTTATTAGCCAATTGGGCTTTATCGGTTTCTATCACTACCAAAGATATGAGGCATTAGGGCCCTACTCTACCTCCTAGATGGCTCAGTCAGCCGTTAGCATCCATTGGTAAACTGATCACCCATCTGCGTCAATATTCTACGCTTACTGCGGCGCCGGAAAATGACATAGTAAGAGCGAGCGAAACTCTGCGTAAGGGCTGGAGGCAGGTTGGGCTGGTGGGTGAATCAAACAAACACACACACACACGACCTTCACCCGAGAGACCGGTGGTCCTGTCCTGTGTGGAACCAAATGTCAGTGGTAGTATAGTCTTGCATTGCCAGACCTTCCTCCACGGCGCTGCGGAGGAGGGTCTGCCTAGTCCACACAGCATCCCGGGATGGGAGAAAAACGTGCTCTGGTTTATTGGCATTTCTTTAAACCAATCACAATCATCTTGGGCGTTGCTAAGCTCCGCACGGAGCCACGGTGGAACATGTGTACGTTCAAAAGTTGTTTTAGTCGTGCAACAGATAACTCAGATTGGACAGATAGTCTAGCTAGCTGTCTGGATTTACCCTGCAGAGATCTGAGGAGCAGTTAACCATAGTCCTCAGAAATCGGCCAGAGTTTAAAATTCTATATGAACCATATGAATTGATGATAACTGCCTTTCTGAACCTACTAGTATGTGCGGCAGGCCCCTTCTAACCCATACCTACTGTACTGTATGAGGCTCATAACCACTGGTAATGCACAGTGGATGGTGTGATACCATTTAAAACAGGTGAATGGAGGTAAATAAAGGTTAAAACATACATAAGTCATACCGTGGGATTTTTGAGAGACCAGCAGCACACCAGGCCTGGTTTCTGGTTACTGGAGCCAAACTCACCATAGCCCACAGCCAGAAGGTCCTAGCAGAGAAAAGCAGAGCACAAGCAGATCTGTATAAGTGAACAGTTTCTGTCAACTGTGAAACATTTTTAATAGATACAATGTTTTTGGTAAAAAGTAGTTCCAGTGAAAACTACAGACATCATTTTCTGGGGATTATCCAGTATAACCGGAACATTGTCTGGTGCTGTTTCCCCCGGTTGAAGAAACAATTGATCGATCAGAGCTTTGTAGGCAGGCTTAAGAATGGGTACGTCATCTTCCTACATTTCTAGCTAGCTATCTGGCTACTACACTCATGATTAAAAAACAACAGAAATATTGGTGACTAGCATGGATGCAACTGTTTGGGTTATTGTAAGACGATGTAAAGAAACAATTCTTAAATTGACATATTTCGTTTTTTGCAACCACTACTGGGGGAAAAAGTGTGTTTTTGTGATTGGGGTGAACTACCCCTTTTAAATAATACAGACTAACAAAAATGTTGCCATCTGCAATGACATATTGCAGACATGATTAACGCTTCATTTCAATTTCCCCATGTTGCTAATATAAGTAGTGAACACCATTAAATGGACATCCTACAATAGAACTCAACGGTGACTGCCGACTTTTTGAACGGCTCTGGTTCTGGAAATAAGTTACCCCATTCAATTGCTCTATTGTCGTTTCATAAAATGCTTAAATAGAGTTTTAAACCTGGAACCAAGCCAACCAGCTGTGAGATGAATCGTGACCATAAAACATTATTGTGAAACAAAAACCTTTGTTTCACAATCTCGTAACTCATGGTAGGTCTACCTTACATTATGGCTAATAATCAAAATCTTTATGCATAATATAAATAAGGGCTGCACAATATGAGAAAAATATCTAATTGCAATTATTTTGACTGATATTGCGACTGCGATATGATACACGACATTGAAGGGAATGATCATTTTTGTATCATTCTAATTTTCATTGAAAAATATTAAGATGTATAGTGTGATTTTTGCATATTATATTAAATTATAGTTTGTAGGATACGATTTGTAGGCCGGGACGTCTCTGCAGCACCACAATACTTCATTCTGAATGGTTTGACGCATTAGATATTACACTAGTGGTCCATATTGCGATGTCAATAAAAGTGTGATTAATTGTGCAGCCCTAATGGGAATGGGATTTTCACTGTTGAGCTCCATATTGGCTGACAGAAGCATTTCCAAAACATCATCAAAGGAGATAAAATGACAGTGACTCAGGTGTACAGGAGCAGTAGTTTTTTTTTGCCGACCGCAGCAGGTGTGTCTGTGTTACCGGGTTCTTCTTGTTCCAGGCCATGCTGCTGACGCTGCTCCCTCGGCTGAGCTCGCAGCTGAAAGCCCAGAGACGCTCCACGGCCGGAGATCTGGGGCTCTCTGCATCCTCCTCCCTCTGCTCCCTCATCCCAGGCTTCACCGGACTGTCTGGGTCTGACACAATCGTGGCATTTATACCCACCTTTTCATTCAAATGGTTACATTTTTATCCATTAGTATCAGGGTTCAACAATAAGGGTTGCCCAATGGCCCAGGGCAAGGCCACTCTGGGCAAGTAAATATAACATGAACAGAAAAGGGATACAAAAAAAAAGTTTTCAATCATTTTTTAATCACAAGGTTTTTCAATCATAAATTATGTTATCGTTCTCTTGCCCTCAACAGAGAATGCTTGTTGAATAATTGGATTTAAATGTGCCGTTGGTCAAAATTGAGTTGGTGCTAGCAACACGTGTGACTGGCGGCTGTCTTGTTAGAAGGATAGGAAGATGATGGCTGCGTACGAGCTAAAGCAAATAAGAAATGTTCAAACTCTATGACATAGTAGAGAGAAGGGTACCTAAAAATGCATGCGGTCAAACAAATTACAGACAGGATTCACTGTCTCTCCGGTAAGTTAATTATTGCTATTACATTTGATAGTTGTTTTTTTTTTAAATAATTGCCTCCACTTTCACTATGAACATTGTAAATTAAGGTCAAATATAGCAATTTACTTGAGTCTTTGTTGTCATTTTAAACCACAAATAAAAATGTATTTGCATAGGGGCCAATAAAAACTGACCTTCGGCAAGCAGAATTGTTTTTCACTTGCAAGTAAAAAAAACAAAAAGAAAACCTTAACCCTGAGTATCCATTAACATTTTATCTGACCTGACCAATAATTGGGAGACAACACATGTGTCCAGGGGCGTCGGACTGGGGGAAAAAAAAGGGACCCCAAAAAGATGCTAGAATGAATAGCTGTGGATGCGGGGAGGGGTCCATAGAATATTCCTCTCTACAGGGCCCAGAATGTTGTGCTACGCCCCTGCATGTGTCCAGGAAGCACCCTGATTCATCTGCATTAGCACTAGTAGTGTATCAGCGCTTTTGAAGTGAAAAAAAAAAAGAAATGCCGCCCATGTGATAATGAGCTGACTTTACCTTCTATTACGGGCAGCTGTCTGTAAGCAGCCAGCTGGGGTTGGAAAATGTTTCCCAGAATGCTCCTCTCCATCACTAGTAAGCAGTGTTGGAATTTCTCTGACAGCATAATCAGCTGCAAGTCTGACTCAGCGTTTAAACTGTTCCCAAGCGGCTCCACTTCTTTCAATGAGCTGGCAGCGCTGGCTGAGGAGAAACACAACAAAATTATACATGCAAGGAGGGACGTTACAGGCGATAAAACCCCAGGCCTGAAGCACTATTACCTGTGCTGGCTGTGCTGCCCACTGACACGCTCCTCTCTGCACCTCTGCCACTGTCCACAGCAGCCTCGGGACACTGAGCCCTTCCCAGTTCAGGGCTGCACAGCTTTATACCCTGCTCAGGGCTGATCAAAGCATCATACACATCCCAGCTGGTAACAGTCGTGGCTGTGGGCATGGAAGTTATATTCATTACCACAGTCATATCACCCAGCCCTACTTTTTTGCGTGTTACCGCCAACAAATGTCTGTGAATGGAATAGTGTGAAACTGGCAGCAGGACTGTGTATCCCCTTGCCGATTTTAAGTCATCGTTTTAATTGTCTTTGTTTAGTCTTTTCCCATAACCCCCCCGCCCCACCCTCGTCTGCCTCGTATCCAGCAACAACAGGTAGCTGTTTCAGTTATAAAAGCTCCGATAATCCCACTACCTGCCCAGCACCAAACAGCATACACAGTTAGAGACTGGCTGGGGAACATAAGCTAAAGAGCCAGATGTTATTTTTAGGAAATGACGGAGCCCAAAACCATTGGTGGAAGAAGTATTCAGATCCTTTCCTTAAGTAAAAGTAGTAATACCACACTGTAAAATTACTCCTTACAAGTAAAAGTCATGTCTGTAATCCTCATTAGGAAAAGGTAATTAAAATATAAGTAAAAGTACTCAATGCAGAAAATTCCTCACATTTTAGAAACTGGACACACAGTTCTGTCAATCAACTACGTGTTTAATAAGCTAATCATCTTAGCTTTACTTGTAGGCATGTATATTATTGGGTAGTTTAATTTATAATAAAACGTATTTTATAAACTACATGTGTTTTGTGTGCAAAAATCTTAATTTGTAAACTAACTAGTCTGGTTAATAAAGTACAATATTTCTCTCTGAAATGTAGCGGAGTAGAACTAGAAAGTGGCATTAAAAGAAAAGACTCAAGTACAAGTACCTCAAATGTGTACTTAAGTACAGTACTTGAGTAAATTAGTACATTCCACCACTGCGCAAAACCGAGCTAAAAGGAGTGTAAATATTGTTTAAATAGGTAACGGTCGTTGGCTTCTTGTACACTATATATATATATATATTTGTGAGTGTTGTGTTTTCTGCTTGTTCCGCTGCCCCCCCAAGTGACCATAAGAAATATTCATTGATGCAGCGTTAGCTTTGCAAGCTCCAAAAGGGAAATACTGAGCCTAACCTTTGTCCACCGTGACAATGCTGTCGCTCTGGACCTGTTTGTTTTTAGTTGCTCCATTCATCGTCTGCACTGATTGATCCACATACTTATCGTTGTCCATTCTGCTCCTGCAAACCTCAGCATACTGATTGTTTCTCTCCCTGTAAAAAAAAAACAAACAAGGGGAAGATGACACCAGCTGGTTGAAACCAAAGAAGAAAAATACATCTTTTGATTAATGACCAACAGACAACCCCCCCCCATCCCCTCCTCCAATAATCAAAACTGGCCATTGCAATCCCCCCAAATATCTAATAATAATTACATTTGCACCATAAATTGATGCAGAAAAGGCACAAATTGTTGCAGAAAAAAATCACCAGAAATTAAGTGTTTGATATGCTCAAAATTTAAATTTTGCTTAAAAGTGGAGATCTCAAACCCCCCCCATGTTGAACCCAAAGTTACGCCCTTCCCAACAGATAAAATTCACTTTTATTCCCCAGTCAGATACTGTATTAATATGTGTGCCTCAGTTCCAAAGAAAAATGACATCTCTGTCTTTTTTGTTGCAGTTTTAAAAGATTAGGAGTGGTGTGTCTTTCCCATGTGTATTCGGCTTGTCAATCAGTTGGAAAAAAAAAAAGTAGAGTACTTCACTCACATGATAGCTTCTGCATCATCGGCGTCCACTGACACAAAGGTGCTGGGTATGTCCAGCAGTGAAATGCTGTCTGTCTCAGAGATGTAGAGATCTATGACCTCTTTCAACATGTCTTCTGTCACCTGTTCTTTCACGGTGTCTCTTTTCCTCTGCACATCTGGCAGCAAACAAAAGATATGAAACAGAAACTTGTACCAAATACCACAGATAGGTCACAAATATCTGCTATATTATATATGTATTTTAGAATTCATGTGATGAACCTGGGAAGTTGATGGGCATGTCCCGTTTGGAAAATGTATCCTCAATCTCCTCATTCATCGACTCTATGGTAGACTGGCTGGATATTCTGCTGCTTCCTAATATTGACCTGGAAAACAATGTCAGAGTACATTTTTACAAGGTGAAAATGTGTGGCAACAAAGGCACAAAATACGATGACAACACTAAAGATAAAATGATTATTTTCCTGCCCATCATCTCTCTTATCAAGAACTCATACACTGGAATAAGAAAATGCAATTTCATTGATTCATTGTTGATTCATATTTAATAAAGCCACCTGTGGTAAACAAGCATATGTCTAAAAAACTTGCTGTTGGTTTTCCTCAGTTTTCCTAAACCCGAGGATCCCACACACCGCAATGTCACCTCGGATCAGCTCCAGCTGTTTGACCGTCAGATCAGCTGGTGTATAGTCTCGCATTGCCAGACCTTCCTCCACAGTGCTGCGGAGGAGGGTCTGGCTAGTCCACACAGCATTCCGGGATGGGAGAAAAATGTGCTCTGGTTTATTGGCATTTCTTTAAACCAATCACAATCGTCTTAGGCGGTGCTAAGCGTAGGATGGAGTAACTGGACAGATAGTCTAGCTAGCTGTCTGGATTTACCCTGCAGAGATCTGAGGAGCAGTTAACCATAGTCCTCAGAAATCCACCAGAGTGTAGAATGCCAACACAAAGAAAGCGGAAGTTGACGGACATCCGGCCGAAATGAGGGGACATCTGGCGGAATTTCAGGTGGCACCTGAATAATCCCAGAAATGAAACGTCGTCGATATAGACTAGATGGTGTATAACAATGAGTGGTGGTACCTGGAGAAAGGCATAGCAAAGCTCCCGGTGGCTGTCGTCTGATCTGATGCAGATCCAGCAGACAGTTCATCCAGAAACAACCTGCTGGCTTTGGCCTGCGCAGCTGCTGGATCTGCATGCTGCAGCGGCTGAGGAGTGACGTCATTGCCTTCATCATCAAACACCTGCAAACAGGAGAACAATTAGCCACGTATCTCCAATATGACTGCTATATTAGCTTACTGCTCCTACAAATATAGAAGGAATGGGGCACTGAGGTAATACTTGTAACCTGTTGGTGTAAGTTACCCGAACAGATTGTCTCTGAGTTTGAATGGAGCTCTTCTCCAGAACTTTGCTGCCACCGCACAGGCTGAAACTTTTCCTGCTCGGGGAACCGACGACGCTGTTTATGTCTCTTGTACTTTGGTTGACTCCGTGTATGCCTGACACTGAAATATTTATTGTTCGAGAAGAGCTAGGAAACAGCAAAATAAAACATTAGTATAACAGTTAGCAGGGCTCCAGTTCGTTAAATACAGTATTTGCATTATGCAGGGCCTGAAATAGGCCTGTACTCACCAGTACTGAGGCACTTCTGATTTTTGAGGACCCTTACTTCTAATTGTTGTAACAGTATTATTTATAGGCTGATATTTATACCAAAATATGCTATATATCATTTATTGGGGAAAGCCAATTTGGCTGGTAAATGGTGCTAATTTTGGACCCTGCCTGTATGAATATTTATATTTCTAAGACACACGTGATTATCATGTCATGGACCTGTTGAATTAGGGTACTGCATGGGAACCTTTTTTGGTTCAGATGCTGGGTGAATACTCGATTCTGATTGGCTCCAGGGTGTCCTAAGTAGTTTCGGCTAAACGTTCTGTTTAACTTTATCGTTCTAAATTAATGCGCTAACGCTACATTAAAAGGAAATACCGAGTGCCTCGTGCCCTGACCACACAAGCTGCAAGAAGTAAGGTAACGTTATATCTGAACTGACTTTTCTGTCTCACTTAGCTAGCTAGCTGTTCAGCTCACGTCCAACAATAATGTTACACATGGCGTATAATTTGTTGGTGAAAGTATTGATATGTATGTATAGCTAGCTTATCTTGTTGTTAAACATGCATTCAAATTACATTTGCTGTTTGTCAACCAAACACAATGTTATTCACTTTGACTCTTGCTAGCATAACGTTCGCTGGTTAACGTGTAGCTAGCTCGTAACGTTAGCTGAGCCAAGACTGTGTGATACGGGAAGCTCCAGGGCTGCTGCCATATAGCTACCAGTCTCAGGACGTAACGTTATCTTAGGTCCGTCCTATTTACTGGAGCAGTGAACATTGTTTCCATTGCATTAGAACCTCATGGGATGGAAATTATTGTTCCAGGTAATGCCGTTAGTCAAACCCTCAGGTGTTACCAGGGAAACGGAGTTATTGTTTGAAAAACTTTTAGTTTTTGACTGCCAAATGATATTAAAATAATGGTCTTCAAATGTTCTTTGGCAAGTGACCATGGAACCTTACATACGCATGTTGACAAAATGAGTGAAGAAATGTCAACTTACGGCCTTAGAACCAGAGTACGTCTCTTCTTTCTTTCTTCTTTTGCCACAGAGGTAGACATGATTGAAGCGCTGTTGTGCCTTCCCTACTAAGTTGCCATAGCAACGGGACGCCGTGCGCCTTTCCTGCATGGCGGATTGGCGGTGCCCATTGACATGATTGACATATATAAAACGCTTGGTGCCGCGCGATATTACCTAAGATATTACGATATATATGTCAATGGATATTACCATTGGGATATTACCAGACACGGGGTCTAATTGGTCATATTACGAATCCCACGCCAAGACCCGCCCTTCAATAGCATTCACACACTATTATTGGCCAGGCGTCCATACCCTGACCAATCCCCTAACCCTACGAGGTGAAATGCCTAACCCCAACCAATCGAGCTGCTTCGTAGTTCGGGTCTTGGCGTGGCCATAATGGGATTCGTAATTTTGTGGGCGCCGGTGCCGCCTGTGTGTTTTTAGACGCCACATAGAAATTAACGATTACCGGTAATGAATACAGCGAAGCATTACGGATAGCAGCTTTAAGGCTAATTGGTAGGCTACAGTTTAAAGAGAAAGAGAGATAATTGCTTGTAAACCCCACTAACTGGCAGTTGTGCAAGTGGTAGAATCTGTAAAAAAAACAAAAAACAAAAAAAACACAGGGACACAGCACGTTAATGAACATCAATATAAAATACAAGATGTAAATGTAAACAAGCCTGAGTTAGCAAGAATGCTAATTTACATAGCTACCTAGTCCCTAGGCAGGTAACAGAAACGGAGTAACAATATATATAGATACAAGTATACAATACACAAGTAGAAGACATAGATGTTGCAGTGTTTGAGTTAAAATTGAATTGATATTAATGATACGTGTTTTCAGTATTAATTCAGTAAGTATTAATTAATTTGATACAAATTAGTCACAATGTGATTACCAAAAAATAAATAGAAATAATAGTAGTTTGTAAAATAATAAGCTGTAGGCTACTTTGATCTTATTCCTAACTGCCCTGTTTCAGACTGCTGTGGGACTGAATTTGCTCATTGGCAAAAACATGCTGCACCTGCAGGTGCTTTTATCCTTAAATATCTAAATAAAAAGAAACCAGCGATGTATACTTTATAATAGATAATGACAGAAGAAGCCCTGGATTCTCAGTCTGACGTATATTTGGACATTGAGGGAGAGCAGAGACGTCCATCAGCCTATATTGACTGAATCTCTGGGTATGGCACCTCTGGGAGTTTGTGAGACGAGCCAGGGCACTTAGGATATTAAACTAGATGCTGAACTTCAGTGGACTAAAGCTTTTATGTGATGTCATCAATTAAGCAGCAGTGTGTGTGTATGGTGCATGTCTGGCAGTGAAGTCAGACAGAAGGGCAGCTAAAGGCAGCTTAGGTAAGAACTGCCTTGACTGCCAGTGATGTCATGCCACTGAACTCCCAGTGGGACAGAGAGTTCAGGAAAAACCCATTGCAGCACCACACAGATATAGATTATGTGCATTAAGACATCATTTGAGAGTTCTACACTAGCCTAGAAATCTAGACGCACCCTAGCTTCCAGCTTGCGAGCTGGAAAAAACTAACTCTAGTCAGGCCAATCACATTGTGAATAGAGTCGGTGGGCGGGCTTAACATAATGATGACAGAGTTGCGACGGTTCCGCGTGAATTCCCTGCTACTTGAAAACAAAGAAGATGGCTGCTGCTGCTGGCGAACAGAGGTCTTCCGAATTGGCTTTGACCGCAACTCTGGAAGACTTGGAGTTACTCCTAATTTCCACTGGTTGCGGAACGGCCCCGTGCTCCGCCGTCCGTCAATTTGATTTGATTTATTGGTTTATTTAGAAGGGGACAGTGCAATTTCATAAAACACATGAACAAACATGGTTAAAAAAGCCAGAATTAGCCAAATGGCTATTTTTCATCTGTAGTCCCCTGGCCAAGATGTAAAAGAAGCAATAAAATACAAACATGAAGAAACATTAACAAGTCTAGGGCAGATTGATAACTACAATATAAACAACACTGTAAAATACCTAAGGTACACAGTACCTGTTACAATATTAAAACGCATAAAAAACAAGTTCAAAAAGCTACGTTATATAAAATATGTAATACAGTGCGATAGGCTCTGGTTTTAATGTTGGCAGACATAATTGTTAATGAGCCAAATTTTCAAATTTTTTTGTGAAGGCCTTGTAAGTGGTGAGCTTTTTAACTTCTTCAGGAATTGAATTCCATTCTGAAGCGCCCCTCACTGACCAGGCCGAGCGACTGAAAGCGTTCGTGCGCAGAGGGATAACACAGTCCCCTCTGGGGGCTGGGGCCAAATCATGTGTTACTTTATATATGAGACTCATATCTACAAACTTATGAATAGTGTCCCAGTTTAGAAGACTGTGTTTTTTCAAAATTGCACAGTGATGATAGTGCCTTGGTTTTTTATCCATGACTTTAATGGCTTGTTTGTATAACCTTTCCAGAGGTCTTTTTGCAGTCTGACTTGCTTGACCCCAACTTGTTAGGCAGTAGTTGAAGTGGCTAAAAATCATGGAATGTAGAAAAATTATTGCAGCCTCTATTGACATCTCATTTCGAATTGAGTGGAAGTTTGCAAGGTTAAACTTGATTATTTTACATAATTTTTCAATATGGGCTTTAAAGGAGAAATGTGAATCTAATACTAACCCAAGATAGTTGTATTGATTTACAATTTGTAATGTTTCTCCAGCAACTATTATGTCAGGATTAGAAGAAACTATTTGTTTTACTGAAGAACATACCTACAGTTTTTGAAATATTTAGCTGCAGGCAGTTCTCCTGCAACCAATATGTAACACGAGTCATTGCTTTAGTGAGTTTATCAGCAACAATGTCTTTAGATCTACCATGAACAAATAAAACGGTGTCATCCGCATATATCAAACATGTATGCGGATCAATGCCCACCAGGTCCGGATTTGTTGCGTAAGGGCTGCGTCCATGACTGACAGCTGAAGTCACGAGGACCCACGAGATCTCGTGAATTCACGTAGAATAGAACCACAAAACCAACAACAGTTTGTTTCCATCCAGAGTAGAGGGGAAACTAGGGCAAAAGTTTAATCTATCAACTAGCGTTGCTCTGGTTGGTTGTAGCGCTATCCTATTGCATGCAGAGGGAATTTGAAAGACAACCGTTAATCCCGCCCCTTGGATTGAGCCCTGTCAATGGTGTATTCCAGACCCTACATATTGATGTGTGTCTGGCTTGTCAGGCTACGCCTACACATGATCAGAGGTAAAACGGCAGGGTGTGGCACAGAGCATATTGCAGGCAGAGAGGCAAAGCACAGCGCAGGTTTACGTTAGAAATCTTTGCAGAATTTCTGTATCGTGATATTATAGGTATTGTAAGCCATACATCGTGTCTTGTATTGTGAGGCACCCTGTGATTCCCTCCCCTAGTATACGTCATCATTGCTTCTGGCTTTGGTTGCGCCTTGAAAGGTCTGGGGCAACGAGGAGTTTAGGAGCAACTTCAAGCATTGCGCCACACTAAGGGTAGCGCTTCCTCCGACTTGTCCCCACCACTTTCCCCATAGGAAAACAATGGCACAGCCAGCGCAGAGAGGTTTTTACCGCGGATCATGTGTAGATGGCTTTGAAGCAGTGAAAAAAAATTGTCTTTAAAATGTTCCAGGACTTATTTCGTGTTCCCTGCTGAAATAATTTGCTTTAAATGTAGGCGTTCTTCAGAGAACAGAGAGCATCAGCAGTGTGTGATCCCTGTCAGCTTTACGAGCAGCTGGTTTTATGGGTTAAATGAGGTAATGATGTGAGGTTACAGACGGGGGAGCAGTTAACGACCAGCCAACACTGGGGACAGGGTTTCTACGGAGTTTATATGGCTGCTGTTAGGAGACACTTGAGATGAGTTATAGGCAGTCCGGAGCAGTCGTCCAGGTGTCCTTGGGACACCAACACACCAACTCATCATCACCCATAAAAAATAATTAAAGATAATTCTAAAGCCATATATTTGATTTAGTGGGCGTTTTATAGCTTGCTTACGCACCACTATTCTTTTTATAGTTTTGAATGGCTTGCTTTATTGAATATCTAAATGATTAATCGTTGATATTACAGCATTTGGATGATAACTGATTGTTTATGTACATGAATTGCCCCCCCCCGATACAAGATGCACATAAAACGGTTGGTTGTAAAAGTGTATTTGCTCGTGGAGATGCTCAAACAGTTGATCCTCATTAATCATGTCACTTTTCTTCACTGTGCCGGAGCCCCCGCAGCCTAACGTTTATATGGTGTCATAACTGTGGATCAAGAGATGCTTAATGTTTTGTTGATACCATTACAGGGGGACCCAGGTGTCGGGGAGTAGGCCTACATACTGCAGATGTGAGAAGAGTTAGTACTACATCCCCCGATCTGCTCAGAAGTCAATCCTGGCCACACTGATTTCAAATCGCAGATTTTAAACAATACGTTCAATATGTTTACAGTGTTTCCTTTAGGATTGAAACAGAACTGACACTTCACTGCAACACAAACAAATCTATTTATTCACCTCTATTCACACACACAACGAGGCATACTTTCAGTTGTGATTGAACTGTATTTTTTGAGTTACTATATAGGCCAACTTTGATCTTGACATATAGGCTAAGCATTCTGTAGCAAATAACAATAAACCCACTACTAATGACATTATCTTAATGCAGTGGAACTACTTCAGCATGTAAATAATGCTCCTACAATACAAATGTGAGCGAGGGCTTTAAGCAATTGCTATTATATCGAATCAACAGCCATGTGCGATTTTAGCTAGCAGGTGAAGAATAAAACCAAAGGAAATCACCAGCTAACTTAAATTAGCAAGACCAGGCTTAAATGAACTGACAAACTAAGTTATACGACTTACAGTTGTCAAGGACGTACACACACCATCTCAACTGGCTTATCATCTGGACAGCGTCTTTTTCCTTTCTCCTTTTTTCTACCGAGTGAAGTATCCACACTATTCTCAGGTATGGACATTTCAAAAAGGGTAAGACCCGAAAAGCATTTTGCTTCCTCCTACTTCCTTTTGGACAAGAGTATTTATTTATTTAGTTTATTTTTTGCTTTTGCTTTTTTCATATATTATTTTTGTGTCTTGTATTTTAAGGTTTTTGGTTTATTTTTTTCTATGTTGTTCGAAATAAACCATTCATTCATGTTGGCACACAGAAATGAAACAGATCTGGTCAGACTCTAGGTAGGAAAACATTCCAAAATGTCAGTTTATTAATAATATTGTATATCTAAAAGGGACAGGGATATTTTAATTAAGCAGACCAGTCATTGTGATCTTTGTTGTTGAGTTGTTGAAGCCGCTGTTGGTGTGAGAGGTGATGAGGTTCAAGCTATTTGTGCTGCCCTGATCCTCTGAATGGTGGCTAGAGGAAAGATTAGGAAATAGAAAGAAATGTCATTAGTGGCTAGATTTGCCACTAATTCCCGTACACATTTCCCACAAAATCCTCTTTTGCCAGTCCAGTGTTGGAGCCTCGTGTTGTCCCCACTAGGCCTGGATGAGGGACTGTTCAGGAGACCTGAATTCCCCTACTCTAAGATCACTTACATCAGAACAGCTGCCAGTGCTTACAGTTTAGTATGAACCACGCACCTAAAACATAAAAATTAAGTTAATCATGTCAAGTTATTTCGACATCCAGCAGCTTTATGCTGTTATCTTTGGTCAAGTATTGATTGGGTACAATTTTTTGCTTGTGACGCAACACAAAGTGTGCATGATTTATTTCATTCCAGCTAATGCTGTTTGTCTCAATACTCTCATATACACAAATAATGCCGTGTAAAGACTGATGAAGGGCAGCCTGCATCTGAACTCAGACTGTATTTTAGTCAAATGTAAACATGTTGGACAAACTATCGTTTCTCTGTGTAAATCATGCTCAGCAAACCTGAGCTTTTGCCTTGGTTTTAAGTAGCTTTTCTAAATAATAGTTTAATCTTGGCTCAGCATTTGCATAACCATAAACTATTGTAATATTGTTCAGGTTATAATAGGAGCGGAAACTGAAATGGGACGGCAGAATGTCCCAGGAATATTGTTCTGCAGTTATTCCCTGAGTTGAGGTTTTACCCGTCTTATCACATTTACTATTAATAGCACATTGATGATCTATGGTTAGTGCAGTGTCTGTGTTAAGTGTTGAAGTGTTTTGCATAACTGACAACTTACTAATGGCCTTCAAATACGGTACTACTACAAATGTGCTGCCATTATTTTGTTACCCCCAGGAAACTCCAGTGTGTTATTCCCAAACTCAAAGTAATTAAAAAAAACAAACATTAATTGATCGGTTTATGGATCAACAGGTCTTGGTCCTGTGTGTCCGGCAGATTAGACTCTTTAACTTCATTCACCGACCGAGAAGAAAAAAATTAAGTGTTCCTTTGGAAACTGCTACTCCATTCTGTCAATTTAGTGTGAGACATCAAACAATTTTCAAACATGTTATTTCCAGTGTTGTAAAAATGATATTGTCAGTGTTCTGTAGTGTGAGCAGTAGTGTGTGAGCATTCGAATGAGAGGCACCATTCATCTTTTGTTGCCCGTATGAAACCATAGCTTCAGGGACAATTAATACCAGGTAAATGTAAAGGCCGGTGATCAGACCTTCACATCCAGATAACATGTCCAGATATAGATTGCAGGTTAATACCAAATGGAATATGGGCGATGGATGAAAGTATGAAAAGTGTAAAAGCAAAACAAATGACCAGGAACAGATATAGATAGGATATAATCACCTAAAGGTCTGCAGAAGTTCACACTATAACCCTATCGTTGTTTTCACTTTAAGGACGAATAATATTTACGAAGTGCAATTGCATCCTGTTACCTGTGACGTGGGAGCGGGGAATTCAGACCCAAATGCAGAGAGGAGGCAGGCAGAAGGTGGTCAAAACTGAGGTATTTAATTATAACAAAAAACGGCAGCACAAGGGCTGGAAAACACACAAAACCAAAAACCGACGGCAGGAGCAAACAAAACACATGAGCTGGCAAACATCAGGCATGGGGAAGGACACAAGACGATCTGACAAGAAACAAAGGAACACTGAGGCTAAATACATGAGGGGATGAGTTAATCAAGAACAGGTGAGACAACAGGTGAGACACATCAGGGCGGGGCAGGACAATCAACAAAGGCGGGAAAACACAGGAAGTAAACTGGAGAAGACGAGACAGAAAACCAGACCATCAAAATAAAACAGGAAACAGAACACAAACAGGGAACACAACAAACACAGACCACAATACACAAAAAACACACAGAAACCAATAAGGCAACAGAAAGGAACAAACAGGCAACAGAAATGGGGCAAAATACAGAACAAAACACTGAAACCATAACAGTTACCAATGTATCCAGATCACGCTGAACTAGGGCTGGGCGATATATCGATATAAAAAATATATCGATATATTTTTAAATGCGATATGGAATTAGACCATATCGCATATATCGATATAGTTCAAATTTGATCCTTGCTCCAAGCAAGCTGCTGACTCCTTTTGGATTGGCCTCTTTTATTTTATAGGCTTTTTATTTAAGATATTTTTTATTTAAATGTGCACCTTATGGAGCTTTGATTTCAATAAAGGTACTCCTGTTGTTATACAGTATTTATATGTTATACAGTTTACATTTTATTGTTATTTGAACAGCTGAGCATTTAATCATGAACCAGGTGAAGAAACCTGTTTATTATTTATTCATTAGTTTTTGTAACTGTTCACTGAAATAGCCGGTTTCTATGAAACTACTTGTGACATGTCATATTTGGCTTTGACTGAACATTTGCTCTCAATTTGCAGAAAAAATACCGGGATATATATCGTATATCGATATTCAGCCAAAATATATCGGGATATGACTTTTGGTCCATATCGCCTAGACCTATGCTGAACCTGTCTAGTACAACTTCTGAAACCACAATTTTCGAAACCGAGAGAAATGCAGGCAGGCAGTCTGAATACTGTCTGAGTGTGTTTTGAGACTCCTTCATCCACGGCGAAGTACAAAATTCCACACTGTCCCCAACCCTTATTAGCAGGTCAGAAATGTTAAGCAGTTTCCTTGTTGTTTTCCCCCCCCCCATTGCACAGCAGGTCATTCTAATCCCTGCAGGTTTAAGCTACACTCCACGTAAATAGAGAGGCTTCGAACACATTTGCGTCCCGTCTCAGACCAACAGTACTTTAGTTTTTTGTTTGGGTTGCATTCATTGGATGAATAAATTGTAAATAATACCATTTTGTTAACATTACTGTTACAGACGGCTGGCGCTAACCTGGGCTCGTTAAACAACAAAACACAGCAGCTAAAAGTTAACCTAGCCGGTGACGTTACCCCCCCCTGTCTTGTTTGCCTATACGTTGTGTTTAACATGAGAATGAGACTAACTTGCCTGGATGAGAGTAGAGTTCGATTTAATCGGATATCATGCCGATTAATAGGCAGGCGCATCTGCGGGCAGCCTAGTGTTGTTGTTGTGGAACACGTGTTCGACGCACACTGCCCCTAGACAGCAGAAAGAAATTCTGTGTATCTTGAGTAATTATTAGTGTTACATTTTATCTTTCAAATAGAGGTTTAAAAACAAGCACGTAATAATAAATAATAATAAATCGGCAGCATTTATCGGCCATTGGCTGACCCTGATTTCTAAAGATCGGCATCGGGCAGATAAAAACCCATACCGGTCGACCTCCTAGATGAGAGTATGTATTTTCATATTATACAGGGGTTGGTGCTGTGTTAAACTGACTCACCCAGAATCTGCACGGTTCCGCTGCTTGCTGCGGTGGGTGACCACGACCACGTAGCGCTGAATCCAGCCCCGCTCTTCCTTGTTGTTGTAGTTCAGGTTTTAAAAGGTGAATTTACAAAAAGTTTGTCTTGTGGAAAAAAAACAAAACAAGAAAGGCAAAGTCTTTTCCATCCGAAACCGTCTTTCTCTCACAAACGTCTGCGTGGCGTCTGGTTTGCAGCCTTCAGCCTGCAGCGTGCCGCCTCCCGAAAACTGTCTCCTGCTGAAGACAATCTCCCCATGACTTTTTTTTCACTACATGTCTGAAAGAAGACATGTTATTGAACACAAATAGCCAAAAATCTCAAAATTGACCAGTGAAATAAAAACGATGTTTTTGCCTGCCGTGTCTCGCCTTAAAAGCTGATAACCCCTCAATAGGGTTGGGTATCGTTTGGATTTTTACGATTCCGATGCCCAACACATACTTTTTAAACGATTCCGATTCCTAAACCGATTCTTGAAAAACTGAAAAAGTAGCATAGCGATCACGTGCAGTTGAATGGTTAATAAGCTTTTGGTGAGCTCCAAGGGAAAATATGGCATTTTAATAGTAGCCTACATTTACGGTAGCTAGCTAACGGTAGACTACAGAGAAAGTGTGATATTTTTACGGCCGTTTCGGAGCGACAGAGGGAAAATATTTCAGTCGACACATTAAGTGGAACCGAAATGAGGAACCATAATTTGCGTTCTAATCCGGTCCGATTCCCACCAGTGGCGTTGGACCGAAACCCAACCCTACCCCTCAATGGTGAATATTCCATGTCAGTGCCATGTTGGTGTGTGAACTGAGGTCAGTGACCAGGCACATTCGGTCTCTGAGGACTAAGGCAGCTCCTAAAGCCAAACCTTTTCAATCACACTTAAGACAAGAAAAATATTTAATCTTGCAAATTGCCCTTCTACACACACACACACACACACTTTGGTCTTTCGCTCTCCATCTCATTTATTGATTAGTGTTAATTAGTAGGCTGTATTTAGGGCATTTGAGGTGAAGTCATATCCATCCAAATAATGGATCAAATTTATAGTGCTAAACGCGTACCCAATTTCTGTGGTGGATGCCCGGGAAATGAATACCTTCTCATTTGACTCAGGCAGGGTAAGAGTAGGCCAGACTGTACTTTAAGTAATGAAATCTAGTCTTTAGTACGGAACTATACGTTTTATCGCAATTAGATTTTGTGCCTTATATAGAAAAAAAAATTTGCCATACTTAACCACCATAATATGGCCAATCAGATAATTCAATAACTTCAACAAAAAGAGTCAATGAATGTGTTGCCCAGTAAAAACAGTAGTACACAAAAGTTACGTTTGAAAATGTAGACTCACTTTAAAAATGTCAATGTGGGAAAAACCTCCCAGTACTTTATACTAGTAAAGCAACAGACCAGGATAAGGTTTCACACACTTTCCATCACAACTATATAGGACTTAATTCCTCAGTTCCTCTCCAGTGACCTTTGTCCCATGGGTTTCTACGTATCCATACAGAGTGAGGGCCCCAAAGTGACTGTTAGTACTTAAAAGCACTAACCAGCCTGATTCCCCACTTAAGACTCTTAACATAGTTTGAGGATCAGGATTGTAAGAAATGCTAATTCTAATTCCAACATTTTAACAATTCATGCCTAGGGCCTCTATACTGTGTTAAAGGGGCGCTATGTAGTTTGGCTTTTTGCTCGCAGGTTTCTCTATAGAGCTCCACCTACAGCTTTGGAATAGATATCTGGCAACGCTGTCGTAAAAACTCGTTGGTGACTCTCCCCACCTCCCATCTTATCCCTCTGGTCATGTGCATTTGTTTTCAAAGAAACCGGCGAACGCACGGAGCCACGTCCACGGAAGTTTTTCTCGAAATATTACCCTCCTCTCCCAGGTCCGTAACATTATTCTTTTTTCCTACAATGGCCTTAGAAACGCTGTCGGAGCAGAAACAACTTGCGTTTGCCAACATCAAGCTGACAAGAAACTCTGTGGCAGATAAAGTTTCCGATCAAAGATACTTCCAAGTGCAACAGCAACAACGCCAGGTCAGCATCGGATTTGCAGGCTTCTGTTTGTCTCAGTTAATAATAATAATTTATACTTTATTAATCCCGCGAGGGGAAATTACAATGTTTTCACTCTGTTGTTATTACACACATTACACACAGGCCTGAATTACACACACATGCTCAGTACCTATACATGCACTAATGGAGAGTGAGGGGGCTACCCATGGAAAGGCACCCCCCGAGCAGTTGGGGGTCCGGTGCCTTGCTCAAGAGCACCTTGGCAGTGCCCAGGAGGTGAACTGGCACCTCTCCAGCTACCAGTCCACCACCATACTTTGGTCCTTATGGGGACTTGAACCAGCGACCCTATTGCGTCAGGGTGGTTGATGCAGGACTTTGACCCAGGAGAGCGGGGATTGTGTCCCGCGTGACAAGTTTCCTAAACCCAACCGTCACTTTCTTCTCGCAATAACATTGACCTAAGTTGCGAGTCAATTTCCGCCGTAGCGAGTAGTATAAAGGAACGGGGGATTGAGTAAGGAGGTAGGTTGGGGTTCACGTCCCGCGTGCGGCGATTTTTCTGCCGTTTTTTATTTTTTTATTTTTTGTTTTAATAAGCCTTACCCAATGTTTCTTTCCTAAACCCAACCATTTATTGTGTTCCTAAGCGTGTTTATGTCGTTATTTTCTGTGTTTTTGTCACTGTTTTGTTACTAAAGCCTTTCCCTGTGTTCTTTTCCTAAACCCAACCATTTTATTTTTATTTTTAATTTTTTTTACAGGCGTGTGACGTTGTTCTCGCGATAGTACGTCGCGTTCTCGCGATAACACGCAACGTGGCGAGGCCACGTGGTGGGTATGTTTACATCAGCTGTATACAGCGTAGGCATACACGTGGATAGCTGAAAATGCGTACAATAACACGCCATTTTGCTTTATGAAAGTGGCGTGTATATTTACGCAAAGTCATGATGCCATGTTGGGACAAGAGGAAAAGGGTGGAGACGGGAAGCCGTTAGGCAGGTGGTGCCTCAAACTGAGGGAGCCGGGTGCTTCAGCAGCGCATGTTGAAGGAAGACACGACAGCAGTGGTAAGACCATTGGGTAAGACAGTGCTTGCTAGTCACAAAGCTTCTGTCCGTGCACTCAGTCATACGAGTACGTTACCGGCAACGATCGCTACCGCTGCGACTGCGACTGTTCCTTTACTGACCGACCGTGATACAAACAATATGTGTGTGCATGCTCACTGTAGCTATCTGAAGCCCCACTGCCTTGACAAAGCTGTCTGTTTGGAACAAGCATGACAGATATTTAAACATAACGGCCTTGTCCCAGAGTTTAGACGTCTAGCTATATGATAAGATAAAGAATGCCACGTTTTTAATAAATGTAGCCTAAATAAAGCAGCAAATATCAACATGGACAAAATCATGAATGTACTAATTCACTTTTTTGATGATGATCTGGCCAAAGTAGTAAAGTTTAGTTTTCACAATTATTCATTGTATGATTATGATATTATTGCAATATGTAAACCCACATTGACTCGTAATTTAACATATGGTTGGAAGAAGTAAAAGTTGATCCAAAACTTTTGAGTTTTTAAAAATTATGACTTTTATTATTGTGTAATGTCAGAAGGACTTGTTGTTGTTTTGCCAGTCAAATTAACTTTAATGATTGCATATTGAAATATTACACTGTTGGTTGACAAAAAATGCATCTCAAAATGCATCAGATTGATGCTTTAAAATATGGAATATTTAAAATTTTCTTTTTACCCCCCCAGAGAGGTAATCTCTTTCTCTCCTTTTTCACCCCTGACCCGTTTTCATGCCTGAGTTATTTAAACATAACAGCCTTGTCCAAAAGTTTATGAAAAGCTAAACAATGCAAATTTGTGATTGTGATGTATAATGTAAGGAATTTACCCCCCCCTTCCAAAAAAGTTTCAGGCTCAGGATTTTTTTTCACTTTAAGCCTTGCATGATGGCAAAATGCTGTTTTAAAACGTTCTTTTTATTACATCTGATATGTAATCATGTATGCCTTAAACCAGCTTAATAATGTATTTAACTGGTTATGGGCAGAAAACAGATTTAATTTAAAAAGTATTAAAGCAGCATTTTAAAACCCACAATGTGTGTGGATTGTAACTAAGTACATTTACTCGGGCATGTACTTAAGTACACATTTGAGGTACTTTACTTGTGTCTTTTCTTTTCATGCCACTTTCTACTTCTATTCCGCTACATTTCAGAGATAAATATTGTACTATTTACTCCACTGCATTCATCTGACAGCTTTAGTTACTAGTTACTTTATAAATTAATTAATTAATAATGAATTTTTGCACATAAAACGCATGTGGTTAATTCATATGTTTTATTATAAACTAAACTACCCAACAATATATAGTCCTACATACAACTGAAAGGATTAGCTGATTAAACACTTAGTTGATTGACAGAACTGTTTGGATCGTTTCCAGTTTCTAAAATATTCATGCTCCATCTTGAAATACGTTAGCCGGTAAGGGACTTCCAGGACATACTGCTCCGCCTTTTGCCTTTTCGCTGTCACATGATAAACTCCCAGGTGCTGTTAATGCTGCTAATGGGTATCGTAGCTTCCCGGCCCCCAGCGAGTTTGAAGAAGGAAACAGGACCACACGTATTCAAAATCCAAATTTCAGGAACAGGAGTCCAGAAAAAGAAAAATTATATTGAAAAGAGCAAGAAAAATGAGTGAACATTGGAGCTGCCTTCCAAAGATGGAAAGACCTGATGAAGGTAAAGGGGAATCAAAAGAGACGCTGAACGGCTACCGTAGCTTTAATATATGATCTCAACGCTAGATGGGAGAAATTCCCACACATTGGACCTTTAAGTAACATTTTAAATGCGGGACTTTTACTTGTAACAGAGTATTTCTACAGTGTGGTATTAGTACTTTAATTTAAGTAAAGGATCTGAATACTTCATCCACCGCTGATAATTACAGATCGTACTCTCTCCCCGAGACCTCCATCCCGTGGGATTAGGCTACATATTCAGGATCAGCTTTGATATTTGTCCGTTCCACGGGAGTTACTCGTTACTTTGCAGATTCAGATGTGACATTCAACATGAAGTGAATTTGGCTGTAGTCAGGTAAAATCTCAACCTTTCAAAACCTCTGACAATACCATTAGTCTGCTTTACTGTGAGACATTCTTGTAGCCTCTTTTCTTCCTGTTTTTTTCTTCTTCAACTCACTGAAAATCTAGACGCAGCCTAGCAGCAGCAAATGTCATTTGTGGGTCTTTCTTATCAGGCTACTGAAAAACATGAACATGCCCCAAACTGGAGATATAATGTTTTCATCCTTGAGCAAAACTCAACACTCCTCGTCAATATTAGCAGCTACCATTGAGTACACTGAGGTGTGCTCTTCTTTCCTAGGTTTGAGGGAAGTATATGTTAAACTGATGAATATTTTACAGGCTGATTATCTTTAGACTCCATATTAATACAGATGCTGGATACTTTATTAATCCCCAAGGGGCAATTCATTTTTACAGTCTGTCGCGTCCATGTAAATAACATAAATACATAACTAACGACAACAATCATGCCAGTGACCACACGGACACATCAACAGCTTGTGTTTAGTAGCCTGATACCTGAAGGAATGAACACATTTGCATAACGATTTGTTTTCCTTGCAGGCACATAATGCCAGGCAGGCACGTATAATAGGCCTATAGTTAACTAAAAGTCAAAAATATTCAGTCAAGATCACATTAAATAATAATACCTAAAAAAGTTTAAAAGTTAATTGAATAAATAAAGAATAGGCCTATATAGAAGAGGTGTGTGTGTGTGTGTGTGTGTGTGTGTGTGTGTGTGTGTGTGTGTGTGTGTGTGTGTGTGTGTGTGTGTGTGTGTGTGTGTGTCTGTGTCTGTGTCAGAGAGAGAGAGAGAGAGAGAGAGAGAGAGAGATGAACAGTCAGTCAGACGGACCTACAGTAGGGTAGTTATGGCACCTGCGCTGCTCCAATTGAAGTGGGAAAGCTAGCGGGATCCAAGGCTGCAGGACTGTCCAGGTAGACCAAAAGATGGTCCTGATGAGAGTGATGCTGTCTGCGTCCCTCTGCCTGCTGCTGACGTCCGTCGGCTCAGGCTGCGGACCGGGCAGGGGACACGGGAAGCGGAGGCACCCCAAGATGCTGACGCCGCTGGCGCTCAAACAGTTCATCCCCAACGTGGCGGAGAAAACCCTGGGGGCCAGCGGCAAGTGCGAGGGCAAGATCACGCGCAACTCGGACAGGTTCAAGGACCTGACTCCCAGCTACAACCCCGATATTATTTTTAAGGATGAGGAAAACACCAACGCGGACCGACTCATGACACAAGTAAGTGACAATAGGCTACCTATTTCAGTTTTTATTTTGTTGGAATTGATTTCGCCTCTATGGGAAGATGAATGTGGGACGTGAAGCGGCACAAGAGCGCATCACTGTCTCTCTCTCTCTCTGTCTCTCTCTCTCTCTGTCTCTCTCTATCTCTATCTCTATCTCTCTCTCTCTCTCTCTCTCTCTCATTGATCAGCGTTAATTACAAGGTTGTAATAATTTAGGGTATTTGGCGTGAATCCATAACCAATATCCATCATTTATCTTGTCTGTTGCATGTAAAGTCAAGAGCAGCTAAGTTTACTGAAACCTGAATGTTGTCATATAATGTCACGGCGACCCAACAAATCTCATCACTCACACACACACACACACACACACACACACACACACACACATACACACACACACACACACACACACATACACGCACACACACACACACACACACAAATGTAAACTCTAGACGCGCTGTACACCAGACATCACGGTTCACCGGCAAGAGAGAGAGAGAGAGAGAGAGAGAGAGAGAGAGAGAGAGAGTTAGTTGAACAGTAGGCTAAATATAAAATGATTGGAGTCTTACATTAATCATCCGTAAAACTGGAACTTGGAAATGAACTTTCTTAGGTTTGCAGACATGCAGGTCAGGGAACTGACATCTCTACATTGTCTTTGGCTGTGAATGTCAGTCCAATCCATAGACTGGTGAACTGTGGCTGTGCAATATCATGGGTACAAACATTCAAAAAGAAGATGTAGCCAAAATGACCACACACCAAAGTTTAATGCCCACATCAAAGCCATGACCAAATAGTATTCATACAAATCAGCATGTTTCCAAAATAATAATAATAGCCTATGTTTACAGTGAGAGAGCTGACGGGTCATTACACTTTATGACAACTTGTCACCGAGTTAGTTGCTGAGATCTGGGATGTCGATGATCTGAACATGACACGTCTCTTCCCTTTTCAGAGGTGTAAGGACAAACTGAACTCTTTGGCTATTTCAGTCATGAATCAGTGGCCCGGGGTTAAACTTCGAGTCACGGAGGGCTGGGATGAGGACGGCCATCATTCTGAGGAGTCTCTGCACTATGAGGGCAGGGCGGTGGACATCACCACCTCAGACCGGGACAAGAGCAAGTACGGCATGCTGTCCAGGCTGGCTGTGGAGGCGGGCTTCGACTGGGTATACTATGAGTCCAAAGCCCACATCCACTGCTCTGTGAAAGCAGGTGGGCGGACCAAATCTGTCATAACATATGATATTTATACACACAGTCCCATTAGCGTGACTTACAGCTCTTTTACACAGAGTGCAATGTTTTAAAAACATATCACTGAATGAAACAATGTAAAGGGCAAAGTTTCAGTCTGATAGTGTGCACCAGCAACCCTGTTTGCACAAAAGTTGCAGATACCAGTATTGGAAATGCCTCTGACACTGCCTAAAATAGTGGTATCGGCATCAGCGAGTATGCCAAACTATGAACTGATCCCATTCCACCTAATATGAAGCCCTGAAAATAATCAACCTTAAAGTAGTTTATTTAGGCTATGTTTGTTTTTCATTATGACTGTTTAACTAGACAGTAAACGTTGTCCAGCCCAATGGAGAGTTGTATGTTTTATGTTAAGGGTTTAACCTGAGCCAGGCCCCACAGCAATTATATAAACCATATCACACAGGGTTAATAGTTTACAGCTTTAAAACATAATAAAATACATTACCGGTCAAAAGTTTGAGGTCACTTAGAAATTTCCATTCCACTCCATTATAGACAGAATACCAGCTGAGATCAGTTGCATTGTTTTTTTAATCAGGGCAGCAGTTTTCAGATTACATTATGTGCTGACATAATTGCAAAAGGGTTCTCAACTGTTGTAGAAAGAAGTGGCTGATCTTTAACGCAATATCTTCATTGCCCATTATCAGCAACCATTCATCCAATGTTCCAAAGGCCCACTCTGTTTACTAATCTGATATCATTTTAAAAGGCTAACTGAGAAACATTGGAGAACCCTTTTGGCAATATGTAAGCACATAATGTCATCTGAAAACTGCTGCCCTGGTTAAAAATACAATGCAACTGATCTCAGCTGGTATTCTGTCTGTAATGGAGTGGAATGGAAATTTCTAAGTGACCCCAAACTTTTGACCGTTATATATACAGTATACTGCATATATCATTAATTCAGCATTTTTATAGTTCTTACTAAACCTATTCATCAACTCTAGTGTGTTGCTGTTGCCACTTGCAGAAAACTCGTTGGCAGCTAAGTCTGGAGGTTGCTTCCCTGGTTCGTCCATCGTGATCCTGTCAGATGGAAGGACTAAACCATTGAAGGAGCTCCAGGTGGGGGACAAGGTGCTGGCCGCTGACCAACAAGGAAATCTTGTTCCTAGTGACTTTCTAATGTTTATGGACCAGGACCAGCAGATTATGAGAGAGTTCCACGTCCTGGAGACTGAAGAGCCACGCTGCAGACTGACACTGACTGCAGCTCACCTGGTCTTTGTTATGAGCAACAACAACGGCACCAACAGCAGCGACATTAGGGCCGTGTTCTCCAGTAATGTAAAAGTAGGACAGTGGCTTCTTGTTGTTGGGAATGACCGTCCGGACCACCTCATCCCTGCAAGAGTGACAAGAATTCATGTGGAGAAATATCGAGGGTCTTATGCACCCGTAACATCTCACGGAACCATCATAGTTGACTGGGTTTTGGCATCTTGCTACGCGGTGGTTGAGGATCATGACCTTGCACACTGGGTTTTTGTGCCAGTCCGGCTGTGGCGCTCATTCTTGTCTCTGGTCGGGATGGTGAAAGAGCTCAGCAGTGTGTACCAAACGGAGGGCATCCACTGGTACCCAGAGCTCCTCTACCATGTGGGAAGTTGGGTTCTGGACAGCAGCTCTTTTCACCCACAAACAGGGCTTTAAATTGACACCCGCCAACCTGCCAAACGTGGTAGAAATGAACTTTGGCGGGTAACATTGGAAAGTTACTAGCCAATACATTCAAGCCATTGCCAAAGGAGTTGTTACAAAGCAAATTAAGACTATCAGCTTCACACAACTTTCTCTGGATTTCTCAGCATGGCTGTGTTCAGAAGATTGTGGTGGCCGGCGACTTTCGCGCGCAGAAACTCAAGTGAAGATAATTACCTCTTCTGAAGAGTCCATCATGTTTTTTTTATTCCTCCATGTCCTCCTTGGCTACTAGCAACTGCATGGAGGAGGAGGGGTGGGGGCGGTGTGCAATCACGAAAGGCTTATATCATGTGGACGAGCCAACTTACTTAGAATTCCTCATGGGAGCGACAGAAACTACGCATTATAGCTTTAAAGAAATTTCCAGTAAACTTATTTGTGTGTAAACGGTAGTAGGTCAGTTAAGATGTAAACGGGCAAGAGTTATTTTATATGATGATGATGATGATTTTAGACAATAAAAAGTTAAATTTGTTAACGTGTTTGTGTCTAAGAACCATGCTGAATGATGTATTATTATATGAATCATGTATTTATGAATGCAGAGTTAATGTGATTGTTATGACTGACTGTTACAGCCAATTATATTTACATGGATGATATGTTGGAATCAATAAATGATATTTTTTATACATCATATTCATACACATCATATTTGTTGACCTTTAACTGATAAGTGTCCTCAAGCAATCATTGCTTCATTTAGGTACTAAAGCCTTGCGGGCAGACCACGGTTCAATCTCCCTAACTGTATTATTGACTCAAGGGCTATATAACACTTTAATATAATTTCAGCATATTTAATGTACTGTAGGTTTACACAGATAAATACAATGGTGATTGCATTCGAGCAAAGTTTGAACTGTTTGAACTATGGAGCACTGAGGAGTTGTCTTACGCAAACGTTCCTCAAAGGTGAGGAGTTGCAGGAAGAAATCTGTTCATTGTTAAAGCTGTGTATTGCTGGTTGGAGCCGAGCTGAGATTTTCCAGAGCTGGCATTTGCATCACTTGAACTAAAACTGCAAAACATTTGAACTCGAGACTCTCATCAAATTAGCCTGGGAAAACCCTGACGAACTTCCGGCAAATTTGAGATTTCAGTCTGGCCAAGAGCCCATTCAAGCCCATTTCCAATTTTTCCAAATTGAGGCACCAGTCACAACCGTTGAGGCGGGCTTTACACGATGATGATAGTTTCCATTCAACATGACGGCCACCTGAAGAGCAGCAACCCGTTGATGCCGCTGTCGCTGCTACGTCACCTGGATCGTTGGTCTGATCGGTTGAAGGACTATCCAATTACACCCAGAGGCATTCCTTTCGAAATGGGCTGTGAATGTACTGTAGGTTTTCCCCTTTAATTATTGTGTTTGTTGAAAGGCAGACCAGGAAATAAATACTAAAATTAAAATAAAAAAATAAATAGGATTCGTTCAGTTAAACTATAACAATCTTTAGTGAAATGATATTGCAAACAGATATTTCATATGCATATGGATCAGCCGCTCCTTCAAGACTTTCTCACCCTAGCCACCAACAAAGTCTCTCCGGGTCTGACACCGGACCTTCCTTTTCCCTATTCTTTTATTTATCTCCAGGTTCCTCCTCCCGTCTTTGCGTCTGGGCCGCCAATTGGTTGGCTATCACTCAGACTTACTGTCTCCGAGAAGATAGCGAAGTTGCGCGCTAGCCTTGGGATCGCTCTCATTCTCTTCTTCTCTCACGGCCTAAAGATTGTCTGTTCCTTTAAGATATTTCATTAGGTGCATTCTGTTCGAAATGTTTATTAAACAAATTAGGAGCACTTTTGCTCCACTAAATTTGAACACGTCTTATCTTACACATGCCAGACAGGAGGAGAAAGCGAGGCCATCCCAGGCTGCAGGACATTCTTATTCTGAATAGTACCTTCCCCGGACCCACTCTCAGTTACAACTGAGAGTGGGTCTGGTGTCAACCAGGCCCTTCGTCAAATATAAATACAAGATTTATTGAAAAAAAAATCCCTTTCTGTTTCTGTGATTAGGTGTTCATGATATAAAAAGGTCAACAGTTGCATTCAAAATCTTAAATCAAGCCAGACTTTTCAATATACACCACACCCGTTTCCACCTAGTTTTTCTGACATTTTTCACTCCTGTTCCTACATATTTAATCATTTATATTTGGACAACTCCATAAACAACTGTTGCCTTTGTTTTTGATATTCCTTACCTTCTTTTCTGAAACCTAACCAACTAGTTGTGTTGCCAAAGCAGGTTCTGCACTTAAGGGGCTTGCGCAGGCGCACTGAGTGCTCATGTTGCTGGACATTCGTAGAATAACGCACCAAAAAATTGTGCATAACTTTTCGTGAGATATCATACAAACTGGTGTATGAGGATACATTGAAGTCTGACACTGTGGCCCCCCACAACAGAGGCAGGGCTAGAGGGGGGGGGGGCACGGGGGGGCACCTGCCCCTCCTGAAATATGATTGTATCCTGTTATCCTGTATTGTGCTGTTAAGGGTTTTAAATAATTCAACTTTACATTTTTTGGCCAGTGACATCACCCAGCCCCCCATTAATGTCCGAATCTCTCAATCATTTGTGCTGATTTGTGCCGTTAACGGGAGTGATGGCTGGTGTCCAAAGCCTTTGCAGTGCAAACAGTAGCCGTGTTACCAATAAAGCCTGATGACGTAAAAACTGAAGTAGCACAAATGTTTCTTTTAACGGCACAAACGATTGAGACCATTTTGGGGAGATTTGGACATTAATGGGGGGCTGGGTGACGTTACTGGTGAGAAATTGTAAAGTTAAATTACGTAAAACCCTTAATAGCACAAACGATAATTTTTACGGCACAAACCGGCACAAACGAATAGCAGTTTTTTTTATAATTTTTGGACGACCGGGGTGCCAGCTTCACGCAGGTACAATTTGTTTAAAATCAAACAAGTGAAACTAATAATGAATGTGATGTTTTATTTAGCAGAATTGCATTATGTTGTTCTATCCAATATTTCTAAGCAGATTTTCAATTCTGTATTCTGATAAAACCCACCCAGGTCCCCCCCCTTGACTGATTATTGGTCCCCCCCTTTGCCACCCCACTTGACCCGCCACTGGAAACGCCTCTGCCCCACAACTGCCAAATCAGAGGCCAAAGATAAATAACTGACTTCCTGTTATTACCCTAACTCTCACAGAGAATCCGATCTTTGCCACAGGTCTTTCCCCTCTGATCTACAGCAGTCTTTAGCCCCTTGTAGTGTGCTGTGATAACCACTAGATGGCGATGTTTACTTTTGATAATACATGTGCTGAGGGCTGGTCCTGATCATAAGCTATGGATTCATCTTGCCAACTGATATCTTCCAGGTGTTTGGTGCATTTCACCATCATCATCCTCCCTACGCGACACTTCCATACAGTTATAATTATAAACACGTGGAATACACATTCATTCCTATGCATTACTTTTCCTAGCTATATGTTATATATACAGTACAGGCCAAAAGTTTGGACACATCTTCTCATTCAATGTGTTTCTTTATTTTCATGACTATTTACATTGTAGATTCTCACTGAAGGCATCAAAACTATGAATGAACACATATGGAATTATTAACAAAAAAGTGTGAAATAACTGAAAACATGTCTTATATTTTAGATTCTTCAAAGTAGCCACCCTTTGCTTTTTTTGATAACTCTGCAAACCCTTGGTGTTCTCTCAATGAGCTTCATGAGGTAGTCACCTGAAATGGTTTTACCTTCACAGGTGTGCTTTGTCAGGGTTCATTAGTGGAATTATTTCCCTTATTAATAAAAAAGCAAAGGGTGGCTACTTTGAAGAATCTAAAATATAAGACATGTTTTCAGTTATTTCACACTTTTTTGTTAAGTCCATAATTCCATATGTGTTCATTCATAGTTTTGATGCCTTCAGTGAGAATCTACAATGTTAATAGTCATGAAAATAAAAAGGAAACGCATTGAATGAGAAGGTGTGTCCAAACTTTTGGCCTGTACTGTATATTTTTCATGAAAGATAGCCTGCTCCGAATTCTAGCGTCAATCATGCAGCTTATAAAAGCTGACATTCTTCTTTAGTCTTAATGTTTAGCTATACACTTTAACTGAACAGAACAAAAAATGCAAAAAAAGTATTTTTTTGCAGGATACGATTGAAGGGTGAAGAAAATTACGTATTTTTTTACAAGGTGAGGTTAGTATAGGCAGGCTTTGCAGTGATAAAAAAAATCTGCATGTTACAGTCATAGACTGTTAATACAGTCTATGGTTACAGTTCGTACTATTTCACAATGTGTGATCAGACCGGCTTGTTACATTTAACAGTTGTTGCATTTCACAGGCCCTCTAATCCATTATCTCCAGTCTAATAATCTGACCTGCATTCTAACACTACGGTGGTTGCTAAAGAGCTCCGTTTTCACACTAGATTGCTCTCTGATGGTATCAGCCGTCAGCGCTCCTTCCAGTCCTTAACAGGCCTCGGAGGAAACATGTGGAGGTAACTTTGACCCAGCTGAGAGGATCTTCCTGCCATCAGCAGGTTTCTCTCTACAGGACGCTGGCAGCTGATGGAAAAAGACCTTCAAGTGACACAGAACAACGCAGTCGGGCCAGATCCCATCTCAGCACTCTCCATCCTCCCATAACCCCAAAGCTCTTCTCCTTGCCTGACTTTCCTCTTTTGCTTCCTCTGTTTGTCCACTCCCCTCCTCTTTATTTGGCTCCGTTCCATCACTCTCCATCCCCACTCTTACTCTGCAGTACCACCAGGATTTATTTTTAAAGAAAGAGAAAAAAGCCTTAGGATGGTGTTAAGTGTTAAATACATACACACACATCTATATATATATATATATATATATATATATATATATATATATATATATATGTTTGTATTATAAATAGTATATCTTTTTTACCTTTCAAAAGCAACAATTTAAAGGTCCAATGTGTAGGAATTTCTCCCATCTAGTGTTGAGATCATACTGTATATCGCAATCAACTCTCTCGCACCACGCAGTTCAAAGTACGTATTACAGCTACGGTAGACTTCACGCTTCAAAAAGCCGGTCTCTTGCTCTTTTCAATCTCTTTTTTTTTCTTCTGGGCGACAAAGAAGAAGACTCCTGTTCCTGAAATTTGGATTTTGAATACGTGTGGTCCTCCATGTTTCCTTTTTCAAACTTTTTAACTTGTAATCCTTAAAAGCTCTTTGAATAATCAACCCATACGGTCGTTTTCTGGGTGAGGACGGGCTGGGAAGGCAGGTAAACATCTAGAAAACAATCTGAAGACACTATGGTGGACAGAACTGTAAACACCATGTGGCCACTATGTCTACAATTTGAGAATGTCTTTGTCCGGTTACTGTAATATAAAAGATGATTCATTAATAAGAAAAAAACTAAGGTTGGCTTGGTCTCCTTAAAGGTTACTTCAGTACTACCTTTGTTTGTTGGAGCTTCTTAGCAATTCAATCTGTGGTCAAGGCGGCATGTGGGCCTTGAAAGTGTGTGTGTGTGTGTGTGTTTGTGTTCCTGTGACCTTGAAAAGCTGCATATGGCCTGCCATTTTTTTACTGTGATCCCCCACAGGTTTAATGAGCAACCCAAGACTATAAACACACAGACACACACACACACACACACACACACACACACACACACACACACATATGTACGCACGCACACATACATATATAAAGTACAATGACACAAAGACCGAACCTTGACCTGTGCTTTTTTTGTTTTTTTTAAACAAACAGCCTTTCTGCTATGGATTGTTATGAAACGTATTCAAAAATTAGCCAGTTCTTCATATTTCATTATGATTTCAAGTGAAATTTTGAACAGGAACAAGACACATAAGATAAGCCTTAATTTATTTGGGGCGGAAATTCAGGTGTTGCGGCAGCATTAAGACAGAAAAGTAAGTACAGCTAAATTAAAATAAATTAAATCATAAGAAATGAGAATAAATGAATAGGAAGTGGAATAAAATAAAATAAGGGTTGGCCATTTAAACGACCGGGACCTCACGGTACCCGGTACCCCACTCACAGTAACATTTTCTTGGCTAAATTGAACTGTTCCCTTCCCTAAAGCTCTCAGGTATCATTGGTAAGGAAAATGTAATTTCCACTCATCTGCTGTCTATCACAATAAACACCTGAAAAGCAAATCCCCCCCCTGGGAATAAGAAGGCCTTTCTTTATTTCCTGCCATGAAGCACAGACTCCACTCCTGCACAGTATATATATATATATATATATATATATATATATATATATATATATATATATATATATATATATATATATATATATACACACGTAAAAGCCACATTGGCCACACGTAGGCCTATTGTTTACCTGAAGGAACCAAATTAGGGGAACTAATTGAGAGAGCCAGAGCCATAAATCTAAAAAAGGATTGTAATTTAAGAGGGGGGTGGTGGCAACAGAGCAATATGAAGAGATAAAGATGCAGACAGAGGCAAAGAGAGACAGAGAGAAGGAGATAACATTGTTTGAGGTTCAGTTCACAGACAGAGCAGACAGCCGGTGGAGGTCCCCGGGCAACGAGGCGTCATCCTGGTCGGGCATGTCAAAAGAAAACACATTGATTCTGTTGTCGACTGTCTTTAATCCCTACACATAGGCTACGGACACACACACACACACACACACACACACACACACACACACACACACACACACAGCAGCATTTCCCACACAGGCTTTTTTCCTTTGTGGGAGCAGAAAGGCTGAAAGTCAGAGCAATTAGACACCAAAGCTCTAAAAACAATCAAAAACAGAACTGAAGCTGTTCTACTGTAAGAATGCAAAGAAACAGAATATGATGCAATACATTCTGTGATTAAAACTAGTTTCAGACTATTTCCCGTCTAATTTGTAGGCAACCAAACACCCCATTTACTAATCTTGAAACATTTTTGGTATAAGGCTGGCATAATTATCATGTTTTTTTCTATTGTCAATGAGCTCCATGAATAGACCAGAACCAACAACACATGGTGGCATCTAAGCGTCACATCAACACTAGTCTGGATCAACTGAGTTACATTTCCAGGATAACTGCCTGACATTGAGCCGGGTGTCCCTCAATTTCCGCTCTCTCTGTGTGTCGCCGTTCTCCAACTCCCATCGGTTTGGGAAACAAACAAGTTTTGAAAAAAATATGGTTCGTGCAACAAGGCAGGCCTTGTATACCCACAGTATACCCACTAAGAAAGCTCCAGGATTTCCATATACCCACTTAAAAATGCCCAATGACCCACAACAACATACTTTCCATTATATTTTCATCTGTCATCTGTGTTTTTCTTCTTCACATAGGCTAAATAAAGGGATTTACACTGTAAATTGGTGCATAAAAGTGTATCCGAATACAGGAAATGAAGTCGTTGATGCTCAAAACATCCCTGGGGAGGATGTGGTGGAAGTTTTCCTTGAAGCAACAGCGTTAGTGATATTCATGATAAAATCAAAACGAATAACGACTGTTTGAGAATTAAACCAAAGTTTGGTCTTTGAGTATTTATATACATTTGCAAATGGAGAAACACAGTTTCAAAGGTACACGCAGCACAACTGAAAATGTCTTTCTAACCTAAAATCTAAACATCATATAGTGAAGAAACTCTGTTAAGCCACCCCTCTCCAAATATCTTTAGCATGGCCATAGTTGAAAAGAGGACATCATTAACAGTCAAACCAATGTCTCACCTTCCCCTCTGCTCTCTGTTCCTAACATTAGCCTAAACAACAGTTTATCTCAGGAGACAGAAACCTACGTAGTTCTCACTGTCGTAAACAGTCATCGGCCTTCTCCACTTTTATCTAAGCAAAAAAACAACAAAAATGAGTAGCTAGAGTTTCTTAAAAATAAAACTTCTAGGCTGAGAGTTCATGGCTGCAGCTGTCCCTCTCTGGTCTTTAATAGTCTAAGAGGAAGGAACAGGATTATGTGGAGGTTTAAAACAATCTTTAAACAAATGGTCAAAATCATCATCATAATCAATAATGGTTAAAATAAAATTTGCCACTACAAGGACACCCTGACCCCCCCCACTATGATATGGCCCCCACTCCCCCAAATGCAGATTCTGGCCAATATTTCTATACAGTACAGTATACCCACTACAATACATTAGACTACACCAGTTGTCAACATATACTTTCTCCAGAGTGTATGAAGGCATTACACGCATTCAATTCAGCCTGATATATTTGCTAACTTTTCAACGTTTCATGAAGTAAAAAAAACACTTATCTTTTCCTCCTCTGGCCTTTCAATCAGAGCCCGAGCAGAGCAGACGGGACGTGCTGGGCTCGTGCTGAGTCTGACAGGGAATATTGATTGAGAGAGCAGCGAGTGAAAGAGCCGCGGCCAGGTGAATCGATCTGTCTCCGAGCCATTGTCAGAGCTCATCGCCTAGTCTAATGATAAAGCCCTGAATAGGAACGCTTCCTGACCTTGAGCGGCGAGAGCTAACGGCACAAACATCAGAACAATACACTGAGCCGAGGGACGCACTTTAGATCCTAAACGTCAGATCTTTAACACACACATTGAGATTTCTTTTTACAACAATGGCCTCCATTTGGAACTAATTATCCTGCAAGAAAAAAATCTAAACAGAGCAGCCAAACTAAGACAAAAAAAAACAACCCAAAACAGGTTAGATCAAAACCTCAAATATTGCTTTTAATGATACTCTTTAGAAAAATTGCAGTTTTTGCTTGTTTTGTCACTAACTAGTCCATTGTATTCAGATGTGTTTGTATCTGTTGCAGACAGATGTTCAACACTAGAGGGAAGCACAGCTCTGAGACAATGACAGCATGAGGAACATGGACCACACTTGACCTGAAACCATGTATTGGAGTCAACATTCACTTTGTGTTAGAAATGCCATGAGCCACTTTTTACGTTCTGTGAGTAAATCCACAGGCTGCACTCGGACCTGTTGGCCATTTAGACTACCTCTAAAGTACGCAGAGTAGCACTTCTGCAGCGTCCTTACCACAGCATAGGGCTGTGCAATTAATCCAATTTTGATCGCAATTTTGATTTTGATCACAAAGGCAATGTAATCGAGAAAAATATTATTTTGCACGTTAAATTTTTCAAGTACACTTTTCTTTTGACTAGGGGAATTCAAAAAGTTCAACGGGAAAAGGATTAAAGTGTTCATATTATGCTCATGTTCAGGTTCATAATTTTATTTAGAGGTTATATCAGAATAGGTTTACATGGTTTAATTTTTAAAAAACACCATATTTTTGTCGTACTGCACATTGCTGCAGCTCCTCTTTTCACCCTGTGTGTTGAACTCTCTGTTTTAGATACAGAGTGAGACATCTCACTTCTATCCCATCTTTGTTGGGAGTCACACATGTGCAGTAGCTAGGTAAGGACTACTAGCCAGTCAGAAGCAGAGTATGAGGTCGTGCCCTGACAGTACCTAGGTAAGGACTACTAGCCAGTCAGAAGCAGAGTATGAGGTCGTGCCCTGACAGTACCTAGGTAAGGACTACTAGCCAGTCAGAAGCAGAGTATGAGGTCGTGCCCTGACAGTACCTAGGTAAGGACTACTAGCCAGTCAGAAGCAGAGTATGAGGTCGTGCCCTGACAGTAGCTAGGTAAGGACTACTAGCCAGTCAGAAGCAGAGTATGAGGTCGTGCCCTGACAGTAGCTAGGTAAGGACTACTAGCCAGTCAGAAGCAGAGTATGAGGTCGTGCCCTGACAGTACCTAGGTAACAATATGAGCCCTGTAAGGTAAATGTCACAGTTCAAGGTGTTTTCACGGTTGATTTGTTAAACTGTTTCACTGTTTTTTAAGTTCAATAAATGCAACAACTTTCCAAAAGTCAATGAGTAATTTTGTTAAATAATCGGGATTTCATTGTTGACTAAAATAATTGTTATTATGATTTTTCTCCATAATCGAGCAGCCCTACAACAGTCACTTGGCAAACACCTATATTTGGTTGGCTGTAGTTACAGGGTTTTGAGCTCAGTTTAGGGGTTATCATTATTATAATAAATACAAGGCAAATACAGACAATAGTCTGGAGCTGTTATTTAAGTTAAAGTGCGTTGGAAGAAATTTCCTTAAGGGAAGTGCTTTACTAAAACACAAATGATCAGTTTCATCACTCATTCATTATAGGATATGTATTATATGATCTTGTTATTAATCTCCATATATGTCAAGTTGTAAGCTTACACACGTTTGACATTTTTGCATGTTCAGCTGCTTTGCTGTGCACGAAATTAATCTTGAGGTTACACCAGCAATTAATTGGATTGGAATTAATTAATTGAAAGGGTAACATGTGAAAACCTTTTCTATTTTCCTTGTAATTAGCAGAGATGGAAAGAGTACTAGAATATTGTAGGCTACTCAAGTAAAAGTACTGTTACTTTAGACAGATTTTACTCAAGAAAAAGTAAAAGTACTTGTGTAAAAACAGCAAAAGTAGGTCAGTTACTGTAATTTGAGTAAACGCGTTACATTTTTGAAGGAAAGGTTGGTTGGGGTAAGGCCTTTAGGCTATAAAATAAATTGCATGAAATGTAAATGCTAATACAGTGATGTACACATATATCAGCAACATGACCTCTTATGTCCAAACCAACAGTTAATTATATTTATGTACAGCACTTTGCAGCCTGTACACACAACTGATTATAAATCAGTTTAGCCTTACTACTAGTATTAACCAGAGAAGAGACGAAAATGTCCAACAATAAATCAAAATGTCATGGACACCGCGGCACGGGCAAAAACCATTATTAAACTGCACAAATTAAATGACCTAACACTTCTTCAACAGCAGAATAAAACCTCACCAAGGCAGACAACATGGGCTATTAAAGGCCCAGCGGCTGCTGCCACAAATGCATATTACAGCAAAAAAGTGCACAATTTTTAGACACCACATAGCATGCACTAGCAACATTGCTAGGCAATGCAGTGGTTATGCATGTTTTCATCTGGATAGTGAGTTCAAAGAGTTTGTTGTGTCCAACCCGTTCTCGCTCCGACGCTTGGGCAGTGGCTCTCAACGTCAGATACGACGCAAAAAGCATAGGTATGGAACGCACCGGGCAGAGCAGCAGCGCGACCGCGGCGCTGTAAGATGACATAGTATTAAGAGCGACAATGGTAGTGAGTATAATGAAAGACCGAAATGCCGCGTAAGGAGGTTTGTTGGGGTGCTGGATGGGTCGAACAACACAGGACTTTCACCCAGGAGACCGGGGTTCGTGTCCCCGTTCTTGTCCTGTGTCTCACAGAAACACATTTTGTAACCCCACCCACAATCTTTTCCCAAACTTATCCGTCCTGTCCTTGTGCCGCATGTCAGCCAGTATATGTCCCGACCCAGAACTTCATTGACATCAAGAATCCCAACGCTAAAGGAGACTTTTAGCGTGAATAACAAACGCCAAAGGCCCATGACCAAGTGTCCGTATTTTACGCAATGGGAGAGTGAGAATGTGTTGAGCCTACTCATCTGTCGGAACATCACTCGTGCTTGGGAACTGGAGGTTTGCCGGTTCAATTCTCTGTATGGACCAAGTACGGAGTGTGGACTGGTAGCTGGAGAGATGCCAGTTCACTTCCTGAGGTGCCCTTGAGCAAGGTACCGAACCGCCATCTGCTTGCACAGGCGGCTGTCCACGGGCAGCCCCCTTTGCTATGACATCTCTCAGTTTAATGCATGGAAAGTTGTTTTAGGTCCAGGCGAAATTTCAGCTAATCTCCAGACATGTGACTGGTCCCCGAGCCATTTTTTTCCTGGGCAAGTCAAGTCACAGGTTCCGATACCAAAATCAGAAAGAGGAAAACAGTAACATTTTAAAAGATCATGCTAATTTCACAACATTTTTGGAGGCCACATTACTTTAAAGAGGAAATGTCGAAAGAACATTCCTCTAAATGTAACTTTGTACGTGTGTTATGCAGGCCTTTGTCTGATGGTTTTGTTGCCCGTCTCATTGAAGTGTCCTTCATATGCCTCTCTAAGCAAACACACACACACACACACACACACACACACACACACACACACACACACACACACACACACATACAACAAACATTCAGAGACCTGCTGTGGTCCTAGGAGACGCCCAGAGAGTAGCAGCTGCTCTATCTACACACACACGCACACAATTCTGCCATGCTTGTTTGCCATTTGTGAGGGTTGGTAAACACTGACACGCATCCCTTCACACAACTGGTATCGTGTGATATGAGCCTCAAGGATTTAATTTAACGTCTTTTTTCATTGGGGCTGGTATAAGTGGTGAGTCTGAGCACGGACAGATGGATAGATAGGTGTATAACATACAGTATTCTTCTCAGGGAAAAACTAGTGAAGTCAGGTGGAACAAAAAAAAAACCACCAACTCAGTAATAAACTAAAACAAAATCTCAAACTCAATTTCTGGTTCTTGGCTTAAGGTCCACTGTTGCGTGACCTTAGGCCTTTTAAATCCCAGTAAACATATTTTGTCATAACTGAGTACATCTTTATACAGCCCTGTAATGTATATATATATATATTAATATTTTTTTTAAATGGTACTTGAGCTTAGCAACTAGCTAGTCCCTCCGTCTCACTCTCCGCCGCTGAGAGGAGAGCTGGAGACTGACCAGAGACAGCACAAACCACTGCACCGGGTGGCTAGCTGCTAGCTAGCTGCTACTTGATAAAAACAGCAGCTGCTACAACCAGCGCCGGGAGTCTGATCCCCAATGGTCTGATCCTGGACCACCAGACTCCCCCGCCAGATCAGCAAACTTTCTGTTACTACTGCTGCAACAACAACAAAGAGCAACAGAAAGTTTGTTAGGATCAAACACCCCGGCTGCTGCCGTTTTCTTCAGGTAGCAGCTAGCTAGCGGAGTTAGCGTCGCTGGCCACCAGCCCGCTGGGACTCGGGTTGAATTGAATTGAATATTCAATATTCTCTCTGTTTCCAGTTTATTGTGTCTTTGCCTTTGGAGTTTATCTATCATGTCCTCTCTCTCTCTTTCTGTTCTATCACACACACACACACACACGCACACACACACACACACACACACACACACACACACACACATCTCTACAGATATACAGTTTGGTATAGCAGTTATCATGAAAAGATTAGCAGAAGCGTTGTGCACCTGCAGGACTGAAAGCAAATTGATGAGCGTGACAGGATACTGTCCTCAGGCAATATGCAGCACACAGCATCCTACACACACACACACACAGACACACACACAGACACACACACACACACACACACACACACACACACACACACACACACATACACACATACACACATACAGGCCGCAGTAAAAGGTTCCGGTGTTGAGATGAAGGAGTGTGTCGGATCATTGCGACAGGCAGTGAATGAAGATGTTGGGCTGTTCAGCCATGGTACAGCTTCTCCTGCCGACAGCATCACACACCAGGCACGCTCACTGCCGCGTTCTGACTGGAATTGCTGGGATAGTGGGTGTACAATATGGAGACAGACTGTGGAGAACAGTGACTGTATGTATCTCTACAGAGGGCAGAATCAATCTTTGAGCTGGTAATCATTATAGTTTCAGTTTCAGTAATCTGACTCAACGGATGTACATTGCCCGGATGAAACCAGACATCCGGGCACGTCTTCGCTCCCTCTCGCATTCTCCTCTTTAGAGTTAAACATTGTGGTTCTGGAAGTGAAAATCCCGTCTCCCTTTTCTCCATAATTAACCAATAATGTCCAAACCATCCAAGGTAGACTTACCACAAGCTACGAGATTGTAAAACAAAGGTGTATGCCTCCGTAGAAGCCAGGAGTCTGAATGTTTTTAGAAAAAACATGTTTTGTTCGCGATGTCATGGAGAAATACAACATTACCCACACTCCTAAGCGTAACTGCGTCTCTGACTGGTGGTGCTATGGAAATGTTTACCGCACCTGCCAAGTATATGATCGTTTCTGTACACAGACTTGTACCTTGTGCCTCAAATGTTGTATAGTCACGATTCATCTCGTAGCTGGTTCGCTTGGTTCCAGTCTTAAAATTATTTTTGTAAGCATTTTCTGAAATGACAATGGAGATATTAAATGGAGAAAATCACGTCCGGAAGTTGTTCAAAAAGTGGGCGATCACTGTTGAGCTCTATCGGGGCTTAGTGGTGCCCAGGATCGCTGTGAGTGGTTCAAAGAAATACAAACTTCCACTATCCCAGAATAGATAGGCAGTGTAGGCAGATCTGGGAATGCAAGACTATAGTTTCAGTAACACTGATGGAGAGACTGACGTGACCTGGACTGGCCCCCAATTATTTTCAACTTATACATCCATTAAATTAAACCGCAGAGTAAAGTTAGACAATCTGCGTCCTGTTTTCACCGGTGCGTTGTCGGATGGGTAGAAAGGACGGAGATTAGTTCTGCTACTGAGCTAAAACTAACTTTGGATTCAAAACGCAGCATAACAATGAAAACTTAGTAGCAGAGCTGTAGTCAAGTCCACATTTGTCAAGACCAAAACCAGGACTAGAGACTGAGTCAAGACCGAGTCCAAAGAGGTTCGAGTCCATGTCAAGACCGAGTCCAAATGAAAAACAGTTAAGACAGAGACAGAAAAAAATACAAAAATCCTCTTCCAGACTACTTACTTACCTGTTCATAATTTATGTGATGTGAGGGCCAGTATATCTTTTATTTTAAGATGATCATTTTGCTTTATTATTTGTTATAATCAAAAAGCACGTGCAAAGTAACACACTGTAGGATCAAATTAGGGCATATTAAGAATAACAATTCTGCTTAAGTCACATAAAAATGATGTGCAACTTCACATTTTAGATGGTATTCTGGTGTAACAAGAACATTCTGGACTGCCGATAGAAAATGTAACATATAACAAGAAACACAGGTGTCACTATAAATGAAAATTTTCAGATTCTTGAACTTATTACTTGTCCCGAAGAGTATAAACTGCTCACTGACATTGTGTCTGTGGCCAAAATCAAAATGATTGATACCTGATGATTGAGCCAAGCATAAAGCAGGGGACCAATCACGATGCCTGTTCTAGATGGATTAAACTAATACCTGTTTCCTGAACGAGCGCGCTTCATCGATGATTCTGTTTGTAAAGGAGGAAGTACTTTAGAACAAAGCATATAGTGCTGGACTCGGCCGAGACCAATCCAGAATATTTAACGAGTACAATGGCCGAGTCCTAGACTGGGTAAACCCAGCACGATCTGCCGTCAATTTGATTTCGCCCTGCAGCTCAGGCTGGACACCTGTACGTTTATCTATCCTGCTTCCGTTACAATTTTGCAGGGACCAATCATAAACTGGCTTATCCACCTGTCGCGCTATTGGTGGGTTTAACACGATGCCGATAGAGAAGCGACCAAGCAGCTTCTTGTTTACATTCAGCATGGCGACCACTGAAGCGCAGCAACCCCTTGATGCCGCTGTCGCTGCCACGTTACCCAGATCGTTGGTCTGATTGGTTGAAGGACTATCCAATCGCGTACAGAGTCATTTGAACTGTGCCCGTTGATCACGCCTCTTATGCAGTAGAAAAAAAGGGCAGACTCCCCAGACTAATGTTCAAAAAGATTGAGCTTGGTCTGGTGATAGCCAGACTAGACGAGTCCGAGACAATAGAAAAACGTCTTGAGTCCGGACTCAAGTACTACAACCCTGCGTAGTAGTGTCACTAAAACCAGCAACTGCTAACCCCAACGCTTGTTTTCATTCCTAACACCCAGTATGTGCCAGGTCAAGCCAATATCGGGCTGACGTGGAAGCAGCAGTCAAACACTAAATCTAACAGCATGTAAACATGGAGCAATACAACTGTCCGATGAAACCAGAACGGCAATTATGAAAAACACGTACTGATCGGAGCTTTGTACCATCTTGCATTCAGCGATGCTTTGAGCTGTAATCCGTTATACTACATTCCAGTCAGGAGAAGCAAACCAACTAAAATATCACTGGGGCACATTTAAAATGTCATGTTGTAGACTTTGACAACAGGAACAGAGCCAAGTCATCTAGTGTGTAATCCCATCTACCAACATAGAGGAGGCGAGCCGAGGATGGGGTTAATTGGTATTTTGTGGAAAACAAACACTTGCAGCATCACCGAGGACACACAGTAAACAGAAGAATAAGCGCTTGTTAAAACCAACAGCCCTTTATGTATGAACAACTAACATTTGGTGCCACATTACTGTGATAAAGACCAAGGTGGAATAGTTTCCCTGCAGAAGTCAAGCACTTCATAAACCATGGCAACTGTCACCTGGTTACAAGGAAGTAGTGTACCAGCAAAAAGAATTTAATAGGACAAGTTTTCAGAATTACAACACTAGACCGCTGCTGCTTTTCACAGGCAAACATATCTACCGTAAAACTGATGTACAGATGCATGGTAGCCTACAGTAGAGCTATAATCGGGCCTTAAAAGTTAGGCCCGACAAGGCCAGAGCCTGACAAGTACATATTGATTGACAGCTTTTTAAAAACCTGTTTACAGCCTGACATTATTCAAATGTGCACACGCACACAGCTCTTTTGCCTTTTGTCAAGAATGAGTCATTTATAATTTTTTAACATCATTTATTCATGACTAACGTAGGCTATAGGCCGCTTGGAAGTGGGAACAAAGAAATAAAATAAGTCCTCCAGAGGCCAGCCTCCGTTTCACCTCCTCAGCATCCATTTACGCGCTAATCGAAACGCATCACCTGACCGCTCAAATAAGACCGAACCCAACCAAACCCATCGGGTCCCATCGGGTTCGGGCAAAGATCTTCAGCTGTAGCCTACAGTATACAGTAGATTAGAGAAGTAAATGCCTGCAAACAACATAACGGCCATAGAAATGCTTTAGGTAGACATGGAGCATTTGTGAGTTGAATGGTGAATTATGCACAAATTGAAGGAGCTGGTGGGATTACATTTCACTGAAATTGTACCATGTACGATTATTCATGTGACAAAAAAACAAAAACGGATTGATTGATTGACCGATAGTTTGACAAAATAATCACAAAGGTTTACTTACTAGATTCTTGGGAGCGTTCAATCACAGCTTGTGCTCTTCACCAGAAAATGATGATATACAGTACATAATCAATTAACAAACAAGGTAAAGTTAATCCCTGTAGCTCTATCGCCAGACAATATATTTTTATTGATTGGTATTGGATGATTCTGCAAAACCCTGAATTGCGTTTTCTTTCTTTCTTTCTTACATTCAATATCAAAATCTCTAGAATTCTCACTTTCTACAATATCGGCACATGGCAGCAACAGCACAGTTATGGTTAGTTTTACTGTAAATGAACTTGACTAAAGTTATTAGTTATGATTAATACATTACTTGCACTTACAGTCTGTGTTAGGACACTGGTCACATGAGCTGCGTGCTCATCCCCCCCCCCCCAACCTCCACCCACCTTGACACGCAGACACATTCAACCATGTCTGTGTCAATGTTTTCTAAATGCTCCGTTTTCCACATATCCCAGTTTTCGCCACGTGTTTCTGACGCATTCAAATGCGTGGAAAAGGTGTTTTCAAAATAGCACACAGAGGCGCCGCGGCATTAGCATTGAAGGGCCAAAACAGGGAGGATAAGAGACCCAATTGTAAATTGATTTGATCTCAGTCTAACTTCATTCAGGTACAGAGCCAATGAAGCTGGCTGCCTGTGACATTATCTGCCTGATGGCACTGAACACAAAAGACACAGGGTGATGGGAGGGAGAGGGGGAGTCAGACGGAGGGAGGGTATGTGGATGGTTTTTTGGGGGGGGATGGTTAGGGGTAAGGGGGGCACATGAACTGGTGGAGCATGGAGAGAGGGGGGAGCAGGGAAATGGCAGATTGGATGCCACGTAAACAAGACAGCTGGCTTAATTCCAGAATGACTGTGTCTCCGCATGCAAATTTTATTGTTTTGTTGGGCATACTGTAAGTGCCTTATATTTTTTTGCAATACAAATATGATATATAATATATTATTTTGATGCATATAAAGGAGAGCTTTTTACTTTGTACTTCTTTTTTTTGTCAAATGTCTTTTTCATCAATCGCTATCATAATCATTAATAACACAAGAACACAGAGCTGCAGGGAGTTTTACAACAAAAAAAGTCATTTTCCTGGTGAATGTCGCCTTGCCAATATTATTTCCATTTAATGTCTATTTTAAAGCCTGTGTAACAGGGAGCTCCTCTGGTGGGCAGGGATCCAAAGACACCAATTGGAGGTGTCACGTGGAATCATTTCATTACACTGGGCGAGGGAATTAACCTTGACGTTCAGTAGCAGGGCTGTAATTTAGGATTCCCAGCGTTAAAGATTGCCTGTCAGGTTTGATCCAGTGCCAGCTTTTTCCTTCACATACTCCAGGAGCTCCATCTACCATTCAGTGGTTGAGAGCTGTTTGAGGTGCAATTTTGGTGCACTGGCAAACACAATGTCCTTTGTTCTGGGTTTTTGAAAAATCTTGATTACAAGATTTTTTTTAAAGGCCTGAATCAGATTTCGATAAAGATGGAGAAGAGTTGACAATGGAATTCTTCTTTTTGCCTCTAACTCTTTCGTGACTCATAAGAAGACCCAAGTCTGCAGATAGGTTTTCCAGTTTTCAGCAGCGATCCAGAATGATAATCTGCAGATTTGTTCTGCTGGATTAATATTGCTTCATTATTTCTTTTGAATTCATTACATTTTGACTTGGTGTCACGGGGAAACCCGTTCCCTAAAGAAAGGCACACACATGCACAGCGGCCCTTTCTTCTCCCTTTTATCTCACCCTTTGGTCAGATATTTTATCTGTCAATTTGGATATATCTTTGCTAATAAGGGTGTGTACAAAGGCAAGGCAAGGCAAATGTATTTATTTAGCACATTTCATACCCAAAGGCAACCCAATATGCTTTACAGATTACACAGGCAAAAGCAAATAATAATAAAAAATGCCCTAAATTCAATAGAATTGAATAGAATTTTGATCACTTATTTTATTCATATCTATATGGGACTCTACTGCTGTTCACTTATACTGATGAACCCCCTTATTCACGTGCCTGGCTAATCGGCGTGTGGCGTCTGAAGGAACTACAGTGATGCCTCCAGAGCAGCCGCAGCCCCAACCACAGCAGCGTCAAGCTGAGGCTTTGGAAGACGGCTTTTGGAAGGCCATCTTCAGAGGCAAATTTTTCCAGCCTATAGCCCAGATGTTTGAAAACTTTCATGAAAATCCAGATGGAGAGGGATTTAGAGGCAGAAGAAGGAGGAGCTCAAATGGGAGCAGAAACTAAGTGTCCTGAACCACCAGCTCGCCCAACTCCAGCTGTAACCAGGTCAGCGTCAAGAGCCACGGGAGGGGGGGGGGATCCAGTGGGAGAATTCAAACTGCTCAGATTAGAAGAGTCTGATGACATTGGACATTTCCTGACCACTTTTAAAAGACCGGCGACAGTGTACAAATGGCCACGACTTTCACAATTGTGTGTTTCTGTTGTAGTTTTTCCTGTATGACTTGTTGTCTCTCTCTCTCTCTCTCTCTCTCTCTCTCTCTCTCTCTCTCTCTCTCCCATGTCATGTCTTGTTTTACTTCCTGTCTTCTGCTTTCCCGCCTTTCTGATTGTCTGCCCCGCCCTGATGTGTTTCACCTGTTCCTGAGCCCTTGTGTCACCTGTCCCTTATTTCACCCTTGTTACCTTGTGTATTTAGTCTCTGTGCTGTCTTTGTCTTATGTCAGTTCATTGTCTTGCTTTCTTCCCTTCCCTTCCTGGTTTTTTCCCCCTGTCATGTCTTCTGGTTTATCTTCGTTTGTGCCGGCCTGCCTGCCTTCTTCAGGACACCTTATTTTGTACGTTTTTTTTGTTAATAAATTACCTCAACTCTGCATTTTGTGGTTCCAAGACTGGGTTGGTCGTCTCATTCCCCTTCTTCCAGGAGACCTTCTGTGACCCTGAACCCTGCACACACCCCACAGACGTCAGCTGCTTCCCAAGTCTTTGATTTGATATCGTCTCGCTCCTGACTTGAACCGGAAGTTGTTCTGGCCCTCCTTCGTGAATGCCGTCTCAAAGCTCTGATTCCCGCCCAGAGGAGTGAGGATCGAGGATGAATCTCTGAGGAGGTATGAGCGAGGATGCACAGGAGCAGCCTTTTCTGGAAGCAGTTGGTAAAAAGTATAAAGCTGCCAGTCTGTGTAGCTAGTCAGCTATTGTTTTAGCTTGTCCGTAACTATTCATTATTCGCCAAGCTAGCTTGCTGAGTTTGTGTAAAACATAGCGGACAGAGCAGATCGAAATATCTCTTTTTGACATGTTTACATGCTTGTTGAACAGGTGTATTGAGAACGTATTGGGTTTAACTTGCAAAGGTTTAATTGCAGAAGCATAGTTGTAGGGGCCAAGCCCCATTACACTGAGCAGAGGAGAATGCTTGCAGCATAACATCGGAGCTTTTGAATACTAACATTACGTTCCTTAATAATTTATTTAGCTCGTCGTCTCGGCTGATTATAGAGTGAAGAAACATTGTTTCAACGCTGTGGGTCTATTCCACCTGTCAGATTCTGTTGATCCAGTGAGCACAGTGGTTACTCTGAAACACACTGGAATTGATGCTTCATTATAACAGCCATGCCCTGTATCAGAAAGACACACCATTAACATCTGCCACTGCAGCAAATCAGTGCACCCTCTTCAACAACAACACACACACACACAAAAGAGGAGAAACAATTATCTTGTCACGCAGGCACCTTATTATACACCACTGAGGAGGTCAATAATCCTTTCGACGAGGCAGAGTTTATCAGAGCGGGCCTTTAGTTTAGATTGAGGAGCTTTGAATTAGCTGTCACTGATAGCTGTCACAGCTGATCACAGACACAGAGCACTCTCTGCTGTCAAGGGCACATTGTAACAGTGCTGGTTGTCCAGATGAGACTTACAATAGGTGTAGCTTACAGCACGAGATATTCATGTTTTTTTACCATATTCTTTTGTCCGTCTCTATTGCATGTTTGTGTTTAATTTGGCATTGAGATGGACTATATCGGTGGTTCCCAAACTTGTTCACATCAAGGGCCCCTAAGATGACACAAATTAGTCCACGGACCCCCATTTGATACGCATGGTCAGAGATTTTATGCGTGTGAAACCTTGTGCGGCCTGTTTGAGCGGCACAAGCAGATAACAAATTGTATGTCAATTGAACCTTCGGACCCTAACGGCTGCCTGAATGTGTAAAGTGCAGTCTGGACTTTAACCTGCACAAGTTGTGGTCAGTTGTTGTGGAGCTATCTGGACTTCCCCCTTTCCTCTCTATAGACAAGAGTCACATTTACTACGACCGGTGCTGTCGGGATAGTAATGCGAGGATAGTATTATTACACTGAAAGCTGTAGTAATTTAAAGTGAATTAGCTCTTTTGTCTTATTTATGTCTAACTATATCATTCGTACACAGCACTGTTCAACTTCTATCTGTGGACATGTTTGTATTCACAGAAAACAGAGTAATGCGTTGTTATCAACTGGTGTTGCTAACAATGGCTAACCCGGCTAGGGTAAACCCCACTGTGAAATAACAGTTATTCCAACTTGTTTTACTGGAACGCGGTCAACTCGGGTGTAGTCTCGCATTGCCAGACCTTCCTCCACAGAGCTGTGGAGGAAGGTCTGGCTAGTCCACACAGCATTCCGGGATGGGAGAAAAACATGCTCTGGTTTATTGGCATTTCTTTAAACCAATCACAATCATCTTGGGCGGCGCTAAGCCCCGGACACAATGACGGCGCCTCTGCAAAATAGCCTTGGGAAGGAACTTGTTTTGGTGGAACGTGTGTACGTTCAGTTTTAGTCGTGCAACAGAAAACATCAGATTGGACAGATAGTCTAGCTAGCTGTCTGGATTTACCCTGCAGATATTTGAGGAGCAGTTAACCATAGTCCTCAGAAATCCACCAGTTTAGAATGCCAGCACGAAAAAAGCGGAAGTGAGGGCCATCCGGAGGAATTTCCGGTGGACCTGAACAATCCTGGAAGTGGAACGTCGTTGATATAGACTAAATGGGGTGTGATGTCATTCCCAGCTCTGGCTCCCGACTTCTGAGGTAAAAGGAACGCTTTCTAAGTCACACAGAACAACTATGACTTGTTTACCCACACCACCCCCTGCTGCATATCGGATACATTGCCACTTCTTCATTACAGCATTACAACACCATGTTGAAGTGATGGTTCGGAGTAATCTCACCCTAAGGTCCTTTGCACCATGACCTCGAGCCAAACACCCCCCTAGAAGCTTTTTTCACCTGGGTCGAACATTGGGAGAGTTGGCGTTATCAGCAGAATAGCTTAGCACAGGGGCTAATGGATCCACGTTTGTATCTGGTAAATGACCCCACTAATAATGCCCGAAATGATACCAAAATTCTACACTAGTACATAGTACGATGGATTGGAAAGTTTGTAAGTACACCAGAAGTTTATGTAAATAACACTTGCCTGTTGGCTTCTGCTCTCTGCTGTTGTTGTTGTTGCTGCTGCCGGCAGTTAGACGAGTGCTTAGGGCCGTCTACAAATTACAACACCGAAAAGAGATACAACAAAAATATTTATTAATTGAATGATTAAATAAGGTAATGTCTCCAAACTTTGCCTCAATTATAACTTGTCTCCTGCTAGTTATACTACAGCACTTACTTAAAAAAAAAAGTTAAATTAATAAATATTTTTGTTGTATCTCTTTTCGGCCCTAAGCACTTGTCTTATTGCCGGTAGAAGCAGTAGAAGTAACAGCAGAGAGCAGAAGCCAACAGGCAAGTGTTATTTACATAAACTTCTGGTGTACTTACAAACTTTACAATCCATCGTTTTATGAGTACATAACCTATATGTACTAGTGTAGAAGTTTGGTATCATTTTGGGCATTATAAGTGGGGTCATTACGTGATACAAACGGGGATCCATTAGCGCACACTGACCATGGTTCACCGGCTTTGTGTTGAACTGATCTCAGCATACATTTCAGAGTACGCATGTGTGTGTGTGTGTGTATCTATCTATCTATCTATCTATCTATCTATCTATCTATCTATCTATCTATCTATCTATCTATCTATCTATCTATCTATCTATCTATCTATCTATCTATCTATCTATCTATCTATCTATCTATCTATCTATCTATCTATCTATCTATCTATCTATCTATCTATCTATCTATCTATCTATCGTATTTGTGTTTATTCAAAGAGAAAACATAGCCAGAGGGCAGTGGAGGAACTGAGACTGAACAAGTTGTTAGTACAAACTTAGTTATGCAGCCAAACACACTCCCAGCAGGAGATAATGAAGCCAGTCACATCCAAAGCTCCTGCCTCCCCTCACCTCTCTTATCTGCCTCCCTCCCCCTCTGGGACGAGGGCATTCGAACTGATCCGATAGATATGCTGAGAAGCAGACTCACTCTAAATGTATTGACGTACTCATTGATTTAGCTGTCACCCGGGCACAGCTGCTTTTGTGTTTTTGTTGTTTCGTTTTTTTTTCGTATCGGTGTGTTTTCTTCGGAAAGAATTAAAACATTTTACACGACCAAGGCCAGTGTGACTGAATTATTTCTAACGAAAAGGCTCTATACTACATTTATGCTATACAGTCCTTCCAGAAAAATGCAGAGTTTTTTTGTGATTGTTGCGGGCAAAAATCCTTGATTATGTGGCACATTTTCTTAAAAAATGCGATGGAATGTGCGGGATATTTATGCAATTTTATGCGATGAAATTGCGGGAACTTGCAAAAATTGCGGGAACTTGCAAATGTAAAAGAGAAAAAAAAGTGATTCCCCAACACCCTGCTTTTCGATGATGTTCCCGTCGCGTAATTACGTCACTTCATAACGTTCCCATGGCAACATTTTTCAATTACTGCTAAGATATATGTGACTTTTTTGCTACGAAAATGCAGGGATTATGAAATCCAGAAAAACGTGATTATGCGATCGCATAATTCAATGCATAATCAGCCAAAGTCCTGCATATTTTGCACGGAAATCGGCAATTTATGCGGCGAAAGTGTGGCGTATTTGAAAAAATGCGGCCCCCGCATAAATATGCGGACTTTGGCTGATTATGCATTGAATTATGCGATCGCATAATCACGTTTTTCTGGAGGGACTGGCTATAACTTAGCTGTGGGTCTGGAATCAAGTCTTTTCAAGAATTTCGGGAGAACATCCAACCCAAAGTAAGAATTAATAAAAGTGTGATTTATTTATTTGGAAGACATCAATATAGCTAAAAATCCAGGACATGGTTAAACCTTACACCCTCAGCCTGTCCCCCCCGCTCTGCATCGGCCAGTCTGCTTGCTACTCCCTCACTGTCTTTGAGGGACACCAAATCACTCAACGGAATCCTGACTGTTTGCTGTCTTGGCTCCTAAATGGTGGAACGAGCTCCCCATTGACATCAGGACGGCTGAAAGTCTACGCATCTTCTGCCACAGGCGAAAAGCACATCTCTTCCGACTGCACCTTGGATAAGAAGATGTTGGTTATGAAATTAAAATAAAAAAAATTGCACTTACATGTTGCACGTGCAGATGGGAATGTCGTTTGTTTTGCATGTTAAGTCATGAAATGATGAATTGACATTTTGACCCGATGATAGCGCTAAATGAAAAGTCAGAGAATCACTAAAGTAATTCAAATTCATCCTGAGGCGAACATGAATGGCGGTACGAAAAGTTGTGATAATCTATTTAATAGATGTTGTGATGCACTGCATGAGTGAAAACTTTCAACTGCTTGTGGCGTTTGAGGAAAAATCACTAGGAATCATCATCTGAGATCCATGAATATCTGAACCACATTTCATGACCCTGACTCTAGCATCCAAACAACAATTACTACACAAGGAAAACAATTCCATGGAAAACCAGTGAGTTATAAAATGTACAGTATCAGCGCGATGTTTCCCGTCTTTGCTCAAAACAGTCACATAATCCTTGTTTGCCCATTTGTCAGTATCACACGTGTAATATATGTTCACCTTCACTTTGATCTTGCTCTTGTAAAGAGCAATGTGAGCTTTTGCCTATACTGCAAAACACACACACACACACACACACACACACACACAAACTACACATATATATATACAGTATAAAGTATATTGCTCGTACGGTCAGCAGTGCTGACAGCTCATGATGATGTGGGAAAGTTCAAGTAACCTCTTAGTTTGGTCTGGATGTCTAGTTAAAGGTCAGCATGCGGCTATTCATCTGACACACTCCTGCTGATCAGTAGGCCTTCAAACAACAGTATATACTCGCTCTCTGGTAGATTGTTGCTCAGTTGAGATAACAGACACTAATATCATCAATGCGTTCTCCCTGAATTGTTGGCTCTGATCCACTTTAGCATAGTGATATGGAAAACTTCTGGTCAATCTTCAATTTGATGAATAGTAGAACAAACTCAATGAGCCTCAGTTGGCCTTACTCGAATATGTAAGCAACAACAAACCTAATGTCAGAGAAGATCTTGGTAAACCACTATGCAACACAGAAATACACGTTGTCCCTGTTTTCGTCTTAAACTTTGACCCTTTCACTTTGTTTTTTTAACGTTAATTGGAACATTTTGGTCGCCTCAAAAGATCTTGTTGCCGTACTGTCCTGCCGTACATGCAGATGAATGGCAGCAGTAGCCTACCCGGAGGCCACGTTTACCTGCTGGTAAACCTCCGCTGGATGACTCGCTTCAGAAGGGTTGAAAATCGGCCACCTTCCCTCTTGAGCATTTAGATGCTCTTTAGCCGGCTAGATTACTGCAATTCACTTTACTGTGGTATATCTAGCTCCCAAATCGCCCGTCTTCAGTTAGTTCAAAATGCTGCAGCCAGACTTATTTTTAACTGTCGCAAATATGACCATATCACCCCTATCCTCAAATCTCTACACTGGTTGCCCGTTCGACAGAGAATAGATTTCAAAATCCTGCTCTTTGTCTTCAAATCTTTACATAACTTAGCTCCCGTTTACCTATCCGAACTCATTCATCCGTACACTCCTACCAGAAGCCTAAGATCTCACGACCAGGTTCTGCTGGTAGCCCCTCGTGCCAGACTAAAGCGGAGAGGGGAGCGCGCTTTTGCGGTGGCAGGGCCTCGTCTGTGGAACAGCCTGCCTTTAGAGATTAGAACAGCCCCCAACCTCGCTATCTTCAAGTCTTTAAAAACCTACTTATTCTCAATAGCATATTGATTTCCTATTTGAGTTGTCCTTCTTTTGTATATTTGAGCCAGTGTTTTAAGGTTGCTCTTAGCCTTGTTGTTTTTATTATGTGTTTTACGCTCTGTCTTGCTGGTTTTATGTTTTTTTATGCTAGCTTTGTAAAGCACTTTGGTCTGTCTAGCGGCTGTTTAAATGTGCTGTATAAATAAATGAAGTTGAACTTTAGCATTTAGCTTAGCGCAGCGCCATTGCAACACAGGCTTGGCTGCGTCATACTCTCCAGCTCCACCCTCTCGCCTGAAAATCGTCACGTCCAGTTTTTAAAAAACCAAGATGGCGACTGCCAAAAGTCCAAACTTCACTGATATGCTATGTCTGCTAGTTTTTACAGTCTATGCCTAAAAGCACACTTGTGCTGAAAAATAGTCATTTTCAACAACTCTGCTAAATGTTGTGTAGCCTACCTCACAACAGCTTACCCGGACTAATTTTACCCAGCTTGGATTTGTCTGGCTTTTTGTTATACCAGACCCTTCTTTTCACACCACTGCGTGTCATGCTGTACAGAGGACATTTTCATCTACCTGTGCAATGAAGACCTTGATGTTATAGATTACATTCAATTAGTAGCAGTGAAACCAGGTCAGATCTCCCTGCAAAGACACCATCTGGCTCCCTGTCACTGACACACACACACACACACACACACACACACACACACACACACACACACACACACACACGTGTGTAGAGGTGAGATTTTATATTTGGAAGTAGTTCTTAATATCCATTACAGTTTACAGCGATCACAAACAGCCTACTTTATTTCAGCATAAAATTAATTTAGCCTAAAGTGTAGATTTTTATAAACATACCAATACATAACACGCAAACATTTTATATTTATGTTATAGCTACACATGTAAAGTCTGTTTTTTATATAAGCCTACATCTGCATATTGTATTTACCTGACCATATTAAGGAGAGGGTTGTTGTTTTGGTCATGGTTAATAAATAACGTTGCATATATTGCACTGTACGGTCACAGTGATCTATTTTCTATTTGTAAGCAGACATTTGTCTGATTTCCTCATTCAACAAAGGTGTCCTGGAACACACCGTATTTGTTTGATTGGTCCGTGCTCTTTGAGGTGGAACGGGATTGGCTGACCAGGCTGAAGCCTGGCTGAACGTGGCTACACCACAGCTGGGCACGTAAGTCTGTTCCCCCGTCCGAATAATGTCCCCCTACTGTTAAAATGATGTTTCTCGTAGCGCCCTCTTCCGTGGTTAGGGTTAGGGATATGGTCTGATTCAGATTTAGGTCGGGGGAAACACATATAGACGGGGAAATAGTCTTCGACACGACGGTTCACTGTCATCTGCGCCAAGTCAGAAGGAACTAGCTAGGCAGAGTGAGAAGTAAGTTTGACTGTGCCTTCGAGATTAAAGCAGACATCGTCTTGTGTGGAGTAAAGTCTTATGATAAAGTATTGGAGGATTCACATTTTGGAAAAACAACTGTTACTCCAGATGTTACTGCCCGTGTATTACTCAAATATTGCAAATTGTTAAACAATATAGATTTTACTTTGAAAGTTACGACCGGAAACTTGTAATGAAACCTGTTAGTTGGCGATAGATCGATAACTTGTGCTAAGATATAAGTAGGCTACGTACAGAAAAAAAGTAATTAATGACAGCTCTATTAGCATTATTGTATTCATAACACCGCTGTCATTTGAGCCGTCCGCTGCCAGCTCGAGTGCAGCTTGCTCTCCTCGCCAGGTAAGACAAGCTACCTGCTAGCTCCGATGTGTACAGCACGGGCCACCAAACCCCGCTGCGAAATCTAGGAATTTAATTTGGTCTTGCGGACTGACCAACAATCGTCGCAGCAAAAACGCAATGAAATATATTTTACGATTCAACTTGGGTCGGCCTACAATTCGGCATCTGCCCAATACACCAAGCAGCACAGATTAAAATGCAGTTTAACCTGTTTACTTTTTGGTTCACCTGTCATTCCCACTTTACCGAGGGAGAGTCGCACATTATTACTGCAGAAGGTAACGTTACCGAATACACCAGGCCAGCACTGAGAGGCTCAGGAGGAGCTGCTACCCTCATCATGACACAAATCACTAGAAAATTGATAAATGCTAATGAATTACTAATATAATATTTAACTTGAATGAAATAAAGGCTATTTTTTTTTTTTTATTTATTTTGCTAATTGAAATCCCTTAGCACTTAAATACATCATAATGTGATGAATTAGACTTAACTGAGAATGTGCTACTGTGTAATTAGATTATCAGTATAACTGATGTCTGTCTGTCTGTCTTGTTAGGTTATCAATATGGCCTCATGGATTTTTCAGATGACTGTGATGGTGCTATCTGTCTTCATCAGCAGCAGCCAGGGAAAGAGAGACAAGATGCTCTACTGCTCTGGTAAGTCACCGGCGTTCTAACTGAATGGTTGTATTCCATGAAATATTGCAGATGCTGCTGTTCAACATTTGAATTGCAATCCCTTGTGCAGGAAAGTAACATCATGTGCGACCATGCATGTAACTCTATGCACACAAGTTTTTTTCTGTCAATTAATTGAACATGTTAAAAAACACAAAGTAAAGCTCGTAGTCAGAAAAGAAAAGAAAAATAAATGAGATCTTTAGCAACATAAGCAACAAATAAGCAACTCAAATAATATTGTTCATAATAAGTTTCCTGCTTGCTATACTGTTTCTTAGCACAGATAAAGGAGACAAAAACTGAGCCAAAAGGAACTATTGGAAAGTAAAGAGACTAGGTTTGGGTAATGCGATCATTTATATATCATCCAATTGTGGTTACTCGAGATCGCCGAAAGGTGATCCTATCGCCAGGGGGTGACAGAAGTAAGAGAGGGTGAGGCGAGTTGTGTCACAGCACGGCAGTGAAATGCCAGCATGGGCGACTTGTTTTAATTGTAAAAGAAAAACTTATATGTTTACAAATTAGTAGGGATGCACTGAATCCAGATTTTTGGGGTTTGACCGAATACCGAATCCACTTGTTAAGATTCTGCCGAATCCAAAACCGAATACCGAATCCTACTCCCATTCTCAGTCCATTAACACAGTAAACACATTAATGAAGTAATGAAGCTGGTAATGGTCGTCTGGTTAACACAAGTTTTTAGCTGTGACTGTCCTTCCTTTGCCGTCCCTGAAGTTGCTGCATTTTGGCTGCTCTCTGTAGATTCCTTCATGCACAACTTGTATTTTTTTGGATGTTTCATACGCAAATGTTGTAACAGTGTGTGTTGGTTAGGGTCCTCGCCACCACGAGACAAATTGGCATTGCAAATTGAACATGAAGCTGGACTTGAATGGCCTTCTTTTGACTGAAAGTACTGCCAAACAACAACTTTTTCTGCTCACCAGTTCCATTTTCACGTTCTCACAGCCTACTGCATTGAACGCTCCACCTACGTAAACACCTTCCCGTAATCAACGGCGGCATAATTACGTTGACAAGCGTAGCGTGCGTAGGGTTCGGTTCAGTGGAAATAAGTTCTAAGGTTTGGCAGAAATCAAACACCATCAAAAAGCCCAATATTTGGCCGAATCCTGGATTCGGTGCATCCAAATACAAATAAGTAACATAAGTTGTGGTGTAACATGCTAACAATGTCTCCATTCAGTAGTCTGTCCACCAGAGAGCACTGACAAGTGGATTTTTACACTGTAAAATGTCTGACTCTCTACTTATATTGGTCCCACTCCTTTAATAACCACATTTGAGAGATACCTTTTAAAAAATGCTTAGGTATGTGTTTATCTTGTAAAATGAATATTGGCCTATGTCTTATTATATCCATTGTTGGATGTTTTTAACTCAATTATTGATATTGTCCTTGGCCTTAAAAATCCAAAATCAGGGGGCGGCCTCTAGCTCACCCAGTAAGAGCGTTCACCCAATGTTGGCCGAGTCCTGCAGCGCCGCAGGGTTCGAATCCGACCTGCTGACCCTTTGCTGCATGCCGTCCCCCATCTCTCCCCTAACCCTAACCCTAACCCACCAACCTTACTGTAAATTGTTGACCTCAAGCCAACTAAACTATAGCTGCCCCAGTTGAAGAGAAACGCTGTGGATTTTCTTGGGTGTGTTATTTGTTTTGATTGTGTTCTCAAACTGTCAGTGAATACTCCAGAGGCCTGTACTACGAAGCAGGATTTGGCGTTAACGAGCTAACTTAAGGCTCAACCCAGGATTTTCTGTACTACGAAGGTGGATCAGTTGTTATCGGGTTCAATCACCGTGGTAACTCATGCTGAACACCTAACCTGGTCGGGAGCAGGTTAAGTTGGAGATCAGAGATCAACCGGGGTAAAAGCACCGCCTACTGACCAATCAATAGGTCGATTGATAACGGCGTCACCATTCTTAGAGAAGATCAGGCGGAGCTCGGTGCAGAGAGAGAGAGAGAGGGGGAGAGAGGTGGAGAGAGGGGTGCGCTCATAAAAGTTAAAACATTTACATTTATTTTTTTTAGAGACCAACAACCCCGTTAACATGGGTATTTTTATGAAATACAGCCTATATATTTTAATGGGAGGGAATTACTTATCGGCTTCTTGAGCCGTGTGTCGCCAATGCGCACATCGGTTTGAATTATGTTTTTATATGTTTTATTTGCTCTAACGATCGCTTCCACTGCCAGGGTTGCAACTGAAATAATAGGCTAAAGCAACGACAGTTTATGGAAAGCACAAGTGTAATTATAGCCAGATCTTGGTCCTGACTGATGAGGAAGTGATATTAATAAGCGTTGTGATTTAAACATCGACAGCGTTGGCTATTTATTTATTTTTTTGCCAGCTTTCCCTTCCTGTTTTAGGAAGCAGCGACTGTATTTCCCTGTAAAACCGTGTCTGTGTTCTTCATATTTATGGAGAATTATAATGTGCTCTTCTTATAACATGCGGCTCTGGTAGATGTTTGCGATTGGTCGTGGTGCGCAAACCCCGCCTCTTTTATGTGAACGCGCGTGTCGCTGGATTGGGAAACCCTGAGTTGACTGAACTAGTTGATATCCAGCGTCGTAGTACAGGTTATGCGGGACCGCGGTTGTTAGGTTAGGTGAAGCCGGATTACTGAAAGAAATCCAGGACAAGTTGATCGTGCTTCTTAGTACAGGCCTCTGGATAAATGTTGACGTTTATTTAAATCTTATAAATGAACCGTTTCTGCGTTTGCTCTACCACACATCCTCTGATTTCATATTGACATATGCTCCAAGGTTTTTAACATAGCTTTGCTTTTCAAAGCAAAAAAATAAAGGGAAAAGCCCCAAAAAATTATCTTAAAAAAAATCCAAAATCAGTCCGGTTAACTAAACGTTTTTATCCCAAGTAAGCATGATACATAAATAAAAGTAGTGTCAATGTTTAAACATCTGTGCCCATCATAAGAATGATGACTAAAAATTCAAAAATCAAATCCAGTCATAAAAAAAGACAGATTTTTGCTTTTGATACTAACCGTGCTTTGATAAGTTTCAACTAGCATTTTGTACGTTCGTGATCGATATTGTCAACAACTCAGTCCCATCTCTTAGACAGACACCTGTTGCGTTTTATCAGACAGCTGTAGCTTATCCTGGTTTATTATGAGGGACATGCTCACTGTTGGACATGTAGCACTGGTTAGTTACCAAGAAAGAACCTTTTTGTTTTTGTTTTTTACCTTTCCATTTAACATATCGACTGATGTTCGCTAAATTCCTGACAGTGAGATGCAGCTTGTCTTCTTGCCGTCACTGAGGTTTTTACCTGTGGTTTTCCCAGCATGCAGGGCAATTGTGGATGAACTGAACTACTCCATCAGTCAGGTGGACCCTAAGAAAACCATCAACGTCGGCGGCTTTAGACTCAACCCCGATGGAACCATGAAAGACAAAAAGGTACGGGACACAGATGTGCATGTAAAGATTCCCTCACCTTACCACTAGGGATGCACGATATTGACAAAATAAGCCCCTATAGTGTTGCGCTATCGATTATGAATATTGCGATATCAATATTAATTTCGATATTTTTAAACATATATAAAATTACAAAAGTTATGGGAAAACGCATCAAAATAGATTAATAACAAATACGACACAAGGTTTATTTCAACTGTTTATTTTCATATTGGACTGGTCCAACATGAATAAATAAATAAGGACCATGTCTACAGAACAGGACATGTTCTACTGGTGGGACAGTTTAAAATAAATAAAGAGAAGAGGACACAGCTTTTCTTTCGCTTCTCTGATTCGTTCCGTTTTGTTGTCCCTATCTATTTCATCACTTACACTGTCACTCTGTCCAATGATCGGTAAGCATGATCGGTCCACGTACAGTAAGGGCAAAGAGTCTGTGTTACCTTATTTGACAGAAAGCTACATGCATTATCCTGTTACTTCTGAAAAATTTGATAGGCAAAAATGTATATTATGTTTGAGTAAATGAAAACCCCAATCAACAAAAGGGCTTTAAAAACTAATTTTAATATTTAAATACCACCGTTTAAATCCCGGCACAGCCAAGACTCTGGACGTTAACACTGGGATTAGCGCTCCTATTCAAGATTATGTTCTGCTTTTTCAATGCTTTGGTAAAATTGCTATTAAACACATTCAGAGAGGATTTGAATTGCTATTTTTGTTAGTCGTAATTTCTATTATTTTGGTGCTGGGGATTTTCCTTTGGTTCTGGCTAAAACCTCTTTCTGTTGCGCCACAAATTCCTCTAAAACCCTGGTATGTGGTGGTGTAAGCATATGCTGATACATTGGCATCAGACTAGAGATGCTTAGACATCCCTGTTTCCCATGTTATTGCGTGTCATTCTTGCATTATATGAATAAGTTCCAGTTAAAAGTGTGCCTGTAATTTCAATGATCCCAGTCATAGTTTTTGCTTCAGTTCATATGCACACACTGGGCTTGCCTCATTCAAAATAAAGCAACGCCTCAACATTGTACTGTAATCAGTGATGTGGACTTATCACTGCAGTCCTTTACTCAGAGAGTGTGTGTGTGTGTGTGTGTGTGTGTGTGTGTGTGTGTGTGTGTGTGTGTGTGTGTGTGTGTGTGTGTGTGTGTGTGTGTGTGTGTGTGTGTGTGTGTGTGTGTGTGTGTGTTGCGTGAACACAGTGAGACTATGGATTCAGGTTATTGTTCCTGGTCTAATGAGGTCACATCCCACTGGAACCTGGATATCCTCTATTGCCCAGGGACCAGGCTATCATAAGGTGTCCAGCTCTGCTATTGATTCCCTGGCCTTTTAAGTATTAACACTTGCACACAGTAAGTCAAGAGGGCTGGACGAAAGGGCTAAAATATCTTTATTCTAAACGTGCCGCTAGGGGACTCTCAATAAAAAAAAAAACGATTCTGCTTTCTACCTCTGTTGCTGGCTTAACGGGGAAACAACTCTGTTCCCCCAATTCGTGTATGTATCTTTTTAAACGGAACAGTGAGGCGTATAACGGTGCAACATTCCCGCCTTGAACAAGCTGTGTGAAAGGGGCTAATGACAAAAACAAGCCGAGACTCCACCCAGCATAAAGGTTTTTTTTTTTTTATCTCTCTATGACAAAAGTATCTGAAGCATTTGAACACCAACCCTTATGGTGGTTAGTCCCCATGATGGATACTGCATTTATGTCATCCAAAATCTAAAGTGTCCTTCATGGTGCCATTCATGCTGCTATCTGTGTCATTCTTGGCTTCTCATTAGGCAGTTGTCTAAAGGTGGATTAATTTAGATATGAATGCTAATTACTCTTCTTGTGCCCCCCGTGGGTTCTACTTGGATTTCATTTAATTTGCCCCCCTAGCTGTGTGTGTGTGTCTCTGTGTGTCTCTCTCTGTCTGTGTGTCATTTTACAGCAAATAATTCCTGTAAACACACACACACACAGGCAAAGGTTACGCTAACATGCTCACTATATTGATGCTTATGTCATGTATTTATAAGAATATTTTGAAACTGCTTTGCCGATCCACTAAGGCAAAGCCCACCTCCCGCTCGTCCTTTTTAAATTAATAGTATGACATTCAGGCTGTAAACATGTTTAATTGTGCTGTATAGTTTAGCATTTTAACATGGGGTTGCTATGGGGATTGACTCACTTTTCGAGGCAGCCTCAAGTGGCCACTCTGTGAACTGCAGTTTTGGCGCTTTCTTGTTGGCTTCATTTTTTTTTTTTTATCAGCACCAAGGTTGTGGCTCGGTCAGTACACATCTCATGGCAATGTACCTCGCATGGGTCCCTCTCGTCGTTTGGTGTGAGAAAATGGACCACACAAAGACATCACACCACCTACTCTGTCTGGAGCTGTGGTTTTTACACTGTCTCAGACTTGACTTGAGACTTATCCTCAAAGGACTTCAGACTCGGACTTGAGACGCTGGACTCGTGAACACGTGAACGTCTTTATTTTTAGGAAACGTCTGATGAGCTAAAGCCTTGGCTTAAAGACGTCATACAGTACAACAAGGCCCAAACAAGACCTCTTTGGAGGTTAACTCCGACTGTCGCTAGATGTTGTGAAAAGATTGATGAACATTTTTATAAATATAGATATTCAGTGTTCTAAGCAGTCTGGATGGAACGCAGCAGGTAATACACTCATTATAACCATGACAGACTTGAGACCTGACTTGGACTCTCGCTCAAAGACTTGGGAGCATCTCTGTTATTTATTTACTTAGTCTACATTTTTGGTCTTAAAAATTGTCTTCTCGGACTTTCTCATGGACAGACACCCTGGTTTATATATCAAACAGTGGAGGATTCTTCTTTGCATGCATTACTACAGCCCAGATCAGCTTTTCTGGTGAAAAGAGTTTGGGTTGTCATGCTGTAGTCACCAGGCCCAGGAGAGTTGTGGTTCCTCCAGAGATGAGCTGCTCCTCTGCCCTTAGCTGACACGAACCTCCACCTGTTGCATTGTTTGGTCAATCAAATGTTACTGAGCCACAGAAGAAGCCAAAACCTTGATCCCATGCCCTCCCGGCTCCCTCCTTTTCAGCAGCTTTTGACCTAGTGTGAATCGGAGAGGGAGGGATGTCACAGCTTAGATGCCATCAGTGAGGAGGATTTGCAGGTTTTAAGTCTCTGCTCTTTGGCCTCCTCACAGTAGGACTTCCTGGGGGCATGGGGCTGCTCCGTTGCACAAAAGTTAAACCTGCCTGCTGCAACAATGCCACATTTAGGGCCTCCAAAGACATTGAACTTAGTTGGTGCGGTGAGCTGATCTCATAGTGACCGGTGGGAAGTCATGCATTGAGAATGAGAGGATGCACAATGACACGCTGACACAGTGACACATAATATCATGGCACAGAAATGTGACTGAGTGAGGTGACATGCAGTTTAACTGAATTTTTTTTTTATTTTTATTTTTAAATCCAGAGAGGTTTTGCATTTTCTCTCTGCTGGGTTAAATCAAGAGAGAGAGAGGACATGCAACAGGCCCCTGCATCAAACATTCAGCTACCAGCATGCTCCATTTCCGGTTTGTTAAATCCATGAATAGAAATGTATAAAAGAAGGTTTGTGGTTTTAATGGCAGTTACGTCCTGGAACAGTTTCTCTGTGGGGATTCTGTAAGGGATCATGTCATCGTTACTGGGGGAACAGTGTGGACCTCTGTACACCCTCCAAAGTGAAACAAAAATCCACGACCAACACTAGGGTTAGGTATCGTTTGGGTTGTTTCCCATTAGCAGTGATAAAATAATACTTTTAAAACGGTGCCGGTGCCTGAACCGGCACCATATGGTCAAATTTAAACAATTTATTTAAAATGTATTAACAATAACTTAGAACAATAACTTGCTGTCAGTTGCTGTTAATTGACAAAAATGAAGAACCACTAGATGGCAGAAGGATATTTTACAATAACTTTGAAAGCACCACGAGCTTACCAGTTGCAATTTAGCGCACCATTAAGCCGCGTCGGTGTTTCTCCGACAACTCCCGCAGCGTCGGTGGCCATGGTGCAGCTAGTCTCCTCTGTGTCTTTAGCTGTAGACTGTTGTAGTCCTGGTGTTGGAATCCTTTCTAGTTAAATACACTCACGAGGTTGGATCGTTTAGCTTTCAGCATTTAAACCATGTGTAAGCCAGCAATTAGCTAGCACTAGGCTAATTTTACCTGCTGCCAAGTGTAATGTTAAGTAGCGTCACGTGCAGTGATGCTTCTGTCCACCGGAGTGCAGAGCAGGCATTTAAGTGGCATTGAATTCAGGCACCGCAATTTGAGTTATCATTTGGTCCAGTAGATACCAGCCATTTGGAACTGGTGTCATATTGGCACCGAATCGAACCCTAACCAACAACCAACCAATGTGTGGTTTGAGGGGGAGTTACAAGCTGTAACTACTTCTTGACGAGCTAACCGTGTATCCATCCATTACACTGTAGTCTCCAGCTATAGTGTGGGTAACCAGATACGGTTGGTGGGTACAGGTTTGGGTTCTGATCTCTGCACAGGCACCATGGTACCAACCTGGCAACCTCACGGTGATGACAAGACGTCAGGAAGCTGCACACAGGCGATGGAGGCAGTCCAGAAACAGTTCCAGCAACAACAACAAAAAAAGTTGTGTTCCTGTTTGTGAATAAATTAACCAGTATAAACAAGATCCAACATGTTAGCTTTAGAGGTCTTTCTAGGTGTATTTTTGAACTTGGGAGGGTGAACAGAGCATCACACTGTTCCTCAAGATCCCAACGAGCGGCAACAACGACATGTTCCATCACTGACTTCCCACTGAGAAATAGCACCAGCGTGGAACTCCTCCTAAAACAACAATTTTAATTTCCTTTTGACAGAGCCAGGCTAGCATGTTCCCCCTGCTTTAAGTCTTGATGCTAATCCAAGCTAACCCTGCCCTGACTCTGAATTGAGGTTGTGGCTAGAAGGGATACAGTTACGGCAACAACGGTTAAGTTTAGGCACCAAAACGAATTTAGGGAACCGAATGAATGATCACGTCTCCTGGGTGAAAGTATTAAAATTGTATTATTAGATTAGATTTTGTGTAATTTTGCATAATTTCTGGCTGTAGCTGTATCCCTTCTAGCAACAACCCTGAATTGATATTTATATTCTCATCAAACAAACCAGCTAAGCTTATTTCCCCAAAATATAGCTTATTGCTTTTAAGCGTTGTGCCAGGCGTCACCTGTTCTCCATCCTCCATCTTTCAAATCTGCAAACATGGACAAGCTCTAGGCTATGGTTTAATGCTATTCTAAGGACGCATATCATTTACAGTCAGAATTGCCAGCTAATTACACATTGCTTCAATATTTCTCTTGTGTCATAATGAAGTGATATTATTATCATCAAACCTTTTATCGCGGACATTCTTATCCACTAATCCCTGCCTTAAACGGCATAATGGTTAGAAATGACATTTCAGCTTCTCCTTCTACTCGCCGCTTTGATGACAATATCATTATTATTATTATTAATTTATGGGTCTTCATTGGCCCATAACGCCAGGACAATGAAATTGAAAGGCCCCTGTCCACAGCGGTGCAATAATGGCTCCCTATCCAATGGGAATTGAATGGAGGATAGCATCCCTGAGAAGCCTATTCTCTGGCCCAACCGGTCTCTTCCCCCCACCGCCACTACCGCCCCCCAGCCCCATTCTTCAAACAACACTGTGACTGACAGCTCCCTTTCACAAGACTCCGACTGGCAAGGAAAGGGTTTAATTCCAAACCATTTTGTAGCATGGCATGATAAAGACTCAGTCCCAAGCACGGGCTGAGATGGACCGACGTGGTTTTATTGTCGGGCAGGGGGAGTTGTCCTTTTTATGGTGTTTGGATAGAATTGAGGATTCAGTTTGAGTTTAAATTTCGAACTCAGTTTTATCAAATTCATATACATGACACCTTTGAGCAATTATGTGATGTCCCACAGTTCTTGTGTAGTTTGATGATCTTATGATGTCAGACAATAACAATACAACCCAAGATTTGATCTTCTTATTAAGCAAAAGGAGGACACTTAACTTTCTACCCCACTACATGGACCTGACAGCTATAGTACTAGCTGTCTTCATATAAAAATGTAAACTGTAAATTATAGTGTGGTCTAGACCTACTCTGTAATCTGTAAAGTGTCCTGAGATAACGTTAGGATTTGAAACTATAATAAAATTGAATTGAACTGAATAAAAATGATGCATTGTTATAAATGAAGAATGAATTAGCTTCAGCCTGACCAACTGCAACATGTAAGTGATACTTATGAAATCAAGCATCAATAATAATAATCATATAATACATCATAATATAAATCCCTGAAATGGGTAATTTTCCATTTTGAGTACTTTTTATAGTTATATGCTACATTTTGCTGATTAACACTAGTGTACTTTTATTTTGGACCGTTTTTATTTTTTATTTTAAAATTGTAAAAGTAGTAATGAAGTACTTTTACACGAGTAGACATAACTACAAGACATGAAAGACTCAGTAAACGATGAGATGAAAAGAAAAGAGACAAGAGGTCACTAGTTGTAGTTTATTTTATTTATATATATATATATATTTATATATATATATATATATA
>CM046798.1:5796465-5831465 GCA_025617405.1 Perca schrenkii | reverse complement strand
CCGTGGCAGTGACACAGGTGCCGTTTCAAAAGTATTTTTATATTACTAATTTTAGGTTATTTCACTTTTACCGTATTTCCAGTTTGGTCTACGTGCGTTTACCCAACTCTCAGAGGCATGTGTTTGAGTAAGCATAGGAAACACTGGGAGAGTAAGATGAAGAATGTCACATGACCAAAGATCCAGGCCTGGTCGGAAATCCAGGACGTCCGTACACTCACGCCTACCAAAACAGCTCAAAATCTGGTCTCCATGTTCCCCCCTCTCTCCTCCCCCCCCTCCCTGTCTCTCGGTGGTGTGGTCAGGTACCTCTTGCTCGCTCCGAGACTCACCTCAGCGAGCTCCTGGAGGGGGTGTGCAACAGCATGAGCGACTACGCCCTCCACGTGGACCCCGACACCCAGCGCAAACGGTACATGAGGTTTGCTCCCAGGAGTAGCGGGGCCACCGGGGACTTCCCCGACTTTAAAAACTTCCAGTTCGACGGACCTGAGGCATCCGACAAAATGAAATTCGCAGTGAGTAAAGAAAAAGTGCATAATTAAACTGTAATATATAGTGTATTTGTGTTAGAGCTGTAATCCATAATCCTAACTGTGTAATAAGGTTGGAGGGCATTAGATTCGGACAGGTTGACACACACACACCAGCTTAATCCTTCACTAAGTTTGTGCTTAAAGATCTCCCTAGGTTCTCAGTAACTAGCTACCTTCAGACTACTCTTTTACTAAATTGGGTTGATCCATTGAGATTGAAGGAATGTCTTTGCTGTGGAGACCCTGTGTGAACTGGTTGCTAGGAAACATTTATAGCACTGTCCAATCAGAAGAAATCAATGGCGTAAACAGGAAGTGTATGGCAGTTGTAATGCTACTGTAGCAAAACCTCCAGATGTTTATAGTTTTAGAAGGCCAAACAATTTAATTAACTCAACTGCCAATCCTTTTTAAATGTAGGTGTGTGTGTGTGTGTGTGTGTGTGTGTGTGTGTGTGTGTGTGTGTGTGTGTGTGTGTGTGTGTGTGTGTGTGTGTGTGTGTGTGTGTGTGTGTGTGTGTGTGTGTGTGTGTGTGTGTGTGTGTGTGTGTGTGTGTGTGTCATATAGTTCAATTTATGTCAGTTACCGAACTTAATTTTAGACCTATAGAAAAATCTCAAAAAAGGAGAAATAATTGCTACACATAGGAAATATTAAAACAACACATATCTAAGAAATTAGAACTCAGAAAATGTAACATATACTTAAATTAAAAAAAAATTATATATATATTCTTTTTTTTACTTTCAAGTCTCTGGGAATCTTCATGGGAAGTTCCATTGCCCACATTTCAGATCCCACGTGTTGCAGTATACCCTCCTTTACTTTTTCGTCTAAACGTGTCACATTTATCCAAGCCGATTGGTTCAGTCGACAGTTCCACCTGCAGTTAGTGGGTTGAAAAAAAGTTGACTAGTTTGTGTGGGGGCAACCTGTTTGAATTTAGTGACGTGTCCGTGTCCACCTCGCAGGAGGAGTGACTGAATTGTATTAGTAGTGTTATTTATGAATGGGACAAAAATGTGGATTATGTGTCTGTCCTGTTGCAATGTAACACACTGAGGGCTTTCACTGTGATCACATGTTACAGTAACTAATCCAAAGATGTTCTCCTTCAGAATGACTCGAATGCAGCTTGTGTTTTTTTGTGACGATTCGTCAGAAATTGCTGATCATATCAAGTTAACACCAGGGAGCAGTTTTAATTCTGTTGTCTTCATTCTGTATGTGACAGGGTCAACAGAACATCCTTTCTGTAAGGCCAGGTCCTCCTTACCTCTTTAAATTAAAACCATTTATGAATAAAATAGATGTATAAAATCATGTTTTGGATTAGGCCCGTTCAGTGAATTTGATATAGGTTCTCCGCGCAAGAAGAAAAAGCGAAGTAGAAAGGAACAGAACCACCTCAAAGGCTTTAATTTATCCTTTTTTTCGTCTTAATTTGGGTTGCCGGGACGCTTAAGATTCATGTCCATGTTTAGTTTGCCATACCATACAATACCATGTAGATCTGGTTATTGCAGACAGTCCTGAAAACGATTCAACGTTTTCAGAGCCCGAGCTAATTTAAAGAGCTTGAGCTAGATTCAGAATGGGAGCTCCGTGTGCTTTGTTTTTAGGATTCAGGGTTGACTCAGCTTGACCCTGATCTTGTTGCTCACTTCATTTAATACACAGAAGCTACAAAAATGGTTGCTTTTACACGTTGCAGGTCAGCTGGCTGCTATTTTTGCGCAGGTTTTTGAATAATAATAAAATAAAAAATCCAAATTCTTTCCTGGACTACCTGCTTAAAATCAATGAAGTAATAATGGAGTCCAAACTACTATCAGCTTGAAGTAAATACGAAGCTCCCAGTGAATCTGAGGAGTCGTGCTTTAGCAGCGCGACCGTGGAGTTGTCAAAATGGCTGAACATTTTTGGCAAACAGAAGGGAAAACATGGCCACCGCCCTGCAAACGGCGTGACCGCCATTGTGCGACTAGGACACTGTGTGTGTGTGTGTGTGTGTGTGTGTGTGTGTGTGTGTGTGTGTGTGTGTGTGTGTGTGTGTGTATGCATGGGCGAGCTCAGTTTCCCCCAGGCCAAGTCTTTTTCTCGTGTTTTTCCTCTCAGTGTGAAGCCGTGGTCGAGGAGCTGGAGGATGATATCATCTCTCTGTTCAGCCATGACGTAGAGCACGTGCACGAGGAGTTATGCAACAGAGTCTCAGGTACCACCGCCTCTCCACACAGATATGATGCAGCTCTTTGGATTTTAACGTTCATCCTCCCCCCCCTCCACTCCCCTCACACAGGATATCTGTGTCACGCCTCACGTCCACTGGAATCACTTTGTCTTTCTTTCTCGAGATCAGAGTCCTTTTTGGAAAGTGACCTCACATGCTCTTTGTTGTAGAAAAAAAAAAAACTCATTTGAAATCCGGTTTGATTGTTTCTGCGTTTCCCTTCGCTACGACAAATGAAGATGACTTTCCCATCTGTGGTCCGTTTAAACCTCGTGATGTCCTCGGGTCAAATTTGACCTGTTTTTAAAATGTCTTCATCTGAAATATGGGTTTCTTTATAACCAAATTACCCCCAAAATAACATCCCTACAACGCGCTTCGCAAGTCAAAGTAATGATCGCTACTTGCATTGGATTTTGAGTTTTGTTTCATTAAATTTTATAGCATTCGGAGAAAAAAAAATTAAATGGTTTCTAAACAGTATCCTGACTAAACTTTGACATACACAACTCTGGGATTATCCATCAACATACGTTCCTCTAATATTAGTCAAATTATTTCATTATTTCTGCTTTTTTTTAACAAAACAAATAGGTATAATTTCCTATACGAGGTTAATTGATCATGAATTCCAACAAAAAGTGTAAAAGTATTGATAATAAGTTGGTGTTAGTGGCGCATGTACTGAAAAAAGTGACAAAAACATGGAAAAAAGTGCCCCAAAAAAATGGACAGAAATGCCAGAAAAAGTGTCAAAATTATCGAAAAAAGCATTAATTTGGACCCTAGAGGACAACAAGTGCATGGTCAGCGGGAAGACAGCACCAGGGTTCATCATCTTATGTGGCTTATAGCTTCCGCACGCAGCCTTATTGTCGCTGCCGGGCAGAAACCTTGTATCTCCATATGTCGTCATTAAAAACAATTTTTTTTTTTCATAAATCGATGCTATTGGTCACCCTTTACGTCTGTCTGTGGGTTTTTAACAAATGTTTAAACCGTGACGAGGTGATTTTGTGTGAGAAAAATAGCACATTTCAAATGTCAAATTACTCATTTTCTTATTTTTCATGTCCTGAAAGCTACGGTTTTGGACATACAAGGTTTTTCCCCGACAGTGGTGGTTATGTAACAGCAGAGATGACAGAGAGGCCATTTGTGAGAATCTGAATCAGCTGAACGCCAAAAGGTTTTATTTTCAAAGAAAGACATAACTACCCCAATACATTTCTATAGCATAGAAACACACTCAAACTGTCCACTTTTCTAGAATCGTCACGATGACCTCCAGCCGATTTAAGTTTTTTGTGTCATAAATCAACATAACACAACGTAGCAACATAATCCAAGATTTTCATTCATCTACTAATTATTTTTCACAACTCATTTTTTTTTGTCTTTCTGTTTTGGATTTCAGACTACTGTGAAGGCAGCAGTCGCACAAACGAGGAGCTATAGTGTTTTAGATTTTCGGTGGACCAAGGCGGGAGCAGCTCTGTTGCAGAGATTACAGAAAAGAGGCCTGCGACAAAAACAGTTTTCGACAAATAATTGACAAATCTTTTTTTAAATAAATAAAAGAACTAATCTTGAGGAACCATTGTGTGCACGCTGTTTTTTTTGTCTGAGGCTTGAAATCGATGCTCCTGCACGCCGCGCGCTGATGTCAGACCAGAGGATTGTGTTGTCAGCTGCTGCTTCTCATTGGGTCTTCTGAACAGGGACTGCTTCTTCTCGGGCCGTCTAACCAAGAAGCAGAGCTACAAACTGGGCACATTCATCAAACAATGGCTGTGTTTGGGCTGCGTTAGCATGCAGGGGGGAATTGAAAGCTTTGAGCTGCAAGAAAAAATAAAAATTAGAGATAGCATTCTACATAGTGCTGCAACAATTAGCCAAGGAATCCATTTCTTAACGTGGTTCCAGCTAGGGCTGCACTATATGAGGGAAATATATACGATAACGTTGAATATCGCGATAACGACATTACTTCCGATAAATATACAGATATTAAAGTGTTCTCAGTTCTGCTGCTTTCAGTATTCGGCTAAAATTAAAAAAAATTGCTTTTTGAATTTCAAACAAATGGAAGGAAAGCATTTCCAACATTCTTTAATTGAACAAACTGAACATTAATTTGAATATAAAAGGCACCACTAAAAAAAAAAAAAGAATGACCGTTACATTTTAAAGTGCTGTTGTCTTTCAACCAACACAAAAAAATCTCTGAACATCTTTTGCAATATGTCGCAGCTGTTTCACGATATTTCGCAGCCTTTCGCGATATTTCGCAGCCTTTCGCGATATGTCGCAGTTGTTTCACGATATGTCGCAGCCTTTCAATTCAATTCAATTTTAATTATAGTATCAAATCATAACATAGGTTATCTCGAGACACTTTACAGATAGAGTAGGTCTAGACCACACTCTATAATTTACAAAGCTCCAACAATTCCAACAATTACAGTAATTCCCTCAAGAGCAAGCAGTGTGACAGTGGCGAGGAAAAACTCCCTCTTGGGAAGAAACCTCGTGATATGTCCCAGCCTTTCGCAATATGTCGCAGCCTTTCGCGATCAGTTGCATTGTTTGTTTTTTTTAACCAGGGCAGCAGTTTTCAGATTACATTATGTGCTTACATAATTGCAAAAGGGTTCTCCAATGTTTTCTCAGTTAGCCTTTTAAAAATGATATCAGATTGTGGCTTTGGAACATTGGATGAATGGTTGCTCATAATGGGCAATATAGGTATTGCATTAAAGATCAGCCCCCCACTCAGATCAGCTGGTATTCTGTCTATAATGGAGTGGAGCTGTTTGTGAACACACAGGTTTCAAATAGTCAAGTGTCTCCTCATACAAACTAGCAGGTGTACAGACTGGAGCAAAGAGCAGAAGAATCCATTGTCTGATTGGGCCAGATACAGCAGCAGCTGGTTGATGATTGGCCAGAGCACTGTGCATTGATATGCTAAAGGCTGCATGTTCCACAGGGGAAGCATGTTCGGAGACGGAGACCGTGTCAGTACTGAAGCTCTCCTCAATATATTCAAATGTTACTCAGACATTTTCTATACTTGGCTGCGTTTTAACGGTTGGTGTAGGGCTGATAAGATTAGGTCAAGGCTGATGGAAACATGTCTTGGATTGCTGGTGTATTCCATTCTGCTCACTCTTTCATGAGGTGAGGTTGTGGAATGTAACTAAGTACATTCACATTTACTCAAGTACTGTACTTAAGTACACATTTGAGGTACGTGTACATTACTTGAGTCTTTTCTTTTCATGCCACTTTCTACTTCTACTCCGCTACATTTCAGAGGGAAATATTGTACTTTTTACTCCACTACATTCATCTGTTACAGCTTTAGTTACTTTACAAAATCCAGATTTTTGCACACAAAACACGTTAATATTGAATAAAATACGATGTTTTATTATAAATTAATCTACCCAACAATATATAAGTCCAGCTGAAACGATTAGCCCATTAAACACTTAGTTGATTGACAGAACTGTTTGGGTCGTTTCTAAAATGGGAGGATTTTTCAACTTCCATACTTTTAATTAAGCAACATGTTTAATGCAGGACTTTTACTTGTAACAGAGTATTTTAACAGTGTGGTATTAGTACTTTTACTCAAGTAAAGGATCTGAATACTTCTTCGCCCGCTGGAGAGGTGAAACCTCCATCACCACTGAGCAGCCAAACTTACTCTCTATGGCTGCTACGGATGGCTCCACCTGCCACATCCAGAACACAAAATTGGTGTCCTGCCTCTCCAAAGACAGCAGAAAACGGATTGTGCCGTCTACAATGTTGTGCATTATCAACGATGATGATACACTTTATATATCACGGTTCAGCGCTAAGCTTTTTTTTTTTCACTTGTCCGGTCGGGCAAGTAAAAAAAAAAATTGTACTTGCCCAAAGTCAAGTTTTTATAGAGTGTGGTCTAGACCTACTCTATCTGTAAAGTGTCTCGAGATAACTCTTGTTATGATTTGATACTATAAATAAAATAAAATTGAATTGAATTAACTATAAAAAGAAATCCGAGGAAAAATGTTGAAAAAAAGTTTGAAAAAAAATACATAAACAAATATGTTCAAAAAGCGTTAAAAAATTTAAACAAACAGGTAAAAAGTAGTCAAACGTTGAAAGCATCTAAAGTGTAAAAAAATTTTTTACTCATTCAGACTCTGGTTCGAAAACCATTGAATCATGGTGCTCTGTGATTTATTTCAGGCAATAATTGCACATGTACAATACAGTTGGGTAGTTCTGGTTCTGCTGAAACTCCCTTCTGTATATAACTAGTCCTCTTTCAATTAACTTCTCAAATTACAGACCGAATCACTGTGACGTCACTCTTAACACAAAAATCAACTCCGCCATCAAGTTTTATTTAGCATTTTATATAGCAGCACTTTAAGCAAGTTCGAGATCAATTGTATCTGCAGTGCCCTGCTATGTCATGAACTACTACGACTAATATTTCTAGTCATAGTTCCATTATCTTTATTGTGACTATTATTGCCACTGCCGCACTAAATGCTTGGTTTTTGGGGAATTACTGGAATTGTTGGGTCTTTGTAAATTATAGAGTGTGGTCTAGACCTACTCTATCTGTAAAGTGTCTCGAGATAACTCTTGTTATGATTTGATACTATAAATAAAATAAAATTGAATTGAATTAACATCTGAGGGGTTAGTATATTCCCCTGCTAGTTTGAGAAATTGCATGTGTCACACCTGCCTCAGGATCATGCACAGTGCCAGTGTTCAGTGTCAAAGTTGTTAAGGGTGGTGGATGGTCGCGTGGCGCGTCTGACATTCATGCAAGAGACCAGAGAGACTCCAAATTATTGTTCATTTTGTGAAAGTTTTTTCAAAAATTTGAAAGTCTTTACATGAATTCAACATATTACTCAAATCCCTTCTGATGACAGGCTAACTGGCCTATAGGTAATGCAGTCACTAAAATCGTCATCCCCAGATACAGTTAATCCTCAGGATTTACTGTGGCACATGTAGCCTATGTGTAACCATAGACTCTATGATTTATATAATCATGCCAACAATTATTATTTGAATAGCTTAGTATTCTATACAAAAAAGGTATGTATAAATATAAAGGCTTTACGCACGTTAGTGTAGGCCCGGTTTAATATGCAACTTAATTTTATACAGTATATGTAGTAGGGGGTCCCTGCTCTCTCTCTCTTTCAGTTAAGGGGTCCTTGGCTTAAACAACGTTGAAGACCCCTGGTCTAAAGCCTTTTGTGCCTCCAGAGGGAGCCGTGTGAAGTCTGAGTGTTGAGTCAGCGTCGGTTGGGGCTGAAGACTACAAGTTTAAAATTATGAAAATAATCTGGTCATGTGGAGTTAGAAAGAAGTGATCTTATCAGACCTGTGTATTCAATAAAGAGTCTATGCCATAAAAATACTACCAATAAGGGCCTTAAGGGGTCACCAGAGTGACTTTTCAAATTGGACAAGAAACATTTAATTACAGTGTAGATAATATTGTTATGTAAACATTAAAAGACACATACTCATAGCAGTGGTTCTGAGTAGAGCTGCCCTCGACTTAAAAAAAAAAAAACTTAGTCGACTAAAACTCATACGGTTTTATCGACTAATCAATTAGTTGATTTAATCGATCTGTAAAACAGTTTCTCCACAAAGAATCATACAACAGCACCACTTTAAATCTTGTGTTTACCACAAAAAAAAAAATCACAAACAGATAAAAGCAGTCAGTCCTCCATCACAAGGCGTCCTCCCTGCTTTTCCGGCAGACCAACCAAGAAATCAAACCTTAGGGGAAAAAAAATAAATAGCTGGACTCAGTGGTGGAACTCACTGACAATCAATCTCATAACTACAAACCTGACTGAGTAATAATTTCCATCCAGACAAAGTCTTGTGTTATAGGAAGTCTTCCTCAACATAGTTAGACCGATGTTAGTTTATCAAGTTTGAGGCTTGATATCCTACTTTGACTGCTAAAGTTAAATTTCAGTATTTGATTATTTTTGTGCAAAACTGTGGCTACAGTTCGCAAAAGGTCTTGCAATTAGGTATACGCGTCTGCTGTGGTGCTCTGCTAATCCTATCATTTTGTAAATTTATATTTTATGACAAATCTGTTTGTGCGATAGACACAGACTCTGTACTACATTTAACAATTATTTATTAAAGGCTAAATATTAAATTTAAATAATATATAAGTAATAAATAACCAGCTTTTCAAAATAACACTTGCAATGAGCAATTTTAAGCTCCGTAAACTATTTAAAAAACGAGCTATAACAGTGTTACACGCATGGCTCCCATTATCCTCCGTGACACGCTCTCTTCCACTTCGCCTGACAACTCTTCTCTAAAACAAACCGCTCTGAGATAACAGAGCTCAGCCCATAGCTTCACTCACTCAAAGCAGATAGTATGCATAAAATAAAAAGAGGACACGTCACTTCACTGTGTGTAGTGTTTATAGCGTAATATAACCGTAATAGCGTGTAATGATAAAAAAAAATAATAACCGACAACGGCTATGTCTCAAAGACCGGGCAACAGCCGGGACGTAGAGAATCCATGCGTGAGAGGTGATGGATAGTTCCAGTCACTTCGTCATGTATTCACTTTGTTGAAACAGAAAGCCTCACTGGTGTGAAGAACAGGACAGAGATACACATAGAAATGCTCTCGGCCTGCCATATGCCAACACTCGGTGAAACAGTGATATTTATTTTTTGACGACGTAGTTAAGGCGGTAGTCGTGTGTTGTTTAAGATAGCCGCCTAAGCTGCAAAGTGCTGCGGGAAACCCCAAAATCCTAGTCGACTAAGACCAAAACGGCCGATTAGTCGACTAATCGTCTAAGAGAGGGCAGCACTAAATCTGAGCCATGTGCCACGGCAAGCCGAGAGTGGGCAGGTTCTGCATCTTACAAAGCGCTGCCCCTGCTTATTTCATTGGTTAACACAACCTGAGATCAGCTGCCGCAACAGTTTTGGCACCGAAGAAATCCGGCACGAACATGACTCTGCAGAGCACCGTTTGTGCTCGGCTCTTTCTGTCTGTCTGTTTGTTGTTGCTACACCAGCAGCGGGACGTCTGTACCTCCCTCCCTCCCTCCCTGCAGCTTTGGTTTCCTCTCTGCCCAGGGATTGAAGTCACAGTAGGACCCATACGAGCTCATTGTGCAGCTGCCTGTTTGGAAATGTCAAGAAGCCCAGCTTCCACCCCTGACAGATCAAGGGTTACCAAGGTGCTGACTGCCAACAGGGTGACAGACAACCCTCACAGCCGTTAAATGCTCATTTGCCACAGCCCATTGATTGACAATTGGGCTTTTAGTTGTACTACCAAGTAGAGCCACTCTGAGGGTAAGACACAGAGAAGAAAATATTATAGAGCCTGCTATAGGGCTGCACCATTAATCGCAATGTTATCGAAATCGCAATATGGACTAGTGCCATATCCAAATCGCAGGGTATTTGTTAAAGGCAAAATATGTGTTGAACCATTCAGAATGAAGTGTTTTGGTGCTGTAGAGACGTCCCAGCCTACAAATCGTATCCTACAGACTGATGAAAAAAAATCTTTGTTTGGTACAGATCCTTGTATAAACCACACAATAATCATTTACATTTTTTTTAATTTTTATATCTTTCAATGAAAATGAGAATAATGATACAAAAATGATCATTCCCCACAATATCGTCAATCATATCGCATTCGCAATGTCAGTCCAAATAATCACAATTAGATATTTTCCTCACATCGTGCAGCCCTAGCCCTGCTATAATCTAAACTGCAATTAAGTCTAGCAATGGTTAAAGGGAAATTTCAGTGTCACACAACCAGGGTCTAATGGTTGTGTTTTGGTCCATGATTCCTATCTGCTATTCCCGGCTGAGATCTAGGAACACAGAGCCGTCCCTAAAAACGCACAACCAACGTCCTGCTTCAACATTGACCTACTGTGCTGACTGGTTGTGTGCACACTGTTGTCCTGTGCAATAAGGGATTACTGGCAACACTTTTTACCTAATAAAGTGGTTTAGATTTCTTTTTTTCGTTTTACAGGCAATGGGTAAATAAGAAAGGCAGAAACCATACAAATGTGTAGCTTGGAAATTTAGATGTAGAAAAGCTACTGCGTATTTCGCTGTACATGGATGAGATGGCGTCTTTGAAAGATGAAATGGAAATGAGTTTCTCCAGTTTAAGGGTCTTTTGCAGAGCGTTCCAGTCACGAGCGGCGGCAGATTGAAAAGATGCGAGACCAGGGAGTCGAGTTGTCCCTCTTTTCGGCTGGATGTCCGTCACCTTCCTCTTTCTTTGTGTTGGCGTTCTAACCTCCGGTGGATTTGTGAGGACTATGGTTAACTGCTCCTCAGATCTCTGCAGAGTAAATCCAGACAGCTAGCTAGACTATCTGTCCAATCGGAGTTTTCTGTTGCCAGTGTTGGGAAGGATACTTTCAAAACGTATTTAGTTACAGAATACAGAATACATGCCCACAAATGTAATTTGTAACGTATTCCGTTACGTTACTCAATCTGAGTAAAGTATTCTGAATACTTGGATTACTTCAGTATTACTTCCACATTGAATTGCGTTTTATAAGTGTAGAAATGCGGCCATCACATCCAGCTTACTAAACAGGCCTATTTTGGTGTGTTCTTTTCATTCCAACTAGCTGAATGTGTACCTGAACAAGCAGATAGATTATTGTATTGGTAGTCCCGAACTGCATACTACAAAAATCTAACCGCGGTCTGAGCTACCACGAGCTAATTTTAGCTAACGTTAGTTAGCTATCAAACGGGGCTATAGTCTTTAAACGGCTCTGGAGCTAGTAAATCAGCACCTAGGAGAATGGAAAGTCCCACGTCAATGTTAAAATAGCAAGGTGACCAGTAAAACTACAGCAGACGACTACCCTTGGCTAATTAAAAGAATAACTTACTTTAAGATGCTTCTTCAGGTTGGAGGTGGAGTAATTTGGACGCTGAAAGGAGGTTGGTTGCTGGCAAGCAGAAGCTGCACTGCACAGTTATATTTCATTCTCCCTGTTCGTTCTTTAATGTGAAATACTGTTTGAATTTCCAAGATAGAAACTTATTCCTGCCCTGGCTCTTTCGTGCCGGTTCCGACTCCATTGTGACTGATCACGGAGCAAATTTTTTCGATTTCATATTGGGGCTTCTGGAAAATGCGATAGAGTTGCCTTAATTTATTCAGAGTGAATAAACTCGTGAAACAGAGAAGTATTGTCATGTAATCCATTGATTTTAACAATGTAACTGTATTCTAAATACCAACTATTTAAATTGTAACTGTAACGGAATACAGTTACTCATAATTTGTATTCTGAATACGTAACGCCGTTACATGTATTCCGTTACTCCCCAACACTGTCTGTTGCACGACTAAAATTACTTTTGAATGCACACGTTCCACCAAAACAAGTTCCTTCCCGAGGCTATTTTGCAGCGGCACCGTGGTTCCGTCCGGCGCTTAGCACCGCCCAAGACGATTGTGATTGTTTTAAAGAAATACCAATAAACCAGAGCACGTTTTTCTCTCATCCCGGAATGCTGTGTGGACTAGCCAGACCTCCTCCGCAGCGCTGTGGAGGAAGGTATGGTAATGCGAAACTATCGTGTCCCCAAATCCCTGCAATAACTTTGACTCTATAGGATAATAACTCTAATAGGAATTATGGGCAAAACTATGAAAAGAGGCCCAAGTATTAAACTACAGCGTGTGTTCCAGCTCAACTTCCATGTGGACAGTTTTCACACCTTATCCTGCCGACCTTCCAACATTGTGAATGCTATTGTCATGAACGACTGAAAATTCATTTGTCATTTATTTGTATCTATATTTAGATATTCCTTTAATATTTATGATTTTGACTTGAGATCTTTGATTTGCTCGTCTTCTTTGCCAGTGAGCTCAGAAACTCTGGTCTTCTTTAGTTCTGCCCACTGAGAGTACTTCCACTCTGAGAAAGCTACAGTACATTTAAACACTTGGCGGATGTTTTCTTCACTCAAAACAACTAGATCCCAAGTGGATACATATTTACATGTTTGCTGTGGGTTTTTAATGGGGATAGGTAAACTGACTTTTTTTTTTTTTTTTATCATTTGTGGACACTAAGAGATCCAGCAACCCTATCACCAGACGTGTTACTGTCATCATTGGATGCTTCTGCCAAACCCTGGGTTTTACGCTTTTGATAGTATTTGTGAATACTACAGTATGTTTAAAGGAACACGCCGACTTATTGGGAATTTAGCTTATTCACCGTAACCCCCAGAGTAAGACAAGTCGATACATACCCTCCTCATCTCAGTGTGTGCTGTAATGCTGTCTGACGGCTCCAGCGGCATCAGGCCAGCACAGATCCTGCAGGTGAATGGTTCCAGCAATCCTACTGCTCCCAATAAGTGACAAAATAACTCCAACATGTTCCTATTTACATGTTGTGATTTATAGAGTCACAGCGTGTACAAAAAACAACGTAACATGAGACACAGCCATCTTCTAACTGTAAACAAACCGGGAACTATATTCTCAGGCAGAAGAATATAGTACTTGGGCGGAGTGATATGCTCGCAGCAAGCCTGTCTGAGAATATAGTTCCCGGTTTGTTTACTGTTAAAAGACGGCTGTGTCTCATGTTACGTGGTTTTTTGTACACGCTGTGACTATACAAATCACAACATGTAAATAGGAACATGTTGGTGTTATTTTGTCACTTTTGTCACAATTTGGAGCAGTAGGCTAGTTGGAACCAGTTACCTGCAGGATCTGTGCTAGGCTAAGCTAATGCTGGAACCGTCAGGCAGCATTACAGCACGCACGGAGATGAGAAGGGTATGTATCGACTTAGCTTACTCTGGGGGTTACGGTGAATAAGCTAAATTCCCAATAAGTCGGCGTGTTCCTTTAAGGTTAGAGAGAGATTGTGGTTACAATGGGGGAAAAAAGGCAAATGTACTGTAGATTGCAGATCTGTGACCTGTTTGGAAGTCAACACCCTGACCTCCACACACTTGCTTTCTGCCTCTTAAAGGACACACTATGTCCTGCATTGACACTGAACATTGACTTGGGACGTTAATTATGAAGGCTACCTCCACAGCGCTGTCGCGTAAGGTAGGGCTGCACAATTAATCGTAATTGTATCTAAATCGCAATATGGACTATTGGAATATCCAAATCGCAGGGGGGGCGCAATATTTGTTAATGGCAAAATATGTGTCAAACCATTCTGAATTAAGAATTGTGGTGCTGCAGAGACGTCCCGGCCTACAAATCGTATCCTCACACTATAATCATTTTAATTTCTTTCAATGTTAATCATTTTCAATGAAAATGAGAATAATGATACAAAAACGATCATTCCCTCCAGTATTGTGAATCTTATCGCTATCGCAATATCAGTCAAAATAATCGCAATTAGATATTTTCCTCATATCGTGCAGCCCTAGCGTAAGGTCTGGCTACAAAAAAACTGTTCACACAATACAGTAACATGAGCTATTAAAATTAGCTGATACATGGTTAAACCTCATTAGCTCTTACCAGTGTATCACCGTGTGTACTTCATCGTCAGCAATCCCCACCAATCGGTACCAATCCGTTCCAGTTAGAGAGTAAACACTGTAAACTTATTCTTTGTAAATCTTTACAATCATTCCCCGAAAGAACCAAGCCGGCCTGCCTTGTTGCACGATCCAAATTCTCTTAAAAACTTTTTCAACAATTTTCAGCGTGTAGCTTGCTAGGTTAGCTAAGGCTGTTGTTTCCCGTATTAAAGGGAGTTTAAGAACGGAAACACACAAAAGAGCGAAAGGGGAGGGACAAAGCCTGACATCCTGCACCTGATGTCAGGCTTTATCCTGGAAATGAACTTCCGTTGATCCAGGCTAATACGGATGCAATACCCATAGGACTCTGGGCTGTCAGCTACATGTAATACATTTGTTCTGCCTCCAGAAGCAGTTCTGTTTGTTAGAATATAATAATCCCAATCTGTATATTGATTATTGAGCCGAGCATGACTGACAAGTTTATTATTATAAGCAATATACGCCACAGCTAGGTCTATCGGTTACTTTAGGACATGTGCTTACTGAGCGCACAGTGTCAGGAGAGGATTATGACTGCTCGATAACTCCTCAACTGTTGTTTTTCTCCGACTCAACGTTAACTTGTTGAATAGAAAAACCTCGGAGACAAAGTGTGATTTTTGTATCCTTCTACTCTTATAGCATAAAGTTTGGTCACTGAGCTGCGGCATTAACTTGTATTCTAACAAGATTAAAATATATTTGTCCTGGAGATTAGCATAGTTAAGTCTCCCCTTTTTTTTGGGCTCTCGGGGCGGCTGCAGCAGGCTTTGATCAGTGTTGCGCGGCGAGGCCCAGGCTTGCCCTGGCCATCCGAGGCCCGGGTGTGAAATTGGTCTGATGTCATCCCCCATTCTCCACCTTCACCAGCTTTTAGCTGCCGTAATTATATTTCCGCCACAAAGCCCCGTCCCCTTCATTCCATATTCCAAGTTTGACTAGGAAGCATTTAGAGAACTATGGCTAAATTACTCAGTAGGGGGAAGGGGGACTGGATGGGCCGCCTTTTGTCTGACGGAGACACAGGGGACATCAATACTTTGTGATATGTACTTTTCTTTTCTCTGCTCGTCTGCCCTTTGCCTCTGCCTGTTAGAGGGGTTAAGTTTATGACAAGGGGGATGGATGAACTTTGGGTAAATTAGATGTTTTTTTTTTTATTTATCTTTTGCCCCTTGATACTCCGCTTATAGCCAGAAAACAACAGGACCTGTTGCTGAAATGTTTCCATAGACCGATTTAGCAACATTTGACTGGTGCCTGGTTTTACTGATGCTGCTCTCTTTAAAGAAATCTATATTTAGAACTCCAGAAAACTTCGGTGTGAGTCCTTTTTTTATGAAAGAAAAGTACAAATTCTCTCATTCCAGCTTCTTAAATGGGAATTTGTTCAACTATCTTCACTCCTCTGTGACTGTAAACTGAATATTTTTTGGAGTTGTGGACAAAATAAGTCCTTTGGAAAACATTGATCGAACTTTTTTCACTATTTTCTGACATTTTATAGATCTAACAACTCAACTTTTAATCGAGAAAATTATCAACAAATTAATCGACAATGAAAATAATCTTCAATTGCAGTTAGTTTTTAAGAAAGGTGGGGCATGAAACTAGAAAGAAAGAAACTATCAGTGGCAGGAAATACCACCCACAGGAGCGTTTTCGGTAACGTAACGGTCACGATTTTAGTAATAGTTTCATTCATTGCTCCGGTGCCACCGGAAATTCCACCAGATGTCACTTGTTTCGGCCAGATGTCCATTACCTTACCCTTTCTTTCTGTTGTAATTCTAACCTCCGGTGGATTTATGAGGACTATGGTTAACTGCTCCTCCAGTTTTCTGTTGCACGACTAAAGCAACTTTTTAACGTACACACGTTCCACCAAAACAAGTTCCTTCCAGAGGCTATTTTGCAGAGGCACCGTTGCTCCTTCCGGCGATTTGCGCCGCCCATGACCATTGTGATTGGTTTAAAGAAATGCCAATAAACTAGAGCACGTTTTTCTCCCATCCCGGAATGCTGTGTGGACTAGCCAGAGACTGTTAATATTAATGGACAACGCATCCGGTTTGGTGAAGTGCTGCAAATGCTCAAGTGCCTTAAACCTGCGTTATATCTGAATTCCAGCAGGGGGAGACACTTGCGGTTGCAAAAGGAGGTCGGTTTCTAGTCTATGAGAAAGTGACCCACTTCTCACTTGATTTATTACCTCAATTAAACATTTTCATAATGAATTTGGGTGTCAATCGCTAGTTTCAAGTCTTCTGCAACACAGAATGATTTTAATTATGGTCTCGTTGATTTAAAATCAATGTTTTAGGGCGTGGCTATGATGTGATTGCCAGTGAAAGTGTGTAACGTAACGTAGAGTGTAAGCAGCTCCACCCTCTCGTCTAAAATCGTCACATCCGCAACCAGGATGGCTGCGCCCGTAATGGCAAACTCAACGACGGATAGCAGATCTCCACAAACCAATGGGTGATGTCCCACATGCGCTGTCCATTAATATACAGTCTATGGGACTAACCACACCCTCCACCGCAGCGCTGTGGAGGAAGGTCTGGCAATGTGAGACTACCAAAAAGAGACTAATTGAATCTGATCGTTTTCAGCCCACTAGAGTGGAAACCAAATTGAAAACCAGAATCCTGCTGGTGTAGATTTACGTCCAGTTGCCAAACGTTCAGTGGAAACACAGAGTATGAGCCCTGTAGGTAGTGAGGCGGAAAGTAAAGCACAAATTGAGGGGTCAGTATGCTGCCAGATCTTTTCCACCTTTCTGATGTTGAAAATTGGTGAAGCTGCATCCAACATTTCTTAACTTCACAGAAAATTGAAAAAGGTTGAAGATGAACAATTGTGAAGGTTGGTGGGCTTCCAATGTAAATAACCCAGTGCAACATTATCAACGTCTTGGCCATGTGTCCCATTCATGATGTTGAAACTACGATGAAACCCAGAACTGTTGGAGATCGGGGAGGCAGTGGGATGCAGTCATGAGGCTTTCAAGTGCAGCCGTCCAGATGAGCTATTAAAGAATGTTGCCTTCAGACGTGGTTGGACAACAGCTTGTTTAAACTGGTATCCCCTTATACTTTCCGTTAAGGACTGCGTGACGTACATTACATTTTATAATCTGCCTAATGTACTCACGGACCGTACACACCGACAAACATATCAATGCTATCGGGTGAAAACCTGATATGTCCAAAACTGCTGTTTTTCAGGAAATGAAAAAGGCCAATTTGAAAACATTTTATTGAGGTATTTGACCTGGATGAAGTAAAGAAGAAAGAAATTTCCTCATCACTGTCTAAATAGTTGGGGGGCGCCCATAGTCTCGCATTGCCAGACCCTCCTCCACAGCGCTGCGGAGGAGGGTACTCAGTCCTAACTGCGGCGGCAAGGGTTTGAGTCCCTTTGCTGCATGTCTTCCTCTCTTTCCACTTTCCTCTCTTTCTGTCTAAATAAAAGCAAAAAACGGCTAAAACATATCTTTAAAAAATAGTCCAATAGTAGACAGACGTAAAGGGTGACCGATAGCATTGATTTCTGCCGAATATTAAAATGCTAAAATATGGAGATACAAAGTTTTTGACAGCGACTATATGTGGACACATCAGCCTTCGATACCTAATGTAGTACAAAACTGTGTGCACATCTGTCGCCACATCCGTTCTCGAGTATCTAACCCTAAAGGCTGTGGAGGTTGGGGTGGTGGATGGGGACATAGCAAAGACCAGAACACACATTTCATCCCAGACTTGCAATACAGTTTTGATTTTCTTTTCTTTGTACCGTAAAAACTATCTTTCATCCACTTTAACCATAGTAGTTGCAGCATTGGGACCCAGGGAACAGGGGAAGAATGGATTTAGTCCAAATGGTTCCATCATGTTTTTGGTTTTTTAAAGAAAATTCTTGACATTTGGAAAGTCACTAAAAGCTTTTGGATCAGAACAGAAGATACATTTGTGAAATGGATTTGTAAGATTTTAAAAAGTGTTTTTAATTTGAACAGAATGTAATGGATATAAAATGCGAAATCAGAGCAGTGATGGAAACAAGTGAGAGTCCTCTTGTGTAGTTTATTTCTCACCATTTCTTGGCCGTATTGTTGTCACCTGCGGCTTTTTGCATGGAAGCCCGAAGCATTTTGACCTTCATCCAGGTTCTCTGGCCATTATACCCCCACCTTTCACCCTCCACCCCCCGCCCCCCTTAGACTGACAGCCCCTCACTGTGCATAGAAACCCAGCTCGCAGCTCTTTTCCCCCCACTTTTCCTTCGCCCAAGTCAAGAGTAGCTCCGCTCATCAAGTCAGCGACCGTTGGGCGTTACTTCCACATACAAGCCAGCTAAGAAAGGAAATGCAGATGAGGGCTCCTGCAGCCATTCACAGAGCCAGGTCAATGCTGCTGCCGCTGCCAATGGACGAGTCAAAGACAGCTCTCTGGCTTTTTGTTGACGGATCTCCTTCTGTTCTCCGCATTTCTTGCTTCCTCTCCGTTTCATTTTTCTCAGTTTTTCTTCTTTTCTACAACTCGGTCACATTCAGGTAAACATACGGAAATATGTGTGAAGTTCTAAGAGTTTTGGTGGACTTGGTTCATTTGACTGCTGGATCGCTTGTGGGGAGGAGGAGGTGGTGGTTTTGAGTGTGCAGATCTTTTTTTTTTAAGCTTTCCTGAGTCGGTCCTTAGTCGTGTATGTTTTAAGTCCCATCTCTCTTGTCGCAGACTTCATTACTGTGACTGAGACAAACTGTCGGGACAATGAAGTGAATGTACTAAAGTCATGACTAAGAGGCTTGTGGTTTCCAAATGTCACCTGTCTTTTCCCCAGTTTATCCAGTCAAGCGATTGCATATTGAACACTGAAAACTATCAATACTTTTTACCAATTGTTTGTCATGTGTCTAAGACAGAAACCCCTTAGTTTGCATGGATGCTGCATATTCAAAAAATGGACTGAATAACCTCCACAAACATTTCTTAAAAACCCTTAAAGACACATATTAGCAATGACTACATTGTTTGTTTGCTGCTGGCTTGTTTTTCTTTCTTTTTTTAAAGATTATTTTTTTGGCCATTTAATTGACCGGACAGCTGAAGACGTGAAAGGGGAGAGAGAGGGGGGAATGACATGCAGTAAAGGGCCGCAGGTCGGAATCGAACCCGGGCCCGCTGCGTCGAGGAGCAATCCTCCATACATGGGCACCCGCTCTACCAACTGAGCTATCTGGGTGCCCAGCTGGCTTGTTTTTCTTGACTAATTTGGAAAAACTGATCGATATGTTCACTGCCTGGCAGTCACAATGGATTTCCAATCCATTTATCCAGGGAGTTAATGTCTACGGTTATTGGCGTAGTTAAGGTATGCCACCAAAGCTCAGCTCTGATTTGTTTTGTTGAATCTTCTGTTTTTGAGAACCTTGTAGCTGTTCATTTGCACCGCAAGTGTGGCCAGTTGATGACAACCTGGTATCAACCCATTCTAGTTATTATTAACTGGCATCGCTGATGCCTTTCTATTCCTGGATCATTCCTCAGTGACCAGTTCTGCTCTTATTCCAAAGTGGGTTTCATATTGTGTCCATCAAGCAGAATTCAGCAGAAAAACACCATTAAATCTCTTCCGTTAAACTTTAGGAAATGTTCAGAGGAAGGGCCAGTTCAGTTCAGTTCAGTTAAGTCACTTTATTATCCCAAATGGGACACTTGATATACAGTCAGGCGTGCTAGATAAAAAGAAACACATTCAAACAAAATGCAAATAAACAAGACAACAATAGAAAGACATGAGTACAAAAATGTTCCCTGAATGTAATACACACGACACAATTTATCACCACTGGAGCAACCTCTAAAAGATTCTACTCTATGTGCAAATTAAGCCGAGTTATTGCACATGGGACAAAGGAGTTTTTACTCCTATTGCTCTTGAACCGGGGTACTCTAAATCTGCAACGTGACATCATGACTTAGCGTAAACATACACGCCACTTTCCTAAAGCCAAGTGGTGTGTTATCTGTACGCGTTTTGAGCCATCCGCGTGTATGTCTACGCTGTATACAGCGGACGGCACTTTCTAAAGCCAAGTGGCATGTTATCACGAAGCTATGTGTTATCGCGAGGCTACGGTTGGGTTTAGGAAACGTCACATGTGGGTTGGGTTTAGGAAAAGAAGAACCGGTTGGGATTAGGGAAAGAAGATCGGGGTTGGGTTTAGGAAAATAACAAACATGGATAGGAAACATCACATGTGGGACACAAAGTAAATGTCACACGCAGGACACGATCCCCGCTCTCCTGGGTCAAAGTCCTATGTTTGACTCATCCTCCACCCCAACCAACTGCCGCGGATTTTCGCCCTTTCATACTACTCGCTACGGCATCAATTCACACGCAGTCGCGATCGGTAATGTAAGTCAATGGAGGCCTAACGGCGTTGATAAACACGCTAAAAAGCGAGTATGCGTCTTGATAACACGCCAATAATGGCATATGAATTGGCGTGTCATAGATTCGCCACTTCATGAGATCATTCTGAAATTTGAGACCTGAGGGGACTGTTACGAACTCATTCATCACTCAGTGATGTCACATATTGTTGATAAAACTGTCCATGTTGGGGGATTACTTTTTTGTTTTCATACCAGCTGAAGGCTTACACGTTCCTTCAGGTGGAGAAGGTTGTTTTTAAAGCCGTTGGATTGTTAATGCATTGTCACCAATCTTTAAAATGATGCTTATTATCTCAATTCTTTACAAAGTGGCATTTTAAAGATATGGTTTATAATGTTCATTGATGGCGTGTTTATGGGAAGAAAACAGTCCTGAATGAATTAGATTGAACAGATGCAGCTCTGTAGTGATCCTGCAGATCAAAAGGCAACACTGTCGGAGTTCAGAGTGGAGCTAGAGAGTGTTTGGTTCTGGATGAGAAACTCCCAAGAATGTTATTGCTAAATTCACTTTAGTTTCCAAGGCATCCGAGTGGAGAGTGGTGTTGAGCCCAACTGGAGCAGAAAGGCATCTTCCCAGAACGTGTAGTTAAAGAGCATATGTCTATATGAAAAGTGTCACGAGAGAGCTTCTGTTGTGATTTGGCGCTAAATAAATAAAACGTGACTTGTATAAATGAACGTATGCTTTATGTTTTTATTATCCACCCGTTTATGTCTTACATCCATTTGAGACAGTGTACTATGGTATGATTTTCAGCCTAAATTAGGGCACAGTTTCTCTGTGAACTGAAGACATTATGGCTGGGTTAGGTTTGGGTTAAAACACAGGGTTAGGGTTAGGTTAAAACGCAGCGCCCGGGATGGCCCGCTGCGAGGGCCACGGTCACAAGGGGACCACTGGTGTGAATAAAACACTTAAAACCTCCTTAAAACAAGTTAGGTTATAAAAAAATGCTGTTTAAAAGAAAGATAAAAGGGATAGTGAAGGCTGATAAAATTCAAACAGTGAGTCGGTCCCCAAGGCACTGGCAGGGTTAAGTTTGGGTTAAAACGCAGGGTTGGGGTTAGGGTTGACTTATGGATGGATGGATGGATGGATGGATGGATGGATGGATGAATTAATGGATGAATGGATGGATGGATGGACTTTATTGATCCCAAACTGGGAAATTAATGTTTGACAGGGCACACAGCACCCATATGAGTCTAAGGATGGATAATTTAGTTTTCTGTTTTCAAGAACACAAAGGGAGCTCTACACTGATTGTTGCTAATGTAAATTAGATGTGGATCACATGTGAACATATGAGCGTTATGAATCTCCCTGTGAACTGGCCACTTATCAAGCGACCCCATGTGTGCTCCCGACCCCGAGGTTGAAAACCTGTGGCCTAAATGTAATGTTGTTGAGAGTTCATGTGGGAAAAACTTGTATCTCCAAAATATTAAGGTTTAGAAGCTTTTCTGAACCTATACATGTTCTTTAATCAGAGAAGCATTCAGTCCTTCAACTCATCTGAAAACGGAAAAAGATATCAGAGCTTTCATCTGATTTCCCCCTCAGTTTTTTAAAGAACATATATAACATATTTCATATGCACTTTATAATAAAAGTGTATTAACTGCACGGTGGTGATATTCTTCATGCACTTTAAGGGGATCTGAGGGCACCTTTTCATATCTTCATAAATTCACCTTTTAAGGGTTTATATTTGCATATAACCTGGTAGCTTACATGTGCTTGGTATCAAAATGTTCAGAACAAACTCAGCTTTCTGTAAGGTGAGGCCCACCTTTGTGCTAGAGCAATGTGTAAAGAGATCATTTAGACCCTAAAGCTAAATGTTTGCTTTTTCGAAATCCTTCAAATCTCCTGTGAAAACCAACCTTTACTCGTGTGGAAAGGATTTTTTTGGTGCTTGAAATAAGTTCACCAAGGTTCACAAAAGTAGTGTGATATATGAGTGACGTAGTAGATACTGTACATGTATAATTAAAGTGGGAAAAAAAAACTTACATTATTGTCATGAATGTAAATATTTGTCATGGGCCCTCTTATGGTGTGAACCATTTCCAAGGCACGGTCTATGACGCAATTAGATGATGTCACCTCTCTTAACCCTTGTGTTGTCCTCTGTCTGTTTTGCCTGTTCTTAAAACATAAAGTATAACTGATCACCCATTTCTGTGTCACAACTTCTTAGCCAACTTCATTCCAAATAATGACCACTAGTTGAACACTTATTTATGGAATGCATCAGTCAATGAAACTCATTCATATTAAATTGTACCTAATTTTCGATTAAAAAACACATAGATTATGAATTATTTTGACTAATAGATGAGAGAAACCTATATGTTGATAGATAATCACAGCCTGTTTTGTGTATATGGAACCATCCGAGTTCTTTTTGGGCAATTTGGTTGAAAGAAAACCATATTTTTGACATAGAAACTTTAAAAAATGGGTCAAATTTGACCCGAGGACAACATGAGGGTTAAAAATGTTTTGAAGTCGATGTTAAAATCTGAGGCTAAAAGGCAGTATCTCCATCAGCAGTGATGAGACAGATGAGAAAGTGTCCTCGATGTTGTGTCTGCGGTCCTAAAGCCCTCTCATTGTCATGCTAATCATTAGGAAGATATTTCAATAAAACTCCCGCAGACACATAGCAGACTCATCAAACTAACTTCACATTCTGACCATGGGATTCTTTTTTTTTTTTTCTGCAGAACATTTCTTCCTGTGTGTTTCAAAATCTGGTTATACAATAATAATAAAAAAAAATCTCCTGAAAACACACATTTGCATTGTCGTCTTTTATTTACCACCACACCATTATGATATAAATTATTTACATGAAGGATCGTATAAAAGAGAACTTCAGCTGAGAGGGAATAAAACACAACTCAATGTGTTCATTTAAAAAAAAAAAATCCTGATGTCCAAAAAAAAATCCCATTGTAGAAAACACCGCTGCTCTTTTCTTTAGAACATTAACTATATTTACTAACTTTTTTTTTTAAGGCAGAAGCTTGTCCAGGGTTGTAATTGAATGCAAGAAAAAACGGACTTCCTATAACACTAAATAAAAAATAAATAAAAAAAGAAACATTCACAGCATCGTATAAGACCACGATTTGGTTCGGATCCACATTAATTAGACCCGGCAAAAGGCCCGTCAGATGAGGCATTCAAACAGAAAAGTTATTGCAGGATAAAAATAAGTTATGTAAACACTCCAGAGCCCCGTTTCCACATGGCTATAGATGTGTGCATTGTATTATAAATAAGAATATAACGGTTCTTTGTTAACAACAAATAAAAACGGTTGCCTATTTTTTTTTCTTGAAACATTCGTAGAATGATAGCCTATAGGCTACGAGCTATAGGTCCGTGGTTTGGCCGGAGGGTGCGGTGCCAAAGTCGGCAGACGGTCGGACATGAGTGGGTAAGAATGTCCCTTGTTGATGGTATAGCTTGGCTTTGGGACATCACGTGAATTGTTTTAAAGGGCGTGTAAGGCTACAATTTGAGTGTTTGTTGAAAGAAAAGAAAAAAGTGTGTTCTGGTCATTTTTATTATTATTTTTTCAAATAAACGAAAATAAAAATGAAAACGAGTGTTTGGTGTTATCTGGAGAAAACGCATCTTGCTTTCTTCCAGCGCTACCTAAAATCGGATGATAGAATTTAAACCGAGGCTTGTTTGCGTGTGGGTTCATTGCCAGTTCTTTTGTATAAGGACCAAATTTAGGAATTGAACAGTTTGCATTCACCACACAGCTTCTATAAAGCAGACCTTTAATTGCAGATATAAAAAAAATGGGTCGTTATGATCTAATGTTGGCGCCCGTATGAAAGGCTTTAGAAGGCTACTCCAAAACAACCAGACCTCCAGGTAAACATTCAGTAGGCCAACAGCACGCCGACAGAACAAAAAGGAAAAGAGCAGAAAATAGCCAATTAAGTAAGAAAAAATAAAAAACAAGTAGGCTACAAAACACAGACAACACAAAGTAGAGGCTATTTTCTCGATTCACAGTTCCCAGAATGCAGCAGAAAAAAATCTTTGGATTTCAGCATATAGTTTTCATAAACAATAAAAAAGTTCCTCAGACACAACAGTCGAGCCTGACGGGACACAGGGCTGTAGTGCGCGTGACGGCTGTCCAGTCCACTTGTCTCATCCCGGCATGGAGCTCGTGCATGTTTTCTAAGCTCCTATTGGATGTTATTTGCTCTCTTTCCCCGCCTCTAAAAAAAAAGATATGTTTTCCGTAGCCTATTTGTCCCATTTTACCCGAGAATGCTGCGTTCCATGTGTGTCAGAATATCGGTATTCTGGGTGTTTCTTCACAGGAAAAAACAACAACAACAGCTCAGGTGGAAATTTGGAACTTGAAGTAGGCTGAAATGTGTGAGGTTTCTGAAATAATAGGCTGTTACCTGATGTCAAACATGGCGGGGGTACACTGTTCAAACTATAGCCTAACTAGGCCAATTAGTTATAATTAATAATAACAATTTCAAAATAGTCTTTATTTTCTTAGCCTTTGATAATAGCCTTTAAATTACTAGGCTACATCAAAGCGCGTGTTTTATCCCAAACGTAGGTGAAATGGTAGCATTTGAAATGAACTGTAGGCCTAATGCCTCAGCTGCTGGTAGCCTTCTTTAAGCTAACATAGAAATGTTTTAGGCTACTCTTTTCTCAATGAGTGACCACCAATTTGGATATGTGGCCTTTATGTGCCACGCAGAGTTCAGAATCGGCCTTAGGCTAGGCTACTTCAGACCCCAAATCAAATAACGCAGCCTATAAAGTTGCTAAAATCAGATCTAACAGAAGCATCCGTGGCTGTTTTTATTTGGACATTTATGCTAATTGTAGGCCTACAGGAGTGGCGGGTTTTTAGAATTGTAACAGTTGTGTACCGTGGAAAATCCCGACTTCTGTCCGTGACATGAACGCAGCATACGTTTTGATTTGGATTGGACGTCGTCATTTATAGGCTACTACAGCCCTGCAGGACGCATTAGCCTACACACACACACACACACACACACACAAGACAAACAAAATGTCACAATATCGTCTCTGCTTGAGTTTTTAAATATGAATGCTGGTACTGAAGTGATTTTTATTGCATGGTTCAGAACCCCCTCCTGTCCCTCCGTGTCTCCTCTAGTCGCTGTCCGACTTGGCGTCCTTGGACCCGGCGTGGTTGTACAGTCCCTGTGCCATGAGATGCAGCGCCAGAGCGTTTTTATTCCCGGTGGCTTTCTTGATTTTGGCCCGTTTGTTCTGAAACCAGATTTTGATCTGAGACTCGTTAAGGCCAAGTTCCCCGGCCAGGCTCTGCCGCCGCTGCTCGGTCAGGTACCGGTTGTTCTGGAACTCCGTTTTTAACCGATGGAGCTGCTCCGCGGTGAAGGCCGTCCGGGGCCGCTTGTCCTCTTTACTCGGGGTCGGTTCCTTCTTTGGTTTGCGGGATCTGGGCCCTTGGGGGGAGGGGGGGGACAAAAATATGACAGCCAGTGGTTAGTGTCAGTTTGAGCTTTCTCACATTTTAAAATCACAGGTATAGGGGGCTATCAGTGGTGTAGTCTAATGTATTGTAGTCGGTATATATATATTGGCTTATATACCAGGGCCAGAATCTTTGGGGAAGGGGGGAAGTTTTGAGCGTCAACAACTTCACTGTCTGCATTTGGATACACTTTTACGCACCAATCTACGGTGGAAATACCTTTATTCAACCTATGCGACGAAAAAGAACACTAGATAATAATTCAAAATATATCAAAAAATATAATGGTAAGTATGTTGTTGCGTGTGATTGGGCACTTTTAAGTGGGTAGGCCTGTATGGTAATCCTGGAGCTTTCTTAGTGGGTATACTGCATATACCTGCATGCGTATCATACACCATTGGGGCCTATAAAAGTGGGCACCGCAATCACAGGTAGGATAGTGCTATATGGAAACATGGTTCCGTTTAGTCAACAGAAAGCTGGTGCCTCTATTTATAGATTTAACCTATACGTTTGTGCCAAAATGTAGAAAGGTTTAAGGGGTTTCGTGCGACAGGCTCATACAGACTGTATAAAATATGGGTCAGGCTATTACAGGATTCTGAAACATCTGATCACGTTTTTGCTTCATGGGGAATATTTTAGATTATTTAGCGTGACTGTCAGGTATAGGCTAAAGGATAACATGGCGCTACAGAAGCTCCTTCCATGGAATAACAAGTTCAATTAGCTCCATTAGCAATATCTTCCCTTTAATAGAAACATAGAGGCTAAATGTTGATCCTTGAGTCATAATGGCTGAAGAACCACTGAGGTCTGGTGGTTTTCAGAGGTCCTTCTGCTGCTTTCAGGAGTCTTTGGGGTCAATTAATATTTTAGTATAATTTAACTAGATTCTTTTTTTTTAATCCAGTGAGTGTATACGAATTTAAATTATAGTCAAGGGTTTTCCTTCTCAGTGTGATTATTCAGTAGAATTATGAACCAATCTCATGAGCTAAATTAACTGATTTGCCTTAATCAAAATTGAGTAAGTCTGCCTCGTGACGTCTTTTATGATATTGCCTACTTATATATCATTTCTTTTGCTGCATTTGTAATTAAGCACCTATTAGGGTTAAATAGCCTATTTGATTAGGTCAATCTGAAAGGAACTATTCTGAGATATGGGCAACTTTTCTCGACAGAATGTGTATTGCCAAACACAGCTGTAGGAAATGAAATGGAGGATATCAGGCTACTCTGGAGCAACAAGCCACCAGGCTGCATGGTGGCTGGATGGAGGAGGAGGGGGGGGGGCAGATGGGGGGTGGGGTTAGGATGTGATGGAGGATGGGGAGTTAGGCGCCTCTTTCCCTCCCTGTTTCCATAGGAACTCCATTTTTTAAAAAGTAGTTCCCTTAAAAAAAAAGAAAAAAAAAGAAAAAGAGAGAGATAACCCCTTTTGTTTTCTATTATAGCCTAATACGCAAACGTCTCTATGATGTCAAAGGGCAAATACATGGGAACGAATGGGAAAAATCGATTTCAGCTTTGGTATGAGAACATAGCAGGCCCCTAAATTTAATGGTGACGTCCAACAGTTACAAGAGGTGTTCAGGAGCTTATTAAACTAAAGCACTGCGGTTTGGATTGACAACAATGCGCTACATCTTTACACTATTTACTATTTACACCTTCTAACATTTGATATCATCTTATAGCCTATGAGTGAACGATTCAGACTCATTTCCCCCAAAGTTCTGGTCTGTTTTATGAGGTTTAATAATGCGGGAGAAGCTGCAGCCTCCCTGACCTCTCTGAAGGCCCTTTGTGGTCATTTCCATAAGCTCGGGCCTGGACCTCGATGGAAACTTTTTTTGTATGTGTGTGTGTGTGTGTGTTCCATACAACAATAAAACACAACATTTCGGACTTTTCGCTCTTCCAAACGCTATAGCTTTCCTCAGATCGCAACATATTTTTTCCTTTCGTTTCCACCTGCTGTGTGTGTGTGTGTGTGTGTGTGTGTGTGTGTGTGTGTGTGTGTGTGTGTGTGTGTGTTTTAGCAACATTATTGATGTCGAACGCGTTTCCAAAGGAAAAGTCCAAGTGCACCATGCGTCCACTTGTAACAAAAAAATAATCCCCAGTTTATAGAGCCCAAACTTTGTCACTTTATTAATAAAAATGAATCACGAATGTGGGTATTTCAAATGCTGGGAGAGAGCAGCACAGTTCAAACAAAAGCGATATGCGGCGAATGGAATGAAAAGCCTATAATGCAAAAAATGCTTCAAATCCGATCATTTCATAACCTGTTCAGAACACGGAAATGTTGTCAAAAATGACTTGTTATTATTTCGTTGTCCGGGGTGAAAAAGCTTTCAAGTTTAGTTCAGCATTTCAACATCGAATCCTTCTTCTTTTTTTGGGACACACGGTCCTCACTTTTTAGACTCCCCCCCATTGTCAAAAAAATATGCTAATGGTACATCAACAAAGAAGACTGAGGAACAATGGCGTTAAACTTGGTTTTACTTCACTTCTCCACGTTTGTAACTCTACTTTCGACTCGTGTAGTAATTCGAACTTTATTTTTCGGGTCACTTTTCGACACCATCGTGTCCTCTCGTGCACTTCGATCGTTATTTTAAAGCCCCCCAAAAAATCCAGATCGAATCCCATCCCCGAAACAACTCGAATTACTTTCTGTTTTTGCGTTTGAAATAGTTAGTTAGTTAGTAGGTCTGGGTCTATTCTAGGAATGTTAGGCTTACTACTATTTTAAACACAGGCCTATTGAGAGTATGAAATAATTAAGATAATATTAGTTGTGATGGTGCAATAACTGGTTTGTCAATTGTTACAAGTGATATGTCTATTAAGCAGGGTTGGGGGTCGCACAGCTCAGAGACAAAAAAAAATGTCACTCTTTTTTTCTTTTTCGTTTTTTTTTTTTAAAGAATTGGCCTCCACAGCTTTTAAACTTGAAAATGATGCAATCGGAGCTTTTTTCTCTCTCTGAATGAAGAGGTTGTTTTCTGTAATTCTGCCCTTCTTTTAAACAGACTCAGGAATTCAGTAAGCTGTCTAACCCTTGGTTTATTTCTTCAACCTATTTATTTCTTTATGGTTCTTTCAATTAGCCTATAACGAAAAGTGGCCGAGCAATATTTCCCCACCAACCTGCTGACGGACGGTCCGAGTAGCGGGTGCAGTAAACCCAGGCCGGCCACAGCATCGGCGGCTTGGACGCAGGGGCCGAGCCGGCCTCGGGGCTGCGGCACCGGTCCCCGCCGCCCCCCCGAGCCTTCCCAGCCGCATCCCCGGCTCTCAGGTCTGGCCTCTTGGCCTCAGTGTCCGGATGCTGGTCGTCGGATGCTCCCGTGTCCTCATCCTCCTCTTGTTGTTCTTCTTCTTCCTCCTCGCCTCCTGCTCCACCCTGCTGCGGGTTGCCAGTTTTGGAAGACTTTGTCCCTGTCAGCTCCTCTGTGCGTATGATCACTCCCAGACCCAGACCCAGACGGTCTCCCTCCCGGACCGGAGTCCCGTGCTTCCTCTTTCGGCCAAAGTCCGGTCTCAAAATGTTGTCGATGTAAAAGTTAGTGATCCTGTGGGACTGCTGGTTGCCAGGTGGCTGGAGGAGAGGCAGGATGGCCCGGTTGGACTCCTCGCCAGAGTCCTGTGCGCGCTCTGGGTCTCGGCGAGCATTTTCTTCCATAATGATGAAGCCTGATCTCCCTCAGCACCTCTTTTTTTTTTTTTTTTTTTTTTACGAAGTAGTAATTCCAATTTCGTGTTGTCCTGTCCTCTTTCTTATCGATTAATAAGGCTGCTAGCCTATAATTTTCACTCCAAAAAAACGTCGATGAGCTAGACTAATTCCTTTTTTTGGCAGAGTAGTTTTTTTATATTGTTGTTGCTGTGAAAACGCGCCTCTTAGGATTTTGACAAAGAAAATTCATGCTTCAGTTCCTGGTAAAAGCCTACTCCTCGTGGCTGGACTCCCTGCTCAATTGTTTTTTTATTATTTAAAAATTGTATAAAAAAAGAGTGAAAAATAAAGAGTCTATTTATTTTTTTCCGGGTCCCTGCACACAATTATTGATGCGTCCAGCAGAACTAAACTGCCCTGATAAAGACGCCGCTCAAATACTTTCACTACGGATTTTGGTTCTCATTTGTGATTGGCTGCGAGACGCTGCGATGACGTTGTACTACGGGGCTCTCAGACACGTGCCTCGGACCAATAGAGCCGGGGAGTTGGTGTCATGTGAGGTTCCCGGAATTCCCCGGAGACGCAGATTACTCCAATCCACCCAGTCAGTTTGTGATGCATTCAGGTTGCAGCGGAAATCTCTTATTACTTGAGCAGGGATAGGGTGGCTATAGCGGAAAATAATGTTCAGCCCAGCTTTTAGGTAGTAAAGGAGAGCCTAATGAAGCCACTTCCAATCATCACATGAACATGATATGTCATTATAAGATGTGTCAATGATGTCCCAGTACAACTCATCCTATCCCACTTCATGTGTTGAGGGTTGGTAGTGACTGTGTTGGACTATGGGCTGGAAATAATTCAAGTCTATACAAGACAAAACTGAAATAGCTACAGTTGAACTTGCCTTGAATGGAGCTGAATATGATTAGAATCCCAAGTTGATGTGAGAACTGGTCAGCAGCTACTGTACGCCCTACATGGTTTATAGCACAGGTTACCCCAAAGTCCATGCACTTCATTATTTATGCAACCAACAGATTCTCGCTCCCATCTCGTAAAATACAGACACTTGGTCAGGTGCCTTTGTCGTTGTTATTGATACTAAAAGTCTCTTTTAGCGTCATATAACGCGCTTTAACTAAATACGCTTGGTCAGGACTATTAGCGTCCCTTTTGACGCAGTTATGTTAAGGAAAAGGTCGTGGGTGGGCTTACGCTTCCGTGACACGCGGGAATAATGGGACTGTTAAAGAAGAAAGTGATTTTGGGAAACATGACAAGCGGGACACGAACCACGGTCTCCTGGGTGAAAGTCCTGTGTTAGACCCATCCTCTACCCCAACCGACCTTCCTTCGCGGAATTTCGGGCTTACGTAGCTACTACTTGCGAAACCCCGTGTAACTGCTGCTCTCCCCGGTACGTTATACAAACACGCTTAAGGGAGCCTTTTTCATCGCTTCAGCCACTGTCCAAACATCCATATATTACGATCTCGGAGTGAGAACGGGTTGATGCAACAATTCAAAAAGCGATGATACTGAAGTTTGGGTTATGACTGGTCTGTGTCCACGGAGTTCAACTACCGAGATTGCTCAGGTGCCGCAGGAAATTCCGCTGAATGCATGTCTTTTCGTCGATGTCCGTTACCTTCCGCTCTCTTTATGTTGGCATTTTAAACTCCAATTTGTGAGGACTATGGTTAATTGCTCCTCAGATCTCTGCAGGGTAAATCCAGACAGCTAGCTAGACTATCTGTCCGATCTGAGTTTCCTGTTGCACAGCTAAAAACAACTTTTGAACGTACACGTTCCACCAAAACAAGTTTGGAGCTTAGCGCCGCCCATGAGCACGTTTTTTTCCCCATCCCGGAATGCTAGCCAGATCCTCCTCCGCAGCGTATGGAGGATGGTCTAGCGAGACTAGGTTATAACTGAGTTATGAGCAGGTGCTAAGAAGGGTCAGAGTAGGCCTATTTTGCATTTAAAGGATAACTTTGTTTTTTTACAACCTGGAGCCTATTTCCCACTGTTTTTGTGTCTAAGTGACTGACGGGAACCATTTTTGCAAATGAATCACGAACGCTGTGTTTGAGCTTTGTTACTGATTATTGGTTGCAGGGCGTTCGTTGTTCAACTGGTCATGACTGTTATCCAAGATGGCGGCAGCATGTAAACATTAACGCTACTGTCTTTATAATCTATCTTTGTAATAAACTGTCTGTACACTTACAAAGTTCTCAATGCTTCGGTTTGCATGTAGGGACCCTTGTTATGCTACCGTTTAAGTGTGGTGCTATTTTGAGCCTTGTTAGTGGTGTAGGAATAGTGATTTACCCTCTGCCCCAAAAGCTAGTGTTAGCAACTAAACACCAGTTTGCGGTAGCTAGTTTAAAGCTAGAGACACATTCGATTAGCATGAAAACAGATCCCAGAGAACGTTTGACTCGGTACACATATGTTTTTAACCCCTAGGTTCATTTTGTGCCGGAATTGTCCTTAATGTCAGGCTGTTCTCATGAACCATTCATAGGTCTACATAGGGCTGGGCAATGTGTTGATAGTTTATCGATATTGATATTTGAGGCTAGATATCATCTTAAATTTTGGATATTGTTGCATCGCAATATTACACAAGTGTTGTCTTTTCCTGGTTTTAAAGGCTAGATTACAGTAAAGTGATGTCATTTTCAGAACTGTAATTTGCATGTTTCCACATATTTATTGCTGTATGGCACACTGACTGCCAGGGGGAATCATTGTGATAACTTTCAGATCCCCTCACCCTAACCACCAAATTTTTTCTAATCTTAACTAGTCGTTTTGGTGCCTAAACTTCACTGTCACCTTTTGTCAGCTAAACTCAACATGCAACGGCCTCTGAAATGACTGGAACCTCACAGCGCTCTGCACACGGCTCACAGTAACCTTTTGTCGGCTAAATTTATCTGTAAAGACCGCTAAACTTAACTGTCGTGTGTGCGGTCGTCAAGTGACTGTTTCGGCTGTCGCCGTAGTTTTGTAGGCTATCTTACGAACCTCTTCAAATTGCGCACCTTCAATTTATGTCCACAAAAAGTACTTGTTTTGCCACGGATGACCCTGATTTGCATAAAGTAGCCTGGATTTAACTTTATGCAAACGAGGTGTGGGCAACTCTACGCCCCCGCTTCTCGAAAGTCGCCCCGAAGCTAGCAGAACGCATTGCCCTGCTGCTTGCACAAACAATGAATGGGAAGCATGGAAATGACCCTTGCCAGTGGACACATACCATAAATGTCTGACAACATTATGGAAAGGATCCCTACAGAGATAGACCTTTTTGTTAAAGAGTAAGATCCTTTTTGTTTATTTCAATGGAGTTTGGCGATGGCGATTTGGGGCTGTAGCCCCAAATCGCCATCGCCAAACTCACCAGAATGTTAAATGTTAAACAAAATGGATTCTAGACACTGGCAGCAGATTTAAAGTTTGAATGCAACAACGTAGATTGTGGCAAATTTGGTTAGTTTAAATTAGAGATGTACCAAATCCAGATTTTTGGGGTTCGGCCGAATACCGAATCCACTGGTTAAGATTCTGCCGAATCTGAAACCGAATACTGAATCCTACTCCCATCCTCAGTCCATTAACACAGTAAACACATTAATGAAGTAAACAACTTCCACAGCAGTGTATTTTTACATTTTTTTTTATTTTAACTGTAAAAATAAAAAGGCTGGTAATGGTTGTCTGGTTAAGTTTTTAGCTGTGACTGTCCTTCCTTTGCCGTACCTGAAGTTGCCGCATTCTGGCTGCTGTCTGTAGATTCCTTCATGCCCAACTCGTATTCTTTCGGATGTTTCATACCAAATGTTGTAACAGCGGTGATGTTGTGTATTGTTTAGACTGAAAGTACTGCCAAACAACAACTTTTCCTGCTCACCAGTTCCATTTTCACTTTCTCACAGCCTACTGCATTGAACGCTCCACCCACGTAAACACCTTCCCGTAGTCAACGGCGGCATCATTACGTCGACTAGCGTAGCGCGTGTAGTGCAGGCGAAGGGTTGAGTTTGGTGGGAAAAAATTCGAAAAAATTCGGCAGAAACCGAACCCCGTCAAAAAGACCAATATTCAGCCGAATCCGAAGGCGAAATCCTGGATTCGGAGCGTCCCTGGTTTCAGTGAAAGAGTAAACGCCCACTTTCAGCTGATGACAGTGCAGCTGATTAGGTTGGGTGAGAGAGCATTGTAGAGCATAGTCTGCCTGAAAGAATTTACACTGAGCTTCATTAGAATAACAATCTTAGCAGTGGCAAAACAGCACTTCAAGTGGACGGAAATTGACGATGCGCATTTGCCCATTAGGATTACATTGTAACCTGGTTGGCGGCGGCTGGCTACAGCGTTGCCGCTGGAGGAGGGCCCAAAAAGATGCTTGAATTAATAGCTGTGGATTCAGGGAGGGGCCAATAGAGCATGCCTTTCTACAGGGCCCAGAGTTTTGTGCTTGGAGATAAGAGCGGCCCACCTATAGCTGGTGGTGGAAGACATATTCAGATCCTTTACTCAAGTAAAAGTACTAAGTTACAAGTCAAAGTCCTGCATTGAAAATGTTACTTATGTAAAAGTATGTAAGTATCAACAGGAAAATGTAAGTAAAAGTACTCAATGCAGAAAAATCCTCCCATTTTAGAAAGTGGAAACGATCCAAACAGTTCTGTCAATCAACTAAGTGTCAAATTGGCGAATCGTTTCAGCTGTTGGCGGTTATATTGTTGGGTAGTTTAATTTATAACAAAACATTGTTTTCCTAAACGACGTGTTTTGTGTGCAAAAATCTTAATTTGTAAAGTAACTAGTAGCTAAAGCTGTCAGA
>CM046798.1:4948965-5186465 GCA_025617405.1 Perca schrenkii | reverse complement strand
AAAGTAACGCGATAACAGTAATGTATTCCTTTTTGCTGTAACGCGGTAATATAAAGCATTACTAATAAAATGTCGGTAATATTATACCCGTTACAATCTCAGTAACAACCCGGTCTCACGGCAGTTTGTGTAAATGTCCACGTTATTCTTAATCTATTGATACGTGTTCACGGAGACGTTTTTCTTGTTTTTTACGTTATTTACTCGGGGAAAGGACGCCACCCCGACCAACCTCCCTATGCGGATTTTCAGCTTTTTATATTACTCCCTACCATTTTCGTGCTGTGGCCACAAAATATCCTTCCCATTGAAATACATTACTTCACATTTTTGTGTTGTCCGCCACATAAAAACTGACAAAACGTCTCCGTGAACATGTATCAGTAGATTCAAATAAAGTCACATTTACACAAACTGCCATGAGACCGGGCTTTTAACCTGACATTTAGTGGGGTTTGTTTTTTTAAGAATAATTTATTTTTTACGCTGCGTTGAAGCAAGCTGTCCCGTCACTGTCCCCGCGGTCAGAGCCAGAACCAGAGATGGTAGCCTAGGGACATCTGTGTCCTGTCAGTGCCGACAGCAATGTGCCCGAACACCTGAGAGATAACAACATGCTGGGAATTAATGTTTAGTCTTGCTACACGTAATGTCATTACATTTTATCAGTGGTGGACAGTAAGTATACCGTAGGCTACTTTGGCTATTTTCTCCTACTTATTGGGCTACTTCTACTCCACCACAATTCAGAATCAAGTAGGCTTACTTAACTATTTATTTTATAGCTTTGGTTACTTTGCAGATTCAGATTAATAATACAAAATAATATGAATAAATATAAAGATGAGACTGTGATGTGATCCCGTGGTGAAAATTCACAAGCTACCTGCCAAGTCATACTTCCGCTGTTATTTTGGTGAAAGTAACTCAAAAGTAGGGCAAAAGTAGTGTAAAGCATTACAATTCAGAGACAGTAATATTGTAATATAACTAATTACTCTCAGATGACAGTAACTAGTAATCAATAATGTATTACGTTTTGGAAGTAACTTGCCCAACGCTGTACGTAAGTCGCCTGAAGTCTATACTTGTGCGTTTGTGTGTGAGTACAGACTTTAGAGGCATAGCGAGAGAGAAAGTTTCTCCCCTGTGCTTTGTAGTATTTACATTTTTGAGAGGTGCATGTCAGGAAAATGTGAGGCACTTAGCAACCCAAAAACAGCAAGCAAAACGCTTCACTCTCATTGAAAACAGTCACAAAAAGCAGACCCAGACTGCTAAAATGTGCTCTGCCTGATCGCAGCCTTAAACTATCTTGTCCTTATCTGACACTTGTCAAATTGCATCATTGATTAAATATCTTGTCATCTGCCAATTCTTGTTGGGGTCTGTTAGCGCTACAATGGGCCTCTTAAGAAACTATTTACACGTTGTTGTTAACTGTTATTCATTCTTACCTGAATAAGAAGGACAACCACATTTCTGGCATTTATGAAATCACAAAAATGTTTCAGAATTAGAACAGTTTCAATAACTCTGGAAGGGGGCAGAGTCTTTTAACAACGCTTACTCCACATTAGCAAATTAGCTTCAAACCTACATGCCAATTTTGGGCAAATACTTTAAAATCAGTTAAAGTGCTCATATTATGCTTTTTCCACTTTCCTTTTGTGTTATATATCTTTTTTGTGCATGTTATAGGTTTACAAAGTGGAAAAGCCCAAAGTCCCCCCCCCCAAAGGGCCTTACCATCTCCAACAGAAAACACTGTTCACAAACTGCTCCAAACAGCTCTATTGTAGTCCAGCCTTTACTTCAGAGACCAACGTGGTCACTTTGTAACACACGTTATAATGCTCGCCTAGCTGCTAGCATAGCACTCCCTCATACTCTGCTTCTGACTGGCTAGTAGTCCTTACCTAGGTACTGTCAGGGCACGCCCTCATACTCTGCTTCTGACTGGCTAGTAGTCCTTACCTAGGTACTGCCAGGGCACGCCCTCATACTCTGCTTCTGACTGGCTAGTAGTCCTTACCTAGCTACTGAGCATGTGTGACTCTCAACAAAGATGGAACAGAAGTGAGATGTCTCACTCTGTAGCTAAAACAGAGAGCTCAACACACAGGGTGAAAAGAGGAGCTGCAGCAATGTGCAGTACAACAAAAATATGGTGTTTTCTGAAAATTAAACCTCATAAACCTATTCTGATATAATCTCTAAATACAATTATGAACCTGAAGATGAACACTTTAAGAATATTAAACTTCACTACACGTGAACACCTCTTTTAACGAACATGAATTGTTAATAAAAACCAAAGAACTTCTCAAATACCTGAGGCAGAATCACCATGAAGCCTTTTGAGTGGAAGCAAACCAATTCTTTCACAATGGCTCAACATTCTGTCTGTTCACAAATCCTTACATGTCTGGTTGTTAGTTTGTCTTTCCTTGTTTGCCCTTGTCTGTATGATTGCTTAATTGTCTGTCACATGCATGGCAGGGCCGCTGGGTTATGTTTGTTTATGAGGAGTATTCTTTTTCTGCTCTTCTTTGAAATTGCTTCTTATTGGGTTTTGACAGTTGCCGCGCCTGAATGATTCCATAAAATCAAAGCATCCTGGTGTTGGAGTTAGGGCTCCTTCACACTGCCTGCGTGGCGTGAGCGTGTCAGCTGCGTGGCGTGTCCATTCATATTTCAGCTCCCATGTTAACAGGTTAGAGCTCGCACACGCACTGATAGGCTCGAGCCGGGCTGAAAACGCGTGCATGCTAGAAATCGGACCTACGCCTATTTTTCACGCGACACGCAAGTGTGTCCAGGCAAACTAAAATAAAAAATCTGTTTATATGTCATTTTGACCAAAATACCTATTAAAGTGATGGTTCGGAGTAATTTCACCCTAGGGTCCTTTGCACCATGACCTCAAGTCAAACACCCCCCCAGAAGCTTTTTTCACCTGGGTCGAACATTGGGAGAGTTAGCGTAGAGTAGCGTTAGCCGCTGAATAGCTTAGCGCAGGGGCTAATGGACCCAGTGATGTATCTCGTAAATGACCCCACTAATAATGCCCGAAATGATACCAAACTTCTACACTAGTACAAATAGGTTATGTACTCATAAAACGATGGATTGGAAAGTTTGTAAGTACACCAGAAGTTTATGTAAATAACACTTGCCTGCTCTCTTCTGCTCTCTGCTGTTGTTGTTGTTGCTGCTACCTGCAGTAAGACAAGTGCTTAGGGCCGTCTACAAATTACTACAACGAAAGAGATGCAACAAAAATATTTATTAATTTAATGATTAAATAAGGTAATGTCTCCAAACTTACCTCAATTATTACTTGTCTCCTGCTAGTTATACTACAGCACTTACTTAATAAAAAAAGTTAAATTAATAAATATTTTTGTTGCATCTCTTTTCGGTGTTGTAATTTGTAGACAGCCCTAAGCACTCTTACTGCCTGTTAGGTAGCAGCAGCAACAACAGCAGCAGAGAGCAGAAGAGAGCAGGCAAGTGTTATTTACATAGACTTCTGGTGTACTTACAAACTTTCCAATCCATCGTTTTATGAGTAAATAAACAATTTGTACTAGTGTAGAAGTTTGGTATCATTTCAGGCATTATTAGTGGGGTCATTTACAAGATACATCACTGGATCCATTAGCTCCTGCGCTAAGCTATTCAGCTGATAACGTTAACTCTCCCAATGTTCAACCCAGGTGAAAAAAGCTTCTGGGGGGTTGTTTGGCTCGAGGTCACGGTGCAAAGAACCCTAGGGTGAAATTACTCCGAACCATCACTTTAATAAATTACATTTTGATGTTTGAAAGTCTCTAGGTTTTGACATAAATGCAGATATAAATGTAATTTAAAAAAGTAATAATAAATAACTATAGATTTTCAAATATTGCACCTGTCAATACAGAACGAAATTTGCTGTAGCCTATTTTGCCGTCAATACTGCCGATGTTGTCTTTGCTGTAATCAAATCAGTATATATTTATGTTTAACATGAAGTATGCTACTGCTTGAGAGCAGTAAATCCATACACGTGTACAGACAAGGCTAGCAGCAGCAGCGCCGCGTCAGACACGTTCCTGGTGTGTGAAGACATAGAAAACGCCACGCAGCCGCCACGCAACAGAAACGCCAAGCTCATGCCACGCAGGCAGCGTGAAACCGGCCTTAAGCTCCCAGAAGCAGGTCTCCAGGCCGACAATGAATGAAGCCAATGGTGGGCAAGTTAGTTTAGCAATATTTTCCCCAAAATACAAGTGTTTATAAAGTATGAGCATACAAGCTGATGCTGTGCGAATAATGTGTGAGTAGTCTGGCTTGTGCAGACACTCTGATATTCTTATTGTTTAGAGCCGTCCCTGGATGTCAGACTCTATGACAGGGTGACCCTATGTGTCCAGACTGAAAACAAAGATGGATGAGTGTGAAGTGACTATGAAAAAAGATGGTCTCATACGTGCACCACAACATTTTAGAGTCAGAGGACTAGCAGAAAACTTGGTACAGATAATTAAAGGGTTGGGCATCATTTTAATATTATCGATATTAACAATTCTGATTCCAATTCCGATTCTTCCTTTCAATTCCGGTTCTTATCGATTCCTCGATTCCGATTCTTCGAAGGGTGGAGTTGGAACGGGTCACATGCTTTTTTTTTTCCACAGATAAGAGGAAAGTTCTAGTTTTGATTCAATGGTGATTTACAGTTTTACATTGTTGTATATTAGAAATGAAGTTATTTGATCTCTTTAGCTACCTCCTTTATCAAAATCCAACAACTATTGGATGCCACTTCACTAATTGTTCTACAGAAGAGAATGTATTCAGAAAATGTCTTGATTAAATAAGGTAATGAATATAATGGGTATTGATGTATATCAACAGTGTGTCACAATTCTCAATTCCATTTTGAAGGAAAAAAAAAAGCACTGAAATTGTGCCACCATGCTGTGGAAAATGTCCACCCCCGGGTTTATACAGCCACAGAAAGGGACCGAATGAAAAGCTCATTTTTCTGCTTCCATTCCAGCACCCCTTCTTCAGTCAGAGCTCCAGTTTTTCACTTTGTCTTGGCAAGGCACAGTAAACAGCATTGCCAGAGCCAGTCAGCCAATATGGTGTAACTGATTTAAGGCGGATTAGAGATTCCTGCGCTAAAGCGGAGAGAATCCTCTCAAATCTTCACAGACGGACTGAATTAGTGAAAGAAACAATAGCCATTTTCAATGCATCTTATGTAAAATGTTTGTGTCCTGTGGTACTTGCAGCCACTGTAGGTGGCTGGCTTTAAGTCGCGAGGACATGTGACATGATTATAATTTTAAAGCCGTGACATTTCTTTATGACATTTGAACAAGAACATGATTTAAAAATACACATCACTGGCTTTACAAAAATAAAAAAAATAAAAACGTCTTCTTCAAGCCTGAAGTTCTTGTTTCCTTTTGGCTTTCCTTCACTGTAACTTTAACTAATTCCTGAAAAACGTTTTGGCTCAAAGGAAGTGAAACTGCTCCTAGTTTCCAACTGTTGAGATCTTTTTTTTTTCTCATGCTAGTCAGCTGTAAAAGCATGATACAGTGACTTATATTACAGGCGGACGTGTAAAGACCAAATATCCTATAGTTATCCTACATCAGTTATATCTTCAATCCAGATATGCCTTTCAAATATGAAGACAGTGATTTCCTGATCAAATGCGCTAGGAGAAATCTGGGAAACAGCCTTTGCTTATGATTATCTCGAACACATACACACTGCATATGCAGCATCTTGAATATATGTTTAATTCATTCAGGAACAAATTTTTTGACATTGATTTAACCATTTATTGTAACAAATGGAAATACAGTTTTACTTGGCGATGAAGGCACAGTTCTGATGATGCTCCCCGGATCAGCCAAGCTGCTTGCTTAAATGACACAGGGAGCACGCTGCTAAGGCCCCCCCTGCACACAAGAGTAGGCCCAATCCAAGACATCAAAACAATTTCAGACATATGATGACACCCAAAATCGGGAAGGTGGGGGCTCAGGTGATGGTGTTTTAAGCCCCCAACATCTCCTTCCAGGCAGCACTGCACTAGGATTAGGCAATGGTTATGGTTAAGGTTATGGTTAAGGTGCCTTGAAGTCAACAGTCACAGAGCTGCCTGGAAGGAGACGTTGGGGGCTTAAAACACCGATAAATGGCTGGGGGTGATGGAGGCAAGCTTTGCCAGCAGCAGCGGTGTGAGGCAGCATTGGAGTAGCAGGAAGCAGAGAGGAATAGGAATCGTTCCAAAAATGATGTTTCCATCGGAATCGTTTCCCTATTGGAATCGTTTGGAGGATTTGGTTTCATATCCGATCATCGGTTCCCAATTTAACATGCGCAAGTTTTGGTTTCCGCAGCAGCCAGACACTTGTTGTGTTGCAGCCATGGAGCACAGTAAGTGGCGCTCTAGTGTGGCTTTAGTTTATGTTGAAAAAGCCCGGTAATACTGCAAACCACCACTGAACCTAAATAAAACTTTCCCCTTTTTTGTGAACTAAGCATGTGACCCTTTTCAACTCCACCCCTCAAAGAATCGGAATCGATAAGAACCGTAATCGAAAGGAAGAATCGGAATTACAATCAGAATTGTTAAAATCCAATAGGGAGACATTTAAATGGACCGCCTGATGTGAAAATGGCTGTGATTGGTTGTGACAGGCTGGAATGATAATTCAATTAGTGGGCCTTTGACTTCCATGTCCTGCATGAACTAACGCAATGCTTAATTAGACAGAGGGGACAGGCACACTGATGGAAGGGGAGTGGAGCTTTGTTTGTGGGCCCTCTTCACCAGTCACTGGATAATTAGGAGGCAGGGTGGGGTGGTCAATGGTTCAAACGAAATCTATGTTTCCATCCACTGTCAATCAAATTATCTGAAGTTCGCTAAAAACATCCATGCTGTAAAGCCCGTGAAAGTGTGTTTCCATCCAACGGCTTAAAAGTGAATAAAATCCTGTAAGTATTGACATCACAAACTGTTTTGCGGTTAAATTGGTATATCCAGTTGATTTGAGACTTTTTAAAGTGTTTCCATTCATTTTCGAACCGAACTGCTCAACATCCAAGATGACGCTGTCTACCTACAAATTATTCATATTGGACAAGTTGTAATAGTGCTTATGTGCCGGGTGATAGCAACATATCAAGCTATCATAAGACAACAACGACGCTATCAAAACAGCGCTATGATGATGCAGATGCAAGTAAAGGCCAGACAACGATTTAAAATAGACGTTATATTTCGCTCTTAAATTAAATATAAAAAGTCTCCTCTTTCATCCACTTATAGCTGTCTTTGTTGGCACCCGCCATGTTTGCAAAGAAAGCGGAAATAAGTGGCGGAAATGAATAAAACTTCTATTTATGGCCAGTTCCAACCATAAAATGACCTAAAAAGTCAAAGACTGTGCGCATCTGGTCAGAGGATGCCTGTGAAACACCTAGGGGGTGCTTTGAATGCACAGACTGGACTTGTGTGTTCTTTGATGGAGATAATGATCCGGATAGTATTTCTGACAAAGTGACTTGTTACATTAATTATTGTGTTGAGTCTATAATTCCTTGTAAGATCAATCAAAATCTTTCCCAATAACAAACCATGGGTAACCAGAGAAGTTAAGATTGCTATAAATAAAAAGAAAGCTGCTTTTTATAGTGGTGATAAAGATAGAATTGAAAATGCTCAAAGAGAATTGAAAGTAATTATCAGACAGGGTAAATTAAAGTATAAGGAAAAGGTTGAAGGAAATATTTCCTGTAGTAACACAAGAGGACTATGGAATGGTATGATGTCTATTACTGGATATGGGTCCAGTAAACCCAGTTTATGTAATTTGGGTGTACAGGCTAACGAAGCCAATACGTTTTTTGCAAGGTTTGATGAATCAGACTTCTCTTCACTTCATGAGAATGTTGTTTTTAATCTTAGGCAGAGCAGCTCTGAAGACTGTAGTCCAGCTATTATTCTAAACACTGAAGAGGTTTGTCAGCAGTTAAAACTTAGATCATTCAACATCAGCACAAAGCTCTTAAATGTTTTTTATCAAGGGATTTTGGCTAATGTTCTTTTTAATGCTGTACTGTGCTGGGGGGGGGGCAGTATATCTGTTGAGGACAAAAATAGGATAAACAAGTTCATCAAGAGAGCTGGTTCAGTTATTGGTCTTAACCCGGATGTACTGGAGGTTACTGTAGAGAAGAGGATTAGTTCAAAACTAAAAACTGTCCTGCTTTTTGAAGGCCATCCACTACACAATTTGTTCAAAGGACTCAGAAGCTCTTTCAGTGAGCGATTGTTAATGCCTCGGTGATCTAGTGAGCGCATGAGAAGGTCTTTTAGAATTAAATTAGAATTTTAACCAACACTGTTAACTGTTGGATATTATTCTTGTCTTCTATAGTGTTTGTTTTTTACATTTATGTATTGTTATTTATTTATTTATTTATTTGTCTGTTAGTTGTGTATTGTGTTCGATTGCTGTATGGTTGGTGGCAAACCAGTTTCCCTATCGGGATTAATAAAGTTTTTCAATTCAATTCAATGAAACGTAATCGCAATTCATTATTTATTTGGCAAATAAAGTTTCCATCAGCGTTTATTGCATAATCAGTTTACCCATTAAGAGAAAATCCGATGAGATCGAACGTACAAACTTTGTGTCGATATTCATGAAATTCAATCAAATTTGACAGTTTCCACAAGGCATTGTTCATTCATTATTACTCGGTTCGCTTAAAAACGTGGATGAAAACATGGCTAAACAAAGGACTTTCACTCAGGAGACCAGGGTTTGTGTCCCGTGGGAACCAAAAGTCAACTGTCATTTTGAATTCAACCGAGTTTTACGGACATTAGTCAGTGACATCACGTTACATCCTCATTTTAGGTTTTTAGTTTTTTTACTAACCATAAGTATTTTGGAAAAATTGAACTAGTTCCAATTCACAACGTTCACCACGTGTTTAAACCGCGCCGTTGTTTTGGGAGTCTTTGGAAATCGACCTATAATGTTGTTAAGGTATGAGGATGTGTTGTAATTGGAATGTTTTCCAGAATCCACCACAAAAGTCAAGCATTCCTGGCAATAAATACTTCCAAACAGACACTGCTTCAAATCAGTGCTGTTTTAGTGTGTGCTGAGTCGAAGCACTTATTCAGACTGCAAGTGAGCCAACTGGCAATCTTGGATGGCAGAAATAGAACTCTAATCAAAATATAGCAACACATGAATGGTGCCACAGTGTTGTTTTTTTCTCCAACTTTCTTGTTTGCTAATCAGTGCCAACAGCCTGTCCAGGAAGAGGATGATTGTTCAGTTTTACAGGAAGCTTGCCATCCTTTTGGACTATAATGACTTGGCTGGTCTACCTTCAAGTGCTCACTTCACACTAAAACATACAGGTACAGGAGTATATTTTTACACAGGCGTACCTTCTGCAACCCAATTCCAGATGTAGCACTGGAGGGAATACTGGTCCAACCGGGTCTACCGGGAAATTTCGTAGACCACCGGCAGATGGTCCGGTGAATGAAGGAACAACACACAGAACAGCAACACGATCCCTTTTTTTTCCTTTTGAGTCTGACCTTCTCAGCGCCACCTTTCCCTTTTTGTTTTTTGGCTTTCCATCATTAGACTCACACACTGTCTGTTAACGTTACCGATAGACTTCCAAACGTCACAAGGAAAAAAAAGAGATGCTCAATGGCTTTACGTCATAGTCCGACCAGGGCTATGCCATTTGGGGAGGGGCCGCTCACTGATCCCCCTATATTTCTGAAAATCCTAGACATGGTTGTGACGTGCACTTCGTTAGTACTTTCTGATTAGCCTGTGTTGTGTTTGTATTGAAATAAGAGGCTGCTGCGGCCCGCCGTACGGGTTGGTTTGACCAGCGGGCAGCGGCCGCACACCAGGCCGCCGGATGGTGTTGCTAAGAACTTGCAATGTATAACTATTATCCGATTGGCCCTCGCGGCCTCGAAACACTACCGGCCCACCCTGAAATGTCCAGACTCTCCAGATTGCCACTCCGCTACTGGTCACTCCCAACCATAGGCAGCGCCAGGGAGGGGCTAGGAGGTGCTGTAGCAATCCCTAGGATTGCCGTAGCACCCCCTAGGCACCCCCAAGAAATTGCTGTGGTTGATAAATAAATAAATAAAAAAAAACATTAATATGTAAATAGTATAATTTATATTTGAAAAATTAATAAATACATTAATAAAACAGTGAGTCAGCTAATAGGGGTCCATGCAAGGACTTTACTCTTATCTCTGTCACGTAGAAGAACATTACAGTGAACATGTGTTTTACAGAAATGTGAATAAATGGATTACCGAATCTAAAGTTAGGCTATATTGTTGGTTTATTTTTAGCCCAGAAAACATGTTTGCCCTCAGTGGGTTATTTAGATAGGCTATAATAAAAGTGTGTGTAATGTTAGGCTATTTGTGTCAAGGGAAACTCAAAATTTCAGAGCACCCTCACTGAAACGTCCAGCAACCCCAAAGCCCCAGCAAAAAGAACATCTCTGGCGCCGCCACTGCTCCCAACTCTTAAAATACGCTTGGTTAGTGGCTCTCATCGTCGGATACTGATGCAAAAATCACCCTTAAGCGTCTGTATGGAACGCACTGGGCATAGCAGCAGCTTGATCGCCGGTAAGATGATGTAGTATTAAGAGCGACAACGTTAGCGAGTAGTATGAAATTTGTGTAGGGAGGTTTAAGGGAGGTTGGTTGCTGGGTCAAACAACACATGACTTTCAGCCAAGAGACCGGGGGTTCGTGTCCCCACCCAGGATCTTTTCCTGAACCTAACTGTCCCGTTCTTGTGCCACATGTCAGTTAAACGTAGGTCCTGACCCAGAGCGCCAAAAAGTGACGCCAAGAGTCCCAACGAAGCGTGTCTAAATATGACGCCAAAGGGCTAGACGCGAGTCCCGAGAGCTTCAAATAGTGACGCCAAGGGTCCCCACCCAGAGTGTCAAAAAATGACGCTATAGGAGACTTTTTGTATAATAAAAAATGCCAAAGGCACCTGACCAAGCATCGGTTTTAACCCAATGGGAGTGAGAATGTGTTGACTGGACAGTGTTTTAATGAAATGGCATTCCACACCTTATCTAGGCCAACAGGAAGAGTAAACAGTGTAGAGGGAGAATCTAACCCACTTTTTCAACCAGGATGGGTGGTTAAGGGCCTTTTCACACCCAAAAGTCCAAATCAAGGTCTGGCCAAAGGTTCATGTTTTTGTTACATTGTATACATTTGATCCGGTTAGTTTTGGTTTCACACTGCAGTTATGCAAGCGCACTAAAGACCTTTTCGTACCTACGTCCCGTCGTCATCGCATATGTGAGCCGCATCTCCCCATACTCGGAATTGATTGGTTTATAGATGGGCTTCCCCGTCCTCTCGTATCCTCTCTCTGGTGTTGGAGTTGTTGTGAGGTTTTTCTACCCGACTGCTGCTCTCTTTCTGTTTTGTTGCGTTGTTGAGAAGCAAGACACGGGGAACGTTAATTTGGTTTTGAGAAGCTACAGCATTTATTCAGAGACAAACTGAAACCTACGCTGGACATTTACCTCCACGACAAGTAAACTGCCAATTCATTCTCTCTGCTCTGATAGCCGACAGCTGTCTGCTCTGAGCTCATTCACCATCACTCTCTCTCTCTCTCTCTCTCTCTCTCTCTCTCTCTCTCTCTCACGTACACACTTATCACTAAGCTGCCACAACTTCCTGTATTTGGTCCGAAAGTCCAAACCATCTAAAAAAAAAATTGCTTTCACACTAGAAACAAATCGGACCATGGTATACCTCAGGCCTTACTTTCCTTTGTTTTGTACCATACCAAAACTTTTCTTTACAAATGTGATTTTATTCCCACTTGAGTGAAATTACTAAATTGATATTTTCAAGGATCTTGTCCATCTGTTTTCCCAACAGAATTATTTTTTACAGCTGTGTCTTTGTTCGATGTTGTTTTGTTTGCAAATGTATGCGCTATTGCTTACAACCCAATTGACCTTTAGGATTTAATAAAGATCTTAACAATTGGCCTGATACAAAAAATGTTTTCTTTCAGAAATGTGTTCAAAAAGGTTTCCGGAGCATGGCTGCACTTTCCGATTACTTGGTACCTAAATGAATAAAAGCATTCTAAATGTTGTGAATCAGCCTTGTCCTTCAAATGAAAAGCACATTCCAGTTTGGCATTTGGCAATTGTCATTGGCATCGGAATAGTCCTTTTATAAGAGAAGTCTGTATGAAGACAGAACACAAGGCCAAACGCACCAACAAGGACACCGATACAATAAAAAAAAACAATATAAATTCATACAGTATCAACATCATACTTCAAGATTCATCTGAGGGCTGATGGGTGTACTAGGGCCACAGGAGGACAGGCGGTTCCTAAAGTGCTGAAATAGATGAGAGCAGTGGATCTATACCTGGAGGGGTTGTGTTTTCAGTTGTGCAGTCTCAAGTGGCACTACACAGTGAGCAGGATAACTGAGCCACCAACCCTCAACATTAAGGATCAGGGTCATGATTGTTGCAGCAATCAAAAGCAATTTTCTGTGAAGTATGTTAGACCACTGAGTGAAATATGAGGCATTGGGCCATCTATTAGACAAATAACGTAGATTCAGACCATAGGCCGTACTCTACGCTGTAGCTTGATGTGCTAAGGTACATGGGTAACTACATGTCGCATTCGATCCCTGGCCCCTCCTGTCCATATGCTGAAGCGCCCTTGAGGTTTAACTAATGCCTTGCACGGTAGCTCTCTGCTGTGAGTGGGTGAAGGAGATTGCAGTGTTTTGAATAATGCTTTGCATAAAACCGCTATATAATTGCATTGCCAATGCAAATTGATAGCTCTTTAAACCCTTTAATCTCAAAGCCCTGATGACATCTTTGGGGGTTATTTTCTCAGACTTGTCAAATGTTATTCTGCAACTCCCACATTTATGTCAAACTAAATAATATTATAAAAAGAAGCGTTTTTGAAAAACTTTTTACTCGCTCTAAGAAATGAATTTAAAAAACTAACACGTCCACTAAAACAGCAAAGCAAAATCAAGCAGTCGATGTAGAAACACCACCAGAATAGAGAGGTACAGCAGTATTTATATGTATATATGATATTACATTTGTTTTTGTTTTAAAGGTGCCCTGCCACACATATTTCATTACTTTGTGGTAATGTCTGAAGTTCAACCATGGAGTCTGTAACATTTTTTGTGGAAATAATGCCTTGGTTACCTTGTTTCAAGCCATTCTAGCTTGATATAGAAAACCTACAGGAAGACTCAGCTCGATTTCTGCCAGTTCTCATTAATATTCAACAAGCTAAGCTGTTTGAATCTGATTGGCTAACAGCTAGCCAATAAGAGCCTGGCTGTCAGAATCCTTTACCCAGCGCAACTGGGCGAGCTAATGAATAGTAATGAGCTCAGGCAATATGATGTCAGACTGACCAGCTTTTGTAATTGGCCTGATTTCTCTGTTTATTTCTTTTCAGTGGCTAGAGCTGACAGAGGAGGTAGCAGTTCATTCTCACATTCACAACATAACACAAACACATATGGACCTAACATATTTCAAAAAATGCAAGCGACCTGCAATGAGCTTTCCTTAGGATGTACCATTTCTGTGTCTGTAGCAATTGAGCAGGAGAGAGGGGGGGACAAGGTGGAGGGTGGGGGTGTGGTCTTGACCAACTGCCACTTTGCTCGTTTGAAAGCCATGATGTCTCTCTCTCATGGGTGGGCCAAATTCTCTGGGCGGGCAAAGCAGAGAAAGGGGAGGTAACCTTGCTCCTTATGACCTCATAAGGAGAAGATTCCTGATTGGTCCATCTGAGCTTTCATTTTCTCAAAGGCAGAGCAGGATACCCAGGGCTCGGTTTATACCTATCACCATTTCTAGCCACTGGGGGACCCATAGGCAGGCTGGGGGAATGCATATTAATGTTAAAAAACCTCATGAAGTGAAATGTTCATGCCATGGGACAGTTAAAAACATCACAACATCCCCACACTACATGTCACAAAAATAACAATGTTGCCAAGGCGTAGTACACGGACGTCGATATGTGGTTTTGGATCAGTGACAATAAATACTTAATTTAAATATCTTAATAAAACAGACCCGCCGTGAACTGCATAACGAATAACATAAAATGTTATATGCCGCCAGTTGTGCTGCCTGCCCTATCGGATCGTGCAGGCAGCACAGATCGCGTACCGACAACGCTCTTCTGAGCGCCTTAATGTGGCTGTTGGGTGAGTGTGGACCTTGGGTCAGGCCGTCCCCCTACTCCCCCACAAAAACTGCTATCTGCCCTGATGCTCGAAAGACTTTCCAGATTCAGGTTAGCGAGATTTATTCAGAGAGCAAAAACGACACGCAAAGCACATGATGGACAGATTCTTGACAGGGGAAAAGCAAAAACTGATGATGCTCATCAAGCAATGTCAGTCAAATCCAAGAAGCCTATCTTCCTCTCAGGTTCACTGTCACCAGACTCCATTTAAATAAACATTTTATAATGAAACACAAGCTTAAGGTATTGTTGTTGTTTTTTAAATCGAGTCAGGTGAGTTTGGCCATGGCGATTTCTGGGCTGTTTAATGTTTAACTAAAAGGATCAGACTCTATAACAAAATGGTCTTTCTCTGTAGGGATCCATAATGATTTCCATAATGTTGTCAGACATTTAGAATGATAATCTGAGCCTGTCAGTGACAAAAACAGAACTTTTAGTGGATGGAAATTGCCCTATAGGATGAAATTGCAGCCGGTTACAGCATTCTCGCTCAATACTGGACTAACTTAAAAAAATAAATTCACATTAGTCACTTAGACATTGGTCTTGCTTTGCCTGACTCTCCTCCAAAGCGCGCTGGAGGAGAGTCTGGCTACTCCACATGGCATTCGGGGATGGGAGGTAAACGTGCTCTGGTTTAATGGAATTTCTTTAAACCAATCACAATCGTCTTGGGACCAGAGAAAAGCCGCGGTACTGCTGCAAAATAGGCTCGGAAGGAACCTGTTTTTGGTGGAACGTTAAAAGTAGTTTTAGTCGTGCAACAGAAAACTCAGATTGGACAGATAGTCTAGCTAGCTGTCTGGATTTACCCTGCAGAGATCTGAGGAGCAGTTAACCACAGTCCTCACAAATCCACCGGAGGTTAGAACGCCAACACAAAGGAAGCCCAAGGCAACGGCTATCCGGCCTAAATGAGCGAAATCCGGCGGATTATACGGCGGCAACCGAGCAATCCCGGAAGTGGAACGTTGTGGATATAGACTAGGCCTACTTAGACACCAATGCATGGGGAAAATAGGTCCATCTTGAAAAATACCAAAATTACCCTTTTTAAGGGTAAAATCAAAACAGTGATCTTAAAGCTGTAGTGCATAGTTTCTGTCGCCCCCCCATGAGGAATTCTTAGAAATGACAACAACCCTGTTGGCATGATTTAACATGATTTAAGTTTCAAAATACCAAAAGTGATCTTGGAAGTTATTTGGGAGCGCTCTAATCAGAAGCAACACATGCTATTTCATAGCTACTTGTTGCTGAAAGGTCTTTAAATAGCCCAGAGTTCTCATTTAAGAAAGAAATCATTTGGCTTCTGAATATAGGGGCTGATTGAAACAGGGCCAGTTGGGATGAAGATTGAGCCCACTGTGTGTGTGTGTGTGTGTGTGTGACAAAGGGTGGATGATTTTTGTCGATGTATATACTGTATGTTTTTATCTGTGTGCATATTTCGTGTGTGTGTGTGTGTGTGTGTCCCTGTGCGTGTGAGCGTGCGCATGTTCCTTTAATCGCCGACGGCACCCAATGACCAATCAGCAGCCGTTTCAACTCCTCAATTTGTTGATTTGGTGGGGGAGCGGGGCTGTGGGAAAGAGAGAGAGAGAGAGAGAGAGAGAGAGAGAGAGAGAGAGAGTAAGGAGGGGAGAAGAGAAGAGAGGGGACCAGTAGAGAGCAGTCCGTCTCCGTTGGATGCGCTGTTGGTCGTTCTGGTTTTAAAGCTCCATCCTCGGCACACAGTGGTAAGTGGCACTGGCTCTACGCTTAACTGTCCCTGCAGCGGTTTCAGGCCACATTAAAAGCAAGTGTTCAGTTATTAAGCTACATTTTTATTTTATTTGTTTATGTTGTTGCCACAGTGGTCGGAGTCTTAATTGCTCATCTAGAAGCTCTTCTCGTAGGAGATATTTGTAATTTCAATAATGCTAGTCATTTTCCGCCTGTCACCGGTACGGTACGGGGTGTTGACGGAGGGCACGCGGGCACTGAGTGGCTGTTTTCATGGCAAAAGTGTGGATGAATTCTGGCACTAAGCTAGTTAGCAACTTTATTTCATACGACGCTTTCTTCGCAGTTTTTTTTTGTTGTAAACACTAACCTGTGTGAATATTCGAAAACCAGACATTGTTTGCTTGAAATTATTCCTTTCATTTTTCTTTTCACCCATTTATTCCGTCCCTGATAGTGTGTGAAAGTTATGGACTCCTTGTCTTGTTGTCGACAGCAGAATGCAAAACGTTAACTTGGAAGTCACCATATTCTCTTCATGTTTAATACTAAAAATCTCTCCTTGCCGTTCATGAATGGTGATAAGATGTGCGTGGATAGGTAGGCTACCTACAACTTTTATTTCAACGCAGTTTACAGTGAGATACGACGTTAAATTGTAGGCCTATCGTTTATTACGTCGTTTATTTCTGTGTGTTTTCTTGTTGGCGAAGTTTTCTCTCTTGCTTTGGTGCTTTTTTTCTTCCGACGAAAATGTTACATGGAAACTTGGGTGTGGTGTACAGTAAGTGGGGGGGAATCTTGTGGCTAAGTAAGTGTAATATTTAAGACTTCATCACTGAGGAAAGCTTGCAACATTAATGCCATGGTGGGTTGGTCTTGTAGCCTATTTCAGTCACTGTGGTTTCAGTAGCCTACAGGGGTGAGAGAGGCAGGAGAGAGGCTGTAGCTGAACGGAGTGATGCTGATCCGCCCCGACTGATTTTCTTGTCTTTTTCAACTCTCTCTCTCTCTCTCTCTCTCTCGCTCTCTGACTCCATCTTGGTCTTTCCTCCTTGTGAAGGTGGGCTACATAACATCTCATAGACCTTTTTCACGGCAGACATGTTGACATGTCATAGGAAAAGCACAGGTGTATTCAAAACCATTAATGATGGCTGCATTCCACTTAGGAGAGGTCCTGGTATTAAACCATTAATGATGGCTGCATTCCACTTAGGAGAGGTCCTGGTATTAAACCATTAATGATGGCTGCATTCCACTTAGGAGAGGCCCTGGTATTGTGCATTCTGACTCACTGAAATAGCTTACTGGGACACTTGATGGAATTGAGCCATCGTTAAGATGATCAATTTCAGCTGAGCTTTTCCTACTATGACAAATGACACGAAAAATGTCTGCTGTGAAAAAACGTCCTTTAGAGGAAATAAGACTTATAGAGATTTGTTGTCAAATTTTACATCCATGCCCTAACATCCCGTGTAGCATCAGTCAGATAAAATATCAAACCCATTATTTTTTTTTTTTTTACCCACGTTATATTTAAATGGTAATGCAATTCAACCAGTGTTTCCCTCCTTGGGGGCTGGTAATGAGAGTCTTTGTCTGTGTTTTAAACATCTGCGTTGTGTCAGACTGGACAGCTTGAATGTTCATGGCAGCAGGTTTTGGGGTCAAACAGCGGCATTAAAATCCGGCTGTTCAGTGTTGGATTTGATCTGCTTGGGCGTGCTGGTGGCGTGGGGTGGGGTTTGCAACATCTGGGCAGTTGTGTAGCAACAGTGTTGAAAAGAACAGTTTTTGTGACATGTTTTGTAAAAAGAAAGAAAAGAAAGACAGATTGTTTTTTTTTTTTGGAGGTAGACACTTTTCTGTACGTAAATGACCATTGGCTATTTCCATAGGTATTCAGAATTGTTTTAATGTGGCCTATGAATGTACTTTTCATATGGTGTAAAAAATCTTTAAATGCAACATTTAGCCATCATTAAACTCCACTGAGGGTACAGTAATGAAAGTCCAACTTGATCTGGAGTCAAATGCTTTTAAAGCAGGATAAAGCAGCTTTGGTTGCTAATTTTACATTCTGATACCTCTGAAAGTACTCAGCCAAAACAAGAGGTCACTTGACTGACTTGGTTTTTTAAGAAAACACCCAACATTGGCCCACAGCACAAACTGATTGGAATATTTGAGTTGATAAATTAGCCGCTCTTATTGATTCTGTAGAATAATACAGAATTGCACTGTAGGCTAGTGGAACTCTTCAACTCTTCACCCTGTGGAAACCCTAAACAGACCGCTGGAATTCTAAGCCCTGGTTGGTAATTCAGACCCCTGTTGAGATCTATTGATTTATACTTTGTAGGATTCTTGGGGTTTCCCAGCATGCATGGAAGTGCCTTAGAAATATACTTCACACTGGCATCCATCATCCCTATTACGTGGCCTGAGTCAGTCCTCAGAAATCCTTTCCCATTAACTCAGACGTGACCCCTGTGCAGCCTAACGGCCCAGAACTTACGTTTCTTTTCAAACAGCGAGAGCTAAAAAGTAGCCTGTTGGCTGGTTGGCACATTAGGAGTTTATTGAAATTATTAGTCTGATGAAGAAGTCGTACATTAGGAATGCATCCAATCCACTGTGCAGCATCTTTCTTTCATCTGTGAGATTTAGTTTGTGTTTTACACAACAGTACACTTTGGCAGGCAGCAGTGCCCAGCGTGTTTTTAATCTATGAATTATAATAATAATGGATAATAAATAGGGTTGGGCATCGACAATGACTTCCCGAATCTATTTGATGCCTATTCACAAGGTCTCGATTTGATTACCTTTCCAATATGATATCAATTAGGTTAGGGAAATTGGTAACAATTTACTTGAAGGTATCTACATAAGAGTGACATGACACTGTCATGACACATGAACCCTAACCCTAACTCTTCCTCTAACCCTAACCGTAACTTGTCATGATAAAAACCGAATGACACTTACTAAAAGAAGCGTTATATCATAAACGTTTATGAATTGTTTATAATGTTTATGACACGTTCATGACAGTTTCATGTCACTCTTATGTAGATACCTTCAAGTAAAGTGTAACCATTTACAATACCAATTGTTCAAGCAAGAAGCAACCCTGGAATATTTTGGACAGAATTGACCCTCAGCAAGTTTGTTTAAAGTACTTTTTACCTAACAGGACTTACATGATGGATACATCACATGCTGAAAAGGCATATATTAAAAGACTAATTTCAGGATCTTAATAATCAATATCAGATCATCCAAACAAAAATCAAAGATTTTAATTGGACAAGCGATTATTTTAACCCAGCCCTAATGATGAATATAATACTGAATTTGCCAATTTGTAAAAAGTTTTAAGTCTCGTTCTCTTTAGATGTTCTAGCCAAAAAGCAGGAATATGAATAGAATATTATTAATTATATGGACATCTGTGTAGTCCATTAAAAGTAAAAAAACACTTGGGTGACGTTGACACCGACAGAGAAGTTAGCTCAGGAAGCTTGTCCCCCCAGTACCTGCATGTACCCGTTTGGGACTACCGTGATCAACTCTTAAAACTACAATAGGGGACTTTGTTTCCCTAAGTGTAGCCTCTGAGGCAACATCGCTTTTCTAAGGCAAATCCCAGGGTGGTCCTGACCTTCGCCTTAACTGTCTTTAATCTAAAGCCAAATCCCAACTTGTCAATGGTGGACCTTGTTGGAGGTACATGGCGACAAAAACGCTGTTGTAAGTCTGTCAGCTGTCTTAGCTGTAGTGCTCTTACCCCTAGGCTGCTTGTCTGTGGAAGAAAAGAAGAAAGAAATCAGCTCCGTCAAACTCCACGAATTTGGAAGGCTGTCACTAGTGGTGGCCTGTGATTAACACTTCAATTAACATGCAGGTTTTACAGTTCCCAGTTCAACAACATGCCAAAAACAATGTGGTCACTGTAGAACAGCAGCATATATGTAAAAAACCAAAATATATATAATGAGACATACAATAAATAAAGCAAACTAGTAAGGGTGTGCAAAAAAAACATTTCACATTTGAATCTACCGATTCAAAAAAAAGTTTTAAAATTTTTTTTATTGTATGTCTACTGCAGTCACATGGGACAAGTAACTACATTTACATACTGTGAATCGTTTTTTGAATCGAGAATCGTTTTTGAATCAAAAATCGATTTTGAATTGAATCTTGAACCTAAAAATCAATATCGAATCGTGACATTTTCTGAATCGTGCACCCCTACAAACTAGTACGTCAAATAGTGCTTCTGCTTTTCGCTGCTTAGTGTCCAAACAAATCAGTTCTAACATATCTCATTCAGTTTGACAAAAGACTCTTAACTCAAGGTCCACTTACTCATATTTTCCAGTGCTTTCAACCACAGCCAAAAAAAAAAAAATCTGTGAGATGCAGTGCAATTGTTCAAGGAGTTTGTGTAGTAGTGCTTTACAAATAGAAATAAAAGATCATCATCCATGCGATGAATGAAGGATAAGGAGCGTCGGTGAAAATAATACAAGATGTAGCCAATGAAAAGATGAAACTCAGAAACTAGGGCTGCAACTATAATTTTTTATTAACTTTTAATCTGTCTGTCGATTATTTTCTCGATAAATCGGTTAGTTATTTAGTCTATAAAATGTCAGAATATTGTGAAAAATGTGGATCAGTGTTTCCCAAAAGCCCAAAATGACGTCCTCAAATGTCTCGTCTTGTCCACAACTCAAAGATATTCACTTTACTGTCACAGAGGAGAGAAAAAACTAGAATATATTTACATTTAAGAAGCTGAAATCAGTGAATATGTCCTTTTATTTCATAAAAAAATTACTCACACTGAATAATCGATCATCAAAATAGTCAGGGATTAATTTAGTAGTTGACAACTAATCGATTCATCTTTGCAGGTCTACGAATAATAAAAAGGAAAGGAAGGAAATACCAGCTATAGATTGTTTCAAGGCCTTAAGGAAAAGTGTCAACAAGGGATTTATGGGAGAAGATAGACTACAGACAGTCTCAGTTATTCAGGCGGGTCGTTCCGAAGCCACAGAGCCATGCGGGCGAAAGCTCAGTCACCTTTAGTCTTCGGCCCGGACACAGTCAGTCATGCAGTATGCGGTCCGTGATTCAGCAGTGAAAAGTTCAGAGAGATAACCTGAAGCCAGGACACGAAAAAACATTTGCACATAATCAGTACAAAAACGGGTGAAACCATCAGTGAGGAGAAGTGTTAACCCTTCTCTTTGTTGCAGGTAAAAAAACAAACAAATAAAAAAGCCTTGCTTTAGCACTCTCACCACACTGGAGGCGTTCGCTTTTTTTGGTTGAGGCAAACAAACAGGGCGCTGCAGCAGCCAAAGCAAGGCAAGAAAAAGATAAAAGCATGTAATCCTCTGTATCGCTGGAACTCAGGATGGATCTAAGTATAGCAATGCTCCAGAGATGACTAGAAAAGCCTGAATGAACAAGTGTTTTAATGTGCCATTCCAAATTAGGGGCTTTGAAAACAGGCCTCATGTGTTCATTAAGCTGACTGAGGGCAGCTTCACTTTGGCTCCAAACATTACTTCAGTTTTTTCACACAGGACGGTTGGTTAGCTTCCCTTGGCTTGACTGGCAGATTCATCTTGGTATCATAGGCAGACAAAATCATGGAGATGGCCTTTAGTTTTTAATTTCAACACACACACACACACACACACACACACACACACACATGCTGCCTATCACCTGTTGGGGGCAGCGGTTCCTTCTGAGTTAATGACACAATAAATGATTTCCAAAAATGGAAATACTTTGATGAATGTGTCGTGTAGAAGCACAGCTGTGGACTGACTACTTGTTTGAAATAACATGTACAAAATAACATTTCAACAATGTCATTTTTTATTTTTAGAACGTCAGCCCGAAGCCCAAGATGACGTTCTCAAATATCTTGCCTTTTAAAAAAGTGCAAGGGACATGTTCCCCCTGTGTCCTCCCTTTAAATTAGGCCTTTGGATGTAAGATCAGCTTGAACTGGCACAAATGATCAATATGATGATAGGATCTGATGACCTTAATCTTATCAGCAGTCAACTCTCCAGAAGACAGGCACTGGGGGGGGGGAGGAGGGGGGTTCCCCAGAGTACAAAATAAAAACCTAGGGTTATTTTTGGCTTGTTCACAAGAGTTCAGAGACATATGTAAGGCTTACATCTTTAATCTTTTAAATGTGAGATCATAAAATGTCTTTCATTAGGTTATGATTACCAGAAGTTTAGTAATTTATGCTTTCTTTCAGCTCTGAAACACTTCTAGATGGTCTATATAAAATGTCAAAACAAACTGAAAGACATTCAGTGAAGAAACTACCTTGTAGACATTATTCACATGGCTTAAGGAGCTGGAATCAGAATAGTATATATAAAATAATCTTCCCTCGAAGCTTCAAATGGAAATTGTAAAAAAAAAAAAAAAAACTATTTACAACAAAGCTAAGTTGCTTGGATTTCTGCCCGTTGCCCATGACTTTGAACTGTATGGAGAGTCATTAGGTTTCGAGTCACCAGACAGAGTCACCGTGCTTACCAGAAACAGAGAAATGCTGTTATCAGATATCAGTCGGAAGGAATTAAACGCACGCGGCACATGATGTTGTCTGACAGAGCAGCCACTCACACACACTTAATTAGGAAGCTCTGGATGCAAATGAAGCCCCGAAACTGTTCTGTGTGCTAATTCACGTTGACATCCGACAACTGCCCCGACAATAGTCTTTGTGCTCTGTGTGCGTGTGTGTGAGCGGGGTGTGTGAGTATGTGTGTATAGGGTGATAACACTGATTCGGCCCAGCTGCATCGTCAGGTACACTGAGTGGATTAAGTAGCAGAAGTGTGGCTACAGCAGAGGTGTGTGTGTGTGTGTGTGTGTGTGTGTGTGTGTGTGTGTGTGTGTGAGTGTGTGTGTGTGTGTGTGTTTGTGTGTGTGTGTGCATGTCTATTTGATCATTATTTCTCCATGGAAAGCACATTTCCTGTCCACATTTTCCCCTGGACTATTTGCTGATTCAAACAGTCTGTTTTCTAACCTGCAGACCTCTTTCACCAACCGCTGTGTATAATCGCACGGAAAGAGACGTGCGCATGGTTGTGATATTAGACAACCTTAGCAGTTACAGCTATCCCCTCCTGTCCATAACTCTAGGCAACGGCAGACACCAAATTGGTGTGCATGTGAATAGCGGCAGCTTTTTAACACGCTGCGGAAAGCATTCACATCAAATGGAGCGTTTTTTTCCCCTCTGACAGGTGTTCAGCTGCATCTTGTATGGGAGGGAGCCGCTAAATTGTTGTTGGAAGACAACTTCAGCGTTCCTCTCTTCTGGCTTGACAGCTCCTCCAATTACAGCTCTCCTGGCCCCACTGCGTTGTGTTTGCAAATACAGTAGACGTTCCGCTGTTCATCAAAGCCGGGTCGGGGGGAATGTCGAAAATTCTCGAGACGGCCTCACCGTTTTGACTGCAATCAGACGAGAGGCTGTTTTTGATCTGACATGCAAGCTATCTAATTAGTGTCTGATAGCTAACCCGAGGTAACAAAGAGGAGAACTTTGTCGAAAAAATAGGAAACGGAGGATAAGAAGAGGAAGGGGGAGTACCGGTACATCACAGCAACACAATATGGCTTTGCCAAGGTAGTCCCTCGTTCAAAGGTTATTTTCACACTGACGTAATACAACACGACTGGAGTGGAGACATTTAAAGTCCACCTGAAATTGAATTGCCGTAGCAACATATCTATCTATAAGCTTACTTGTCCTGTGTTCTCCTTTGAGAAGCAATCAGAAAGCAAAATGGAGACATTTATTTCTTTAACCCTCTGAGGACGACAGACGCACCGGCACGTCCCCAAGCCGATGTTTGACCAAACTCCTACTCAAAAAAGCGATATTACAAAATTTCATTTCAGACATTTAGTTGCTATTTTAATCACATACGTATAACCTACGACTTTGGTAAACTCATTTTAAGCACCGAAACAATTTGTACCACACGTCATAAGTTAAGGTTGGTTCTCAAAAGAGATTTGAGGACTTTCAAAAAGACAATATCAACATTTCAGCTTCAGCGCCAAATAATCTCAAGAATAATTTGGGCGTCACTATACGGAAATCTGAGTTTGTTCTGAACATTTTGATATGAAACACACAGGGATTAGTCATATGAAAAAACCTTAAAAAGGTAGAATATAAAAAAAAAGTTAGCCTAGAAATCTAGACGCACCCTAGTGGCAGCAAATGTAATTTGCAGCCAGGGGGGGTCTAGCAACTCCCCGTTGGCTTGCGAGCTGGAAAAACCAAACTCTGGCCGGGCCAATCACATTGTGTATAGAGTCGGTGGGCGGGGCTTACGACTGCTGCTGCTGCTGCTGGTGAACAGCGTAGAGCTGAAGAATTTGAAAGACAACCGTTTATCCCGCCCCTCGGATTGAGCACTGCCAAAGGTGAGTTCCCAGACCCAACATCTGGATGTTGGGTCTGGCTTCTCAGGCTAGTAAAAAGGTAAATTTAAGAAGATATGTGAAAATGCCCGAGGTGTTGGAGGTGACAGGAGAAGCGGGAGCAGGCGAGTCAAAGTGTAAATGTTTGGCTCAAAATAGTGTGAAGCAGAATAGTTAATGGAAACAAAATCAGTCGCAAACTAACCACACCTGTGGCTAAGTGTATTTCCCAGTATCTGTCTCCAGGGGGCTGTGGAGAACATTTAACAGTAACAGCACCAAGACAAGGGTTCAGTTTGATTCCTTTTTTGATTATGTTTCGCTTTCATGTGATTGGATTGGACAGGACATGCTGCTGCGATCAAACAGTATAATAAGAGAAACTGTATTTCAAAGAGGCCTTTTATTACCGTGCTCCAGATGGGCTGTCAGTTTTTCTTTAACGTTTTTTTTTATTATCTTCAGTGTATTCCTCTGTGAGATACTTTAAATAGAAAATACTATATATGTCGGCGGCATATGTCAGTCATATGTTAATTACCCAGTATCTTATTGAAAAGGGAGCATGCCTATGTTCCCACAGCTATATGTTCCCACATTTCAAAGATTTTTTTCCAATATTAGGCCCTATGTTCCCACATTTTCTTTTTCATAAATTTGGATCAGATTGTATCCCCCTTTCTCCCAATTACACCCAACCTGTTATTCAGTAGCAATGGACTACAGATGGAATGTAACCCTAACCCTAACATAGGGTCTAATTCTAAGGAAAATCTTAGAACTGTGGGAATATAGGGCCTAATTTTCAGTGAAAAGGCTGTGGGACCATTGGGCTGTGGGACCATTGGGCTGTGGGAACATTGGGCTGTGGGAACATAGGGCTGTGGGAACATAGGGCTGTGGGACCATTGGGCTGTGGGACCATTGGGCTGTGGGAACATAGGGCTGACCCCAATGGACATATTAAATCACCTTTTGGCTCATTTGAACAGTAATTCTTTAAATGTTTAGTGTTGTTTGGGAGCTTTAAACTGACTGGCAAGAACATGTTAGAACATTTTATGAGGCCTGTGGCAGGCTGAGTTATATAATCAATTAATAAAGACAATAGAGCTCAACAGTGTGGGTCCGGAAGTGGAAATCCCATTCATTTTCTCCATAAGGATTTTGATTATTAGCCATATATGGCTTTTAAAATTATAATTATAATGTCTAAACCATCCAAGGTAGACTGACAGCGCTACAAGGTTGTAAAACAAAAGTTGATGCTCCTGTAGAAGCTAAAAGTCTGTATAAAATCAACCTTGTTTTAAGAAAAACATGTTTTATTTACTACACTACACACAATCGTAACAGCAACGTCTCTGATTGGTGGTGATTGGAGCTGCTACCGTTGAAGTCTCTGATTTTTGTCCACATGAGTACCCTTACTTCTAATTGTTCTTAACAGTATTAATAATAGGCTGATATTTATACTAAATTTGAATAGCTGTTTGGACCAGTTTGTGAACAGTGTTTTCTGTTGGAGATGGTAAGTCTTGGTCCTGGACTTTGGGCTTTTCCACTTTGTAAGCCTACAACATGCATAAATAATCGTGATTTCAATATTGACCAAAATTATTGTGATTTTGATTTTTTTTCTCCATAATTGAGCAGCCCTATGGCATATGTCACAAACTGGTTAGTTTGTGAATAGAAACAGCTAGTTTTGAGCCTGAATGCTCACCAGAGTGCTCAATATTGGTCACTTTTGGATGTGACATAGAAACGAGTGGCCTGGAAGCTGGAGCTGACTCAATATAAATATTTGATTGTGGTTTCTGGAACAAGTAGATATTTCTTACTAGACGTCCAAACTGTTTCCAAATTAGATTCATCCCTTGTAGAAGAGTTTAAGATAAAAAGGATACCGATCTCCGCAGTGAGAAGGTAATGTATATACTGTAGACAAACAGCTGCATGTTCCATGTTAAACAAGTCAAAGTGAGTTACTGGAGGACATCTTGGATGTTTATCTCAGCTGGAGGCTTTCTTTATACCGAGCCTTGTCCTGTCAGTGTGTTTTTCGCCTGTTCTTAACTATATCACACTCATGTAAACACACAGCACACAGTAGCAGGGGTAGATGTTGGCTCATTTGCATAGTAATGGACTGGCGCATTCCAAAGCAGAGTGACAAAAGCATTGTCTCTGTGTGTGTGTGTTCCTGCTGTTTCTCGGCTCTGTGGCGGCCGTAAAACAGGAGTTCTCATCATCACGGGCCCTCGTGAATGAAAGCACTGCAAACAGAGCGCCGCCACAGACCCTCGTAAACACAGTCCTTTAAAAAACAGGCTTTTATCCGGGAGACTGAAAGCCTTTTCAGCACCAAGGTTGAGTTTTACTCTAACAACCTTAACAAGTAGATGTTACCCATCCATTTGAGTTCTTGAGAAACATTAGCTCCTTGCGCTAATGTTTGTCATTGTGTCCGACAAGGCCACCACAGAAATTTTATAGCTGAGGGTAGCCGTGGTCAAATCAGCGAGCGCGTCCTAAACGATCCTCGCGAGAGACTGATGCAGATGTTTGAGACAAGGGAGCTTCCTCCTGCTTTCTCTAGTTTAATTGTGGTGTTGGTTGTTGCCACTCGTCTGGAATCGCTGTAAATTATGGCTGCATGATATAAGGAAAATATGCGATTTACATATATACATAAAGAGACAATAAAGTGGACTCAGTTCTGCATTTCTGCTGCTTTCAGCATTCTGCGAAAATCCAACCAATTGCTTGTTGGATTTAAAACAAATGAAAGGAAATCATTTCCAACATTGTTTTATTGAACTCATTGAACATTGAATTGAATATAAAAAGGCACCATTAACAAAAGAATGACAGTTTCTTTTATAAAGATATATTGTGCAGCCCTACTGTAAATCTAGTGCTGCGACGTGTAGCGGATTATTCGTTCCAGTTGTAATCGTGAAGTCACCGATCAAGCAAAAATACTGAATATTTAGCCTTAGATTATTATCAGCCCAATTATTACGAGAAAAGTATCGAGGGAAATTTCACAGTTCACAGTGTTTTCACTGTTGATTAGTTTAACTGTTAACACTGTTATAAATGCAGTTATTGCAAAAACATCTTTCCTGAAGTGATTTTAGACATGCTGTCTTTCTGAGGCTTTTCTAAGACGATTCCGAAAAAAAAACGGATGAATGGAAAGAAATCAACGGATGAATAGATAATTGACAGTTGCAGCCTGAGTGAAATCCAAAAGTGCCCCATGCCTCTGTCCACCCCACCGAAGGACACTGTGACATTACCATACAGGATTTCAGGTCAATGATTTTTCAAACGGTCTCCTGCTGTGTGCTGGGTCTGCTGGTGTCTGATAAAAGCTGCTCATGATGTGTCAGATCTCTCATCTTCCTCCGTTTGCCCCCCCACCCCCCCCCAAACCCTTGCTGTGGTTATGTAACATTGTAAATCCTGAAGTACCATCTGGTACCAACAACACTATCTATCACTAATTGTTGTTTATGCACATGGAAACAATCACCAGATTTCATTCGTTCGCTCTCTCTCTCTCACACACACACACACACACACACACACACACACACACACACTGAAAAGTGTATCCTTTTGAGGACTTTCCTGCTTACATGTCATACCCAAAAAATACAGACAGACAAAATGAGCACACTTTTAAGTCTGCAAGGGTGTACAACTTCAAATGAGTCTCATCCGATGGATAGCAAAACCACACACACACACACACATATACACACACAAACACATATATATACACACACACACACACACACACACACATTTCAACATCTATTATCTCCCCTTTGTTAAGATTAAAGCAGCTCAGGTTGCATGGGGGATTAGGCTGGTTGGGAATTGTAATTGCTGGGAATGAGTCACCCAGTGTGTGTGTGTGTTTGTGTGTGTGTGTGTGTGTGTGTGTGGGGGTCAAGCACAGGGGGTCAGGGATTACATGACCCACGATGTGCATGTGTTGTGTGCTTGGTCCGTTCCTGTGAACTGTTACACTCCACTAAAAGCCTGCTTGTGACCGGCTTCAGTATAATGCATGAGAGCTCACAGAGCTTTAAAATCTTTATGATTCACATCACAGCCCGGATGTCCTTTACTTTGAGCGCAGCAAAGTACCCATTTACTCTGTATTGTCCAAACTATTACCTTGGATACCATATACAGTATGTAGGTCACTTGATGGACACACACGGTTGAGAGCTTTTGCATGTACAGCCCCACCCCCACCCACCCGTTAATGTCGACACCGGAGGGGACAGGCGGGATGAGGCGGCAGGTTTTTAGATGATGCTAATAATGTCATGCTATCTGCCTTGATTAGAAACATTAAATGCATAGTGCTACATAAAACCAGACCCAGACTCATGGTAATGAGTAGTTAATCAGTAGCTGCCTCGCAACAAGGTATCAGAGCCAATTGGCTGATTTGCTGTCACATTAAGTACGTTTACATGCAAACTAATATCCCACTATTATTCCGAATATGACAATATTTCGAATTTTAAATGGGTCATGTAAACAGCATATTCCGTGTAGATATTCCACATTAGGCCTTTTTCTGAATAAAGCATTTTCCCGACTAAGACAAGTAGGATAACACTATATACATATAAAAAAATAAGTATGGTGTTATATACAGCGTGATATGCAGTGTGGGTTATTGCACATTATTTGAATATTGCCCAATAGTGGTGATCATATTCAATGAGTAATAGATATTGGACAATGAGAGTAATGATATTGCACACTAATGATATTTGCAAGGCTGCGGTAGAGAAAAGAAGAAAAGCCCACATGTCTGGATGGAAGGAGGAACACACCTACTTTTAAACCTAATGAAAGGCTCGGGTATCAACAGGCTTTGCACAACATCGCAACACCGACCTTTTCAAAAAGCTGGTTGCCATGTAAACAGCTAAGTCGGAATATTGTGTTTTACGGAAAAAGGGCAACAAACGGAATGTTATGTGCATGTAAACATAGTCAATGTGAGCAACATCATCAGCCAGTTCACTGATTTCCTGAGTGACCTCAAAACCTGGCCTGAACTCTTTTTTTCAGTACTTTGTAGTACAATGTGTATCTGCAGTACTTTGAGAGCACGTTTTCAGTAGACTTAACAATGATTATAAATGCATTTTCCTTTCTGATTCTGTTATTCCGATGCATATTCCTTGGCCTTTAAAAATCACAATTACAATCTTTGATTTTAACACAGACACAGGATTCAAATGTTTTGCGATAGTTGTCAGAGCGAAAATGTCAAATCTACAACTTTATCAAACAAGGCAATAAATGCAAATTACCAGTATGTCACGTATAATCTCTGACAAAGTGGCTATTTACAGATGTACATACTGTAATTACATACTATACATAGCCATATCCTACTGCTCTTTCATACTATTCATCCTACACATACACTTATTCTTACTTCTCTTATAATGTTACCACACTGCACAAAGCTGTACATATCTGTCTATATCCATATTTATTCTGTTTCTCTTATTATATATTCTGTATATATTGCATATATCTATATCTATATTATTCTTACTACTAGTATAATGGGTAACACTTTACTTAAAGGTATCGACATAATCGTGACATGACACTGTCATAACTATGACATGACACTGTCATGAACGTGTCATAAACGTTATAAACAAGTCATAAACGTTTATGACTTCTGTCATTAAGTGTCATTTGGTTTTTGTCGTGACAAGTTGACATTGTTTGGGGTTGTCTTGATTAGGACAACTTGACATTAATCAAAGTGACATTACCAGAAGATGTCTTTGTCATGACAACTTGACATAATGTCATCCGGTTTAATGTCAAGTTGTCAAGGATACTCCAGAGAAATTTAATGTCAACTTGTCATGACAAAAACAGAATGACACTTAATGACAGAAGTCATTAACGTTTATGACTTGTTTATAACGTTTATCACATGTTCATGACAGTGTCATGTCATACTTATGACAGTGTCATGTCACGATTATGTCGATACCTTCAAGTAAAGTCTTACCGTATAATGTCACTGCTACTACATTGCACACATCTGTACATGTTGTTCATACATTGTTCATATTAAATAGCCATATTTATTCTGCTCTTATAACAACTATATAACACTCATATAACACATATATAACACTCATATAACACATATATAACACTCATAACAATATAGTTCTTGTCCTGCCTATGCACCACCTGTCTATACTTGAATATCACATTGCACTTTTCTGCTTTTTTTGCACTTCTGGTTGGACTTTGATAGGGCTGCCACCTCTTAGTCGATTAGTCGACTAATCGGTCGTTTTGGTCTTAGTCGACTAAGATTTCTTTAGTCGATTAGTCATTCTTTATGCTTATTCATGCTTAATTACTTATTTCCAAGAAACTTCTGAGCACATTTATGGTAAACACAAGATTTAAAGTGGTGCTTTTGCAGGATTAATTGTGGAGAAACTCAGTTTTACAGATGGTTAATTAACTACATTTATATTGTGCTTTTCTAGTCTTAACCACCTCTCAAAGCACACAGCTCTGTCAATTAAATCAACTAATCGATTAGTCGACAAAATCGTATAAGTGTTAGTCGACTAAGAATTTCTTTAGTCGAGGACAGCCCTAGACTTTGACAATATAGTTGAATCTAAATCTAAATCTAATCTAATCAAGTAGATTAAGCCAGTTTCATGCACTGCTTTGTCACTTTTTATGTAACGTCATTTTGGGGGCATTTCTGAAAGTTTGAAGTCAACATATGAAACACTGTTTTTCCCAGACAGCAGTGGTCATTTCTGTGGTGCACCCAGCGCTACATCAAACCCATATTAGCACTGCCCACTGCAGTAGAAAATACCTCCAGGTGAAAAGCCGCAGTGCAACACTAATGAGAATTCTACACCTTCTTATTACTTTGAAGTAGGCGAGTGTGAGGGAGCACTGAGTTTCTTCTTTGTATACTCGAACGTGTCAAAAGTTGAGTCTATTGTTTGCACACTCACAGAGAATATAATGAGTAAAGGGTCAAAGGTAGAATAAGAGTTCCTACTCTAAACTAGTCACTGGAAAGTAGCTTTATGCAGGGTTTTTGCATAGATTGTTAACATAAATAACCAACTTGTTGTCCTTTTGTTATACTCAGTGATCCTTTAAAATGCATTCATGTCTATATAAATGTATAAAAAGTAAAACTCTGAAATCATGCATTATATATTTATATATTCATCTAAAGTTATAATGAGGCATCAGCACTAAGGTTAGGGTTAGGACAGATCCAAACTTTTTCAGCAGGGCCCTTCTTTTGAAGATAAAAATACTTTCAAGCCGGGGTGGGGGTGGGGGGATCTGTATATATAGGCCTACAGTATATGTAGATATTACTTAAACTTATTTTCATTTATATATTTGAATAGAGTGTTGCAATGTCATACAGCTCTGTTTAAACTGTATGCTAGTAGATCGTTACTTAGGCTATTGTATGCACATTGTTGTTTTTATTTCACACTTGCTTCAGCAATGTTAACGTCTGACTTGAGATCAGCTGTTTCTCCGTGAAGGGGGCGAGAGAGAGAGAGAGAGAGAGAGAGAGAGAGAGTGAGAGAGAGAGATGGAGAGATGTGCAACAATCACGGAGACACAATGCAATGTGCGACTGGGAGATTCCTAGTTGAATCCGGATGGAATTGTGTTCACCGCTACAGATTTTCTTGCCTTTGTTTTGGTAGTTTTCGTGGTGTTTGGTGTAGCTTCATCGCCTGCTTCACGTTTACCTGGCAGTCCTTACACAAACTATTCCACGCTTTGTGTAGCAGTGCAGCAGAACCATGCATCTCTCCACTCAGACTCCTACTGTTTCTTGCTGTGCCTCTTTAGACAGACAGACCCATTCTGAGCTGGAGAATGACTTTCTGTCAGTTTGGTGTTATTTTCATTTCGACAACTTCTTTGTTCTCTTAAAAATGGCGTGAGACCACACTACGCAAACTAATGTGGATCCATGAGAGCTGCTGGTGTTTGCCAGAGCACTTTTGCGCTGCCCTCCATAGTTTCTTAATCCTGGTATTTTTTTGTGTTGATTTTGTGTTTGTGTTGTATTTCGAAACTAGCTTAAAAATATTTTGTCACGTTTTTCAACATTTCTTTTAATTCATGGTCAATACACCTAGTTTATATGACATTATACTTAAAGCACCAAGTGAAAGTCAATGTTTTATTTATATCTAGGGACAGTGATCATGTCGTTAGTTCAGATAAGTACCGGTAAACTTATCTAGAGCTAGAAAATACAAGGCATCATGCTAGCTATGTGCTAACTTGCCAGTCCCACCTGTGAAATCCCCCGATGGTTGTAAACACATAGATATGATTGATATCATGATTAGATATCTCACGTTTTGATGGTAGGCTACTAGCTCCAGTAACAACATATTTACCTCGCTAACGTTAGCGCAACAGCGTTAGCCTAGCCGGCTAGGTAAATATTACAACTGCCTTCGGAGTTTCCTATATCTGCGTCCACGTTGTCAACATAAGACTTGTGGCGTTAGTGCTCCTTTTGTACCATAACTTTATTGAATGAAACGTTAAACTTCGCTCCTACGAGATGGTTTTTGTTAGTTAGTTAGTTGCACAAAGCTAACTGGCTCTAGTTAGCCTGTATGTATGCTAGCGGACATTAGCTAACGTTGCATAGCCAGCAAGCAGCTTCGGTGAGCTAACCTTGACAGCTAACACATCCATGTGTCACCATTTCAAAACATCACCGCAGATTGACTGCTTTTAACAGCAGAGGTTGATTGTGGGCAACATACTGTCGCGGTTAGTTCGCCGAAACTACTGCCGATCGCCGAAGTTGCTGGCTGGCTACGCAACGTTAGCTAATCCCGTTAGCATACGTACAGGCTAACTATAGCCAGTTAGCTTTGTGTGTAATGTTACAAAAAACACCTATTTCGTAGGAGCGAAGCTTAATATTTCATTCAATAAAAGTATGATACAAAAGGAGCACTAACGCCACATGTCTTGTGTTGACAACGTGGACGCAGCTCCGAAGGCAGTTGTAATACCGGTATTTAACTAGCAGTCTAAGCTAACGCTGTTGCGCTAACGTTAGCAAACGTCGGCGTATCGTTAGCTAGCTGTTTAAACTTGTGAAAAGCCGAATAGCATCCCCGTCCAAGCTGCCTTTCACTTCCCCCCCAATATTATTATACACATAATAAAGACACATTGACTCGGTCGAGACCAAAAGCCATATTTTGCCAGATCAGCGGCAGAAACCGTGACCGGGACAGTGAACCGAGACGGGGCTTTCGCTTGTCGTCTCCCCAACGTGACGTCATGCAATGCATTGTGGGGGAAAGACAAACCGCTGTAAAATAGTACCTACTTTTTCGTGTTATATTCTGTTTTGTGATACATAACAACATCAAATACATGAATAACAGTTTAAATGTTTATTACCAACAAGCAATTACCACAAATTCGTTGGAAAATTTAACTTGCAACATGGACTTTAATTTTTGAAGTAAAAAAAAGCAGATATTATGAATTATTTTGACTAATAGTTAGGATCAGAGGATGTTGAGTGGATCACAGACTGTTAACGTTTAGTCAGGATACGGTTTTGAAACCATTTAAACTATTATTTTTGGGAAATTTGGTTGAAAGAAACCCATATTTCTGATATAAAAAAATATTGAAAATGGGTCAGATTTGACCTGTGGAAAACTCAAAGGGTTAAATAGGTGAGTCTTTTGATCACAGCAGGAGTCTTGGGGAGAGAGTCAGTATGCTGTCTGCCCTTCATACACACCCATCGTTGCTCCTGTGTGTGTGTGTGTGTGTGTGTGTGTGTGTGTGTGTGTGTGTGTCCGTGTCCATGTGTGCAATATGTGTGTATATTGATGTGTTGGTATCATTGATCTCTGCTTTGTACCAAAGGGCTGGAAAGCCTGTCTGGGTTGGATGACGAGCTGACTGCCTGGATACAGTGAATGCTGTATAGCTGACGTCACCAGTGTGGTGCTAAGAAAACAGCAGCTGGCCCAGTATTTACCTCATTAAATATTGTATTCATCAAGATCAGCATTACGCAGAGATTATTCGATTGGTCGTCAGCTGTTAAATGAATTGCCAATCAATTAATCGTTTGAGGAAATAAGTTAATATTCTCTGATGCCATTTTCTTACATGAGAATATTGTTCTAGTTCCTTCTCTCTTCTGTGACAGTAACCTGAATATCTTTGAGTTGTGGGCAAAACAAGACATTTGAGGACGTCGTCTTGGGCTTTGGGAAACACTGATTTGATTTTTTTCACCATTTTCTGACATTTTAGAGACCAAACAACTAATCAAGCAGTCGAGAAAATAATCGTTAGTTGTTGAGCACCGTAAGAGTGACATCTCATGGGTAGAAATTGGTTTCCTTGTAACCATCGGAAATGAATCCATCTTCAGTATTTGTATGAAGCTGTCGCATCTCTGAAAACACTTCCACGCTGTTGGTTTTTCCTCTCCTTTTCTCGTTTTAGCTGTAAAAGGAAGTGTGTACGCCATAACTCGCCATCAACAGTCAGTAAACGAAAACAGCTCTGCTTTGTCGATGTGAGAGAAACCATCAATAACATTCCCATGAATAAATCAGGACGAGAAATGACATGTAGCATCTCCTTTATACTTTGCCTGGGCAGTCGTGGCTCACTTGTAATAGGGCCTTACTGTGATGTAACGTGCCCCTCGGCAGCTTTACTGGAGGTCACGGGCTCATGTGCAAGGATAAATGTCAACAGCTGATCGCAATTCAACATTTGACTTTGCTGTCTCAACCAAACAACCACAGTAAATGTCAAGTTTTGTTCTGTAAGCGATCATTTAAAGTGCCCATATTATGCTCATCTTGAGGTTCATAATTGTATTTAGAGGTTGTACCAGAATAGGTCTACATGGTTTAATTTTTAAAAAACACCATATTTTCGTTGTACTGCACATTGCTGCAGCTCCTCTTTTCACCCTGTGTGTCGAGCTCTCTGTTTTAGCTACAGAGTGAGGCATCTCACTTCAGTTCCATCTTTGTTGGGAGTCGCACATAGTCGCACATGCAGTACCTAGGTAAGGACTATTAGCCAGTCAGAAGCAGAGTATCAGGGCGTGCCCTGACAGTACCTAGGTAAGGACTACTAGCCAGTCAGAAGCAGAGTATGAGGGCGTGTCACGCTAGCATCTAGGCGAGCATTATAACGTGTGTTCCAAAGTGACCACTTTTGTCTCTGAAGTAAAGGCTGGACTACAATAGAGCTGTTTGGAGCAGTTTGTGAACAGTGTTTTCTGGTGGAGATGGTAAGTCCCTTTGGGGGGGACTTTGGGCTTTTCCACTTTGTAAACCTATAACATGCACAAAAAAGATATATAACACAATAAAGGTAAGAGGAAAAGCCAAAAAGCATAATATGAGCACTTTAAACAATAATTAGGCTGTTAATGATTAATTTTATATTTATATAATGGCATCATGCTAGATTTACATAGACTGTCTGCTTATTATTGTCTTATTAACACATCAGATTTACATATCAACATTAGTAATGGCTATTTACATGATAAATGAACAAAACCTGTTTAGCTAGATAACGACAGTACTACTACTACTATAACTACATTTCTGCACCAGGTAACTTCAGTTTTCTTTCCAGCTTGGACCCTATTTGCCTCTGTTTTTGTGTCTAAGGGACTGATGAGAACAGCCGCCTTTGAAATTGGTCCAGTATTACACAAGACAAGCTGCAATATCAGTTATTGGGCAACTGCGCACCTTCAATTTTTCGTCCACAAAAAGCGCTCGCTTTGCCACTGGCATGCTCAGATTACAGTTCTAAGTGTCTGACAACATTATTGAAAAGATTACTACAGAGTAAGTTTCTGTTGTAACATGAAACAACCCCCTAATTGCTACGGGTGTGGTCCGAGCAAGGACGCTGGAAATAGGAGGGTAGGAAGTAGGGAAATCCTGGAAACACGTCTAATAAAGTGTCTCTCTGTAAATTATAGTGTCCTACTCTATCTGTAAAGTATCCTGAGATAACTTCTTTTATGATTTGGCTCATAAAAGAATTGAATCAAATTGACTGTATCTTAACACGGTGCCTTTATATCGCTATATAAACACCTGGCAAAGTAGTCAAAACCGTCTGTGTGGTAATTCCTGCTACAGTACGTGTCTGCAGGACCCCACTTTGCCATTATAACGCCCGCACATGCACACACACACACACACACACACACACACACACACACACACACACACACACACACACACGCATACTCACTCACACAGGCACACACTTACACATACAATGTGAAAACAATACCAGCACTGCTGTGGCGGCTGGTAACAAATGTTCCTCGCTGTAGTAATAATATAGCAGTAATATTTGAGATCAACATGAAAACTCCTATTTTCATGCCAATGTGACTTATTTTAAATTAGTGTTATCTGGGTTCCTCATAATCATAACCCAGTTATGATGTTTACATACAGCACCAAGCCAGAAACTGGGTTATGGACTGGCTGGGTTCTCGCTGCGTTTTCCCCCAGACTGAATATCTAATAAGCTGACTGACTGACTGACTGACTCACTGAAGTGGTTAAATGACATTGTGTCTCCATGTTCCTAATTTTTGGTCTATATTAAAGAGAATGATTCATGATCATGTCATGTGGATCACAAAAGTTGCCGAAAAAGTTCACTCTTTAAAAACTAGTCAAGTAGTCAAGTGTCTAAAGTCAAGGTGCAGCTTTCTGCACCACGTTTATGGTTTATTCATAATGAGACTTCACACTCCCAAGGACCAGGGACTGGACTTTCTGACGGCTCTGTGTGTGTGTGTGTGTGTGTGTGTGTGTGTGTGTGTGTGCGTGCGTGCACGCGCGCATGAGTGAGTGCGTTTCTGAGGCAGAGACATTGAGAGTGTGTGAGTTAAAACTGGACAGGTGTTATGGATGCTGTTGGCTGCCTTCAGATGGCTGGTCTATTCTGATGGAAAGAGGTGGCTGGGTTTGTACTTGTCACACACACACACACACACACACACACACACACACAAGCTGCTCGGTGGCTGACATTCTCCTTTTTTCAACTCTAATTGGTCCTCTGGGAGTTGTCAGAGGTCTCAGTGGCTGTCTGCAAGGTGGCAACATACACACACACACACACACACACACACACACACACACACACACACGCACACACACACACACACACACCCAAATACAAAGCCATGCATCAGGAGAAGTAGGAGATGGAGGCGACAGAGGAGGAGAGGTGCTGTGATTGTCACCTTAAGGTCAGGAACATTTATCACGGTGTGTAGGGACAAAGGAGGGAGATCGGAGAGGAAATATATCACGTTGGTCTGTGCTGCTGTTCTAAACTGGCTGAGACTGTTGGATGAATCCGGACTGCTTTAATAACAGTTTCACTACTGTTCTGAGCATATCAACTCATATACATCACCTAGTTATGCGCCTGGCCACGGAGTTCTTGCTCTATGCTGTTGGCTGCAGCATGACAGAGGCTCGTATGTGATGTGATGTGTAGAGCTCTAAATTGTACAGCTCGAGTCTCAGCATTACATAATTGAATCGACTCAGTATTTCAATTCTGTGTTGTACCTGAACAGGAACTCAGCGTTTCATCGTAAGGACCCTGTGTTTTGTGGTAGCTCAATGTTCGCTTGCCTCGTCGTTGTGGAAAGGCTCATTGGGCGTTTGCTTCGTGCTGATGTCATTTAGTAGGTTGTAGAATTATGATTGACAGTTCGCTCTTTTACTCAGACATCTCCATGAGCTCTTCTGACACCCAGATTGGACAAATGCCTCACTCGCTTCCTTGCCATTGGCTGCAAAATATATGTCCATTGTTCTGGAAGATTACCCTAAACTTTTAATGCAAACACTGCTGTTATTTATTTTTGTTAGGGCAATGCACATTAATCAACATTTCTGTAAATGCACCAGTGTTAGCCAGATGGCTAATTTTCAAATGTAGTCCTAGTTACCCAGCGTATATAGTGGGAGGAAACCAGAGCCTACGGAGGTAACCCACGTAAACATACAAACACCAATCAGAAAGGTCCTGCCTGGAGCGGGGATCGAACTCTGCCAAGAGGGGGGATCAAACTCTGCAGTGCCTATTTGCTGTGAGGGAGAAGTGCTAACCACTGAGCCACCGTGCCACCAATTATGTAGTGTATTGCAACAGCCGGTGGTCTGACCCCAATTTTAGGACAGAACATTCCTTAGTATTTAAAATAAAGAAATTGGCTTGCTGGCCGAATTTTAATGAAGATTTATAAAAGGGCATTTTAATCTAGAATCAACACTATGCTGCATGAGCGACTTCAGTCCGCTCATTCATTCTAAATGAGGCCAGCGGGGGTGCCAACACAGAGGGCTCCGGCAAAAAACACACAGGGCAATGCAAAGTCGCTAGCCTGGCTCTGCCCTCCTACGTACTTCCGTACTTCAATTTTCATTTTCCTTCAGTACGTCATTTGGGTTTGCGGTATATTCGCGGGTTTTTTCGGTGGCCAGGATGTTGTGGCCCCTCTTCCCCACGGGGTTCAGGAAGAGTTTGATTTTCCAGCTCGCCCCGTTAGTGGTGAAGGAGTTGGCTAAGGCTAACGCTAGCGATACTAAGCCAACGTCACGACCAAAACTTTAGCGATTGGTTATGTTTTTTTTTGTATGAAGCTTTAAGTTTATTAATACTCCTGTGTGAGTATTAGAGTAAAAGTATTAGTATTAATGTATTAGAAACCGTTGTGCTGTGTTTGATACAACTGACCCCCACCTTCGCAGCACACAGGGCTGTTCTCTGTCTGAAGGCTGCTAATGGCAAGTGCCCACTACAGGACTTCAGTTCGGATTTTCCGCTCGGCGACAGTTTTTGGAGTTCCCAGACAAAAGCCCCATATGGGAGGCAAAATGGCTCGAAGTGTGATGTGTGAACCGTTCAAAAACACGAGACAAGTGCCTCGCCGGTGCCTCACAGAAACATTCCAGATATCTAGCAGGCTAAATATCTGGCTGCTGCCGGTAGGCATGGGCCGGTTACTGGTTCAACGGTTTCAAAACCATTAAAAATCTCCGTTACACCGTTCCTGCGGTATGAGCTGTTTTTTTGGGTTCCGCCATCCATTCCGACAAACCCCGACTCCGACATTGACGTCTAATTCCATTGTTTTCCATTGTTTTCAAACGTCCCACCACTCTGACAATTTTTGTTTCCATTAGGGTTAGGCTTAGGGGTTAGGGTTAGGGAATAGCAGCATTTCGGAATAGAAGCATGTCGGAGTGGCGGCATGTCGGACTGGCAGCATGTAACCGTTTTTTTTTTACAAGTTGGCAAGGACAGAAAGTGCCGTTTAGAATTCCCTCTCCCTGCCTGTGTGCAGGTTGTTTAAAAATAAAAATACATTGTCTTCAATGGAAAGTAAGTTGTTTTGTACCCAGACATTTCAAAATAATACATTTTAAAGCTGTAAAACATCAAACGGTGATATTTTTGCTGACGGTTATCGTATAGTCTTATACCGGCCCATGCCTAGCTGCCGCGGAGCCACAGCTCCTTTAGCAACTTTCTTGCCACCCCATTTGCGTATAAGGTAGCCCACGTGTCTGTGGCCAGAAAGATGGCCTAAACATTCTTTATTAATTTCCTCTTGTAATCTTAGCTTGACTAATCACTGCAGTGTCTGCAGTATTTCTTCACATTCAGTTACTGCAGTGGCTGAGTTTGTACAGTTAAGCCCTTTGAGCAGATGGTGCTCAAGATCAACTGCTGATAGATTTTTTTTTTTTGTGTCAAGAGTTCCACTGATATTTGTACAGCGACACCCTGTCAACATGTTTCAAAGTCCGTTTGGATAAAAGAGGAATCACAGCAGAGTTTTTGGAAAGTTTCCAATTTAGTAGCCAGTATGATTTTCACACATAATAAGCCTGTTGGGGAATAATCAGCGTGGCAAGATATAATCAAATCTTTGGTGTTGCTGTTCCAAGATCCAGCCTACACTTCTCTGCATGATTGTTCATATTAAATATTTACTCTTTTCCACTGTATAAAAGTGTTAATACAGATCAGGCAGATCAGGTTACTGTATTCATTCTATGTAACAAAAATGATGTAAAAAGAAAAAGTAATAGGAGTGTGATAGAACTCACTACTACCCAAACGATTTGAAATCCTTGCCTGGAAGGATGGACGCATTTGGCATTCTAAAACACTTTGGTATGCTTATGATGTGCAGCGATGTAAAATTAATGTGGTTTTTAGTAACATGACCTAAATTGTTGTGAACTGTTTTGTGAAATTTGTATTCTCCTTGAAGACCTCTAACTTGTGATGGAGAAATATCAGCGCCAAGTTAATGGGACTAAAGCAGTACAGGCAGACAGCGGGAAAGGAAACATTAGACAGAGCAAGATAGAGACAAGGAAGGGCAAGAGACAGGGGGGGAGAGCGAGGGAGACTGCTTTGGTATTTGTCAGTCAAGGGCTTCAACAACATCAATAACATCAAGGAGATGAAATATCTTTACAATGCAGGATATGAGAATAATGCGACTGTATACTTTAATTGGTCAGAGTAATGGTTTCATTGCGCTTTAGGAATTACGGTGCTTCAACCATGCCGGTGAAGCTATGCTACAGTTGTGTTGTGATGGCTAAAGGGTGAAAACCACTGTTGCACATCAGGGCTGCACCCTAGGGCTGTAAATGTGAACTGATGGTGGTGGATTATTCTTCAAATCAAGCTCTGCCAGCTCACAATGAGCATTAGTTAGTTGATCAATCAGTCGGTTCATCATTACGTCTGTCTTTCCTCAATGAGCAGCCTCAAAGAAGCACTTCACTCTTTATTAGGGCTGGGTATCGTCACCGATTTCCTGAATTGATTTGACTTCATCGCTGTTTGATTCCGATTCACAAGGTCCCGATTTGAGTCGATTTCCGATTCAATGTCGATTTTTACATTACATTACATGTCATTTAGCTGACGCTTTTATCCAAAGCGACTTACAAATGCTACATATGTCAGAGGCCACACGCCTCTGGAGCAACTACGTGTAGAGCTGGGCAAAATATCGATATTATATCGATATCGTGATATGAGATTAGATATCGTCTTAGATTTTGGAAATCGTAATATCGTAATATGGCATAAGTGTTGTCTTTTCCCTGGTTTTAAAGGCTGCATTACAGTAAAGTGACCAGACTGTTGTAACTGTTCTATTATTTGCCTTTACCCACTTAGTCATTATATCCACATTACTGATGATTATTTATCAAAAATCTCATTGTGTAAATAGTTTGTGAACGCACCAATAGTCAATACTTCAATATCGTTGCGGTATTGATATCGAGGTATTTGGTCAAAAATATCGTGATATTTGCTGATGCTTAGGGACACGTTGGTTGATGTATCGCAGTGGAAATTGAACCCAGATCTCCCACACCAAAGGCATGTGTCATATCCACTGCGCCATCACCACCCTACCCTACCCTACGATTTGGGACATTTCCGTTGCAAAACCAATTTGGCTTGGATATGAAAGAGATTCTACAATTGTTTTGATTTTACAAAAGTTCCCTCTAACCGGGTGCATTATTAAAGTAATATTGTTTACATTAAGAATTGACCCCAAGGCAGTTGCATTAATGTACTTTTTATGTATTAGTCAACACATTAATGTGCAGCTCTACAGACTCTACGGTCATTGAGTATTTCATTCAGATATCTTGAGGTGACAGTCAAAGCGACCCCTTTTAAAACGGCCATGCCCGTTTTTTCCCTCGCCAAAATGTAGCTTACCTTTGGAGCATTACTTAACCCCCTTCCCAACAAGCTAGCATGACATAGTCGGTATCAATGGATTCCTTTAGGTCTTTTGGTTTCATATGACACAGACAGATCAAATCTGGAGTTTTTTTAATCAATATCAGATCATTAAAATTAACATAGATTTAAATAAAAAAGAATTAAAACCCAGCCCTACTCTTTATCGTCCAAAAGTCGTTCTGAACCCTAAAAATGTGACATTGATCTAGTTTGAACAAGGTGTTGCTGTGCTGTGTCAACTGAATGCAATGACGTACATTTGTATGGAAAGTAGCTCAGATTAAAAAAGAGCATTTTGCTTGTTGCAGCAAGACACTGACAGAGCTCTGTGTGGGAAGATAAAAGCACATTTCCTTTCAGTGTCGTAATTGCTGTGTATGCGTTCCTTCCAGATCCTTCAACATGAATGCGTATGGATTTATTGATCCAGTGCAGTTTTTAAGTGCACAAAGGCAGTTTTTTTGGAAAGTGTCTTTCAGATGCTATACAACCACTACATCGGTGGTCAATCATGTTTGAGGGAAACGTTTATTTATATCCTGAAATGATGCATGCAGGAGATAGGGGAAGGAGATATTCTCGTTCTGTTAAATATTCACCTTAACCACTGGTGTAATCACACCTACAGACTATATAACCAGTTCACAACGGCACTAAGATGACATGTTATTTCCTGTGAGCAGCAGAGAGAGAGAAACGTTCTGTAAATGAGCCTTAAACCTTAATGCGTGGTTCAACCGAAAAGGATTAACTGAGTAAATATCAAGATTCAACCACTAAATGTGATGATTAAACATTTAAACCTGGATTGAACCCAATGGATTTAATGTGGGCAACAACAAAACAATCTGATTTTTAATCATCAAGCATTAATCAGTCTCTCCAGAAATGGAAGAACATGTCATCAATCTTTTCTTAATCTTAGCGATTTCTCCAATTAACGCAGGTTTCTGAAGCACTTCTACGAGCCACAGTCAATTAAACATGCCCCAAAGCTGCTGGATGCTCCACTGTGTTCACCAGCTCGTCTCTAACAGCGTCTCTGTGCCGAGTGCTGCTGAGCAGGTAGTGTACAGAGGCTTATCAGCGCGTTTTAGCTGAAAACAGCTGGCTGCTGCTGCTGCTGGAAACCAGGTTGATAAGAGCAGAGTTTGAAAACCAACACATTGAGCTAAAAGGGGCTAAAATGCTCCATGAAGCTGAGAACTGCATACCTTGCACGGCAGCTGAATTCTGGCGAGAATATTTTTCAAGTTTTCAGTGGTGATCAAAAATGAAAATCTGCAGAAGTCTTACTGTTTGTGGTGGACATGTGTTAACATTCTGAGTTTAATTTAAATGTTTTCAAAAAGCTGCGGAGAAGCTGCGAAAATTCCATCGGGCCTGAAAATCCATCTTGTCAGGCTTCAACCTAATGCCTTTCTGAACTAACCACTTACCGTTGGTTCAAAACAACAATGGCCGGCGTGATGTAGACAGATGGTTCATCCAATCACCTGCCAGGTATTTAGTGCCTGCCCTTTTCTAAACATTTTCTCAAATGGTTCTATGTTAACAAACTGCAGAGTTGGTGATAATTTGATGTGGGTTCATCACTAAACTCACATTATACATTTACATCAAAGCATCTATTAGTGCAGCTTTAGAGAGAAAGGTCTTCAAATCTATTTGCTAAGAGATGGCTATGGAGAGATGGATGTCTTGGACAGCAGATGCTTAAAGGTCCCCTATTGTAAAAAGTAAGATTTCCATGTCTTTTTATTATAAAACAGGTTGAGCTGTTACATAATAACTGTGAAAGTATCAACATGCTCAATCCACAGAGTAATGCACACAGCCTGTATTTAGAATACAATGTATTTGTGCCTTTAAACGAGCCGCCAGGACTTCTGTATAGTTGTGATGTCACAACTATACTGTAAATAGGTAGAAAGTGCTGCTGCAGTGCAGTCATTCCCCGGCTGCAATGACGGTGCAGAGGCTCTGAGAGCGTAGATGCAGAAGACTCGGAAATGCTGACCAATCAGAGCAAACCGTGTTTTTTTCTGGGATGGGGGCTTAAAGAGACAGGCGCTAAAACGGTGCGTTTCAGACAGAGGGCAAATACAGGTATACTCAGACAGACAGTATGAGAAAAACAATGTGTTCTATGAACATTAAAGCACATAAACATGTTACAGTAGAAACCCCAAACACAAGTATGAACCTGAAAATAAGCATGATATGGGAAGAATTACAGAAGATAGATCTGATATATTCAGTATGACCTTAATTATGTAAAATCCATTGTGATAATATACTCCTCATTGTGTAAACACAAATCTTGATAAAAGGTTCAGTAGTCGTAGCTAGTGAAGATAAGATGCCACTTACCTTTCATATTTCATAACCTCGTCAGCATCTTCTGTCTGATGTCGTGATGTTCTGTCTCTGCTCTTATTATTACAGTCTCTCTGTGGCCTTTTCATTGGATTTCTGCCTTTGTTGTGTTAATGTCAAATGATAGTCTGACTCTATTGCTTTCTCCGTGTGTCACTAATGACTGTACGGCCGGGCGGTGGGAGTGGGAGTGCATTTATGCGTTGTTCTCTTTATGCCAGGCGAAAAAAAGATGATGTGTTTATGTAGAGACAACCGTGGTAAATGGGAATATTTCACGTTGTCAGGGTAAAAAAAAGGATATGTGAGCGTGTACAAATTGTTTTTGAGTTTATGAGATTTAGAGAACTCTCTGTGGAACTGTGTGGGTGTCTCATTTGAGTTTTCACTCTTCGTGAAAAGGTTCATCCAAGGTACTTGGCCCTTTTGATTTATTGTAGCTGGGTAACTGGGATCAAATTATACACATCATTCATCGTTTGCCGGTCGGCTTTTAATTTGAAGCATTTGCAGGAGGGGTTCAACAGCGATTGAAAAAGCAAGCGAGTAGCCATTGGGCTTACTCCGTCAAGGAAAGCATTATTTGAATGCATCAAACATCTGCAGGATTGCTGCGCTTTAATGGTGGTAACTTAAAACCACTTGCAGCGATATACCGGTTTCACGGTATACCGTGGTATGAAAATTGACGGTTAAAATACTGTGTACATTTGCTTATCTACTATATTGCAAAAATATTTGTATTTATATTTTATTAAGGGAGACACAACTTTCATTGATGATAAAGCGTTTGTTCAACCAAAAAGAATTCTATTTTCATTTCCTTAGGGGTCAGTGTAACTGATTATAATAGCGTAACACCTGATATACTATTATAAATTAATTATTGTCTTTATCTGTACTATTACTATAATTGCCACTGTTCATCATGTCATTCCATTATACCCGCTGCTTTAATTACTATTAGTCATATTTCTCTCTCTCCATCGACGTAACTGGCGATCAAACTTGTCGGTTTTGAGGCAGTGTGAGACTCCGGTACAGTAAACAGGAAACATCCCCATTAGCGCTGCCACAAGACAAAGTGTTATACATTATGAGGGTAACGAAAATCGAAACCCAAGCACCGTCTCTCTTCTTTCTCTCTTTCTGTGGGAAAATGCCTTTGAGTGCGGTCGGGAAATGTCGAGATCTTTAAAAACGATCTGACAGGAAAAAAATAACTGTGTAATATAAAGTCTACGTGTGCTCAAGGCTGTGCAATTTGCGATTTCAATTTCTGCTCCTAACGATCACAGAAACAAAGTAATCAAGAAAAAAACGAGGATTTTGCATATTGCATCTTGCGAGTAACCTCTTATTTTTGTCTTGTGTTCTGATAGGTGAATTCAAAAAGTTCAACTGTAAAAGTATGAAGGAAAATTTCCTTGTTGGTTTGTTTAAAGATGCAGTAGGTAAGACTTATAAAACTAACTTTCCGTCATATTTGTTGAAACTGACCCTATGTTCCAGTAGAACTACATTTTTTACAAAAAATAAATAAAATCCGGCTCCTCTGGCACCACCTACAGCCTGTAGTGTGATTTGCAAAAATCGCACTACAGATGTTCAGCTGCACCAATCAGGGCCAGGGGGGAGGGGGGGTGTCTAACTGTGTGTGAATCACTGCTCACGCACACACATTCATTCTCCCTTGTTGGGGGAGGGGCTTAGGAGACCGTTTGGCCTTTAGCAGAAAGCGGGGGGGGACTGAGAAGTTGTCGATGTATAAATTCTTTTGCTAAGTCCTGGATCTTCCCAATCCTACCTACAGCACCTTTAACTGTTTCAGTGTCTTTTTTTTAAGTTCAATAAATGCAAACATCTTTCCAAAAGTCAATAACTAATATTGTTAAAGTTGTCAAATTGTCAAAGTAATTGTGATTATGATTTTTTTTTGCGTAATCGAGCAGCCCTACCTATGCTACATTGGGGGGTTAAAGAACACAGGATGTCACCGACCCTGCGGCGAATCGCCAGATCGCTTTTTCTAGTGTGAAGGGGCTTTCCTTCAATATGGACCTCAGACAGGGTACCCGCAGGGTCTTAAATGTCTTAAATATAATTTCGAAAACTAAGGCCTTAAAAAGCTTTCTTTTTCTTTAGAAAGTCTAAAATATCATTCACAAAGGTCTAACATTTGTATTGCTCTTTTTTATAAGAATAAATAACTCCTATCATCACAAAGCATGTATGTATTGAGTACTACAATAAAATGTTGTATTAACTTCAAGTACTTGGTAAACAATTATTTGTATAGCCTACAATCGTTTCTGATATTCCATGATACCCTATCTACCTTTGCCAGTATGTTCATGAAGTTGGTATTACATTTCATTCTAAATTGTGTTAAAAAGGTCTTAAAAAGCCTTAAATTTAACTTGTGGAAACCTGGGGGGTACGTCGTCAGAATTGCAATGCTTAGCCCAGCCATGTACTCATTACTGTCGCTCTGCTTCTTTTACAGCCCCTTCCCCAGTCCGTCAAAACCTGAAGGACTATGACTGATAGAGCCATCTCCCAATTCAAGGTGATCCAGTTTGGAAGGTAAAACATCTGTGACCTGTGCATCCTACAACCCCCTCCAGATAAAATGAGGACTATCTCATTGGTTGTTGTATGGCTGTGTCTCGGCCTGTCCCTGGATGCTTTGTCTTTGAACGGACGGAGAAGAGAGACAGTAGATGGAGAGAAAACTGGCGCAGCGATCAGAGGAGAGAAGCTGCTCAAAAGAGTGAAACGCGGCTGGATGTGGAACCAGTTTTTCCTGCAGGAGGAGTACACAGGCAGCGACTACCAGTACATTGGCAAGGTAAGCACCGTGCCACCGCCTCCATTTTTACTCACAGTGAGTGAACATTGATATAGTCCCATATTCTATTGATTGGGGTCAGCCCTATGTTCCCACATTTCTAAGAATTCTTTTTTCACTGAAAATTAGGCCGTATGTTCCCACAGTTCTAAGATTTTCCTGAAAGTTAGGCCCTATGTTAGGGTTAGGGTTTCATTCCATCTGTAGTCCATTGCTACTGGATAATAGGTTGGGTGTAATTGGCTACCAAATTTGGAGAAAGGGGGATAAAATCTGATACAAATTTATGAAAAAGGAAATGTGGGAACATAGGGCCTAATTTTGAAAATAACCTTAGAAATGTGGGAACATAGCACGCTCCCCTATTGATCAGTACTACATTGTTAGTACTGGTGAATATCCACGAAAACAATAGACAATAACATTGAAAAGGTTACAACACCATCGCAAGAAGTGTTGCAAAAGCCCCAAAAAATTGAAAAAAAGGCGGGAAAAAACCCTGGGATGAAAAAAATGACAAAAAAACGTTGAAACAACGAAAACTTCCTTTTACTACATGAAGCTAAGAAAACTGCTGTACTTTTACTGCATGAAGCTGTACTTTCACTATTTGAAGCTAAAGCCACGTTGTGTAGGATTTGAATTTAAAAAAATTACTTTGGCGCCCCCAGTGGTCCTATTTAAAATTAAAATTAACAAAGCACTGTTAGGAACAGCAAGACCTGCTGATACACTCATTTTCTACAGACAAAAACGTAAATACCACCAAAGTAATCTAAAATATGGTTCTAGTCACACAAACATTGTACACACAGGGGCTTTAGGGACTTTCTCCCAAACGCAGTGCAGAGTACCCTGAACACAGGGTACAGCATGTATTTTCGGTAAGTTTGTATGTGTGTCAGAGCTCTGTAAGCGCCGCTGCTGCAGCCGCGTTTCCTCACCCTGCCACCGTGAGAAGTTTTCACAACACAAATAGATTCTCTAAAATTGCACCGGTGTGATATTTTTTGCAAAACTTGTGTTGGTGACTGCGCTGTGCAGTATACGCATTCAGGGCAGAGACGTAGAGATTCTGACAGGAAGAAAATGGCAGGATAGGCACAAAGAAGGAGTGTGCAGTGTGAAGTGAATAAATCAGGAAGGTGTCTTCCTGATTCTCTCATCTTACATGCACAGAGACTCATGTGGTTCATGTGTTAATGTCAGTACTATAGTCCTCATCATCTCATTGTTATCCTAAGTATGTTATATATGTTGCATATCACTGCATACTTCCCACCATTTCCATAATATCCACCTATCACATTTCTGTCTCACTATTCTCACTCTTAAAAAGACACAACCACATTTGCATTTATATAATTCATTCTTTTTTCAAAGGGGAAAATTCTAGAGCTGCAAACTAGTGGTGTGCCATACTCCAATATTTGGTATGGATCAGAAACTGTTCACACAATACAGGTCAGACTCCTTCAGAAGTAGTGTGAACACTCAAATCTACGCCACATCTGATTTTTTCCAAATCTGATTTAGACCACTTCCATATGTGGTCCTGAATCAGACCCACGTCTGATTATTTTCAATGCGGCCGTAGTGTGAACAACCGAGGCGGATTTGATGCGACTTTTACGTCAATCTACATCGACGTTTGTCACAATTATGCGTCGGCAGGAGTTAGCCCTTAGACATCCACACAGACCTCTGTAGTGAATTTGCAGCCATAAAATCTGTCTCTTAAAGGCCCTTATTGAAGCTGTACGTGAAACATGCCGTTTGCTGATATATTATTGCACTGGTAACGATAAGGTGTATAGTGTTACCGTACCCTGTGCAGAGATAGCGGGGTCACGTAGGGATTCTCCATCTGCTCTGTTTAATATCTAGAGTAGATGCTGACTAGTAGGCCTATTAGTGAAGTTAGCCCACAGTGCAGAATGGAGCTGTGCTGTTTGATCAGCAGCCAGATGCTGGGAGCTGTGCATGCTGCTCTGTATGAAGCCTGCCGTCTGACAGCACAAAACAAAGTAAAAAGCTTTGAAACAAACAGGAGTTTGCCACGAGTGAGGTAAACACCGAGAGAAGCGCCACAGAGCCGGCAGACTTTCCTCCCTGCTGGGGTGTTGCCGTCACAGCAGGGGTCCTGCTGGGTGCTTCAGATACAGATATGTGTTGGTGACAACAATATGGTTTAGAGACAGATTAGCAGGGACGGGGGCAAACATTAACGTCACTTTTTTATTACTCCTGATACCATGGATTGTAGACATTTAAGAATCGTCTAAAACCAAATATGTACCCAGTTGTGATCCAGTGTATTAATATTCAGTTACACAGCAAGCATTGCCCTTCCTCTGCTTGACATCATCCCTTTCCTGTAAGAACAGTAAACAACAAACAACAAACAACTCTAGGCCTCAGTTGAGTTCATCATGCTCCAATCCAGCTCCATGTCTGGCAAGCCAAACCCCCCCCCCCAGTATCCGAGGACTCGGAACAGGAAGACAAATCAAGTAACACAAGTAGCTTTGAGTCTGTGTGTGGTGCATTCATGTGCAGAGTCAACTATGATCATCCAGAACTTCCAAGGTAATTGTGATCTAGGCAACTTGGTTGTGGCAAGAAGGGATACAGCTACAGCCGGAAGTTACGCAAAATATAATATCATTTAATAATATTATTTTACTACTTTCACCCAGGAAACGCGTTGTTCGTTGCTCGGGAGTGTTTTAACCCAAACCGCAATCTTTTTTCTAAATTCAGTCATTTTTGTGCCTAATCTAAATGTAACTGTTGTCACCAGGGACGGACTGACAATCTGCGCGTTCGGGAAAAGTCCAGAACAGCCGTCCAACCGACGGCCGTCGGCACAAAAAAAAGTCTAATTAAGCGATATTAACAGCCAACAGCAGGGGGCGCTAATAGGATCAATTACTGTATATGCTACGTGTAAAAGAAACTGAGGGAGAAGAGTAGGCCTACTAGTCTGGCTATCACCAATCCACAGCCTGGTCATGATGAGGGGCAGGCAGAAGAGTTAATTTCACATCAGCAAGAGGTACTGAGTGCCAGGAGCAGGACACATTATAATAGGCTGCCTTTATCCCTATCTTAGCGAATTACAGTCAGCTATCAACATGAGCGTGCATCATGATTATGAAAATGATCGTGCCATTTAGTGCTGTCAAACTTAACGTATTTAATCATTTCTGTTTGAAACATTAAATGCGTTAGAAATGAATCGCGGGTTGACTGCGATTTCACTTCGTCTTATATGAGAGGTTGTAGTGAGCTCACTTTTGCGGCTAGAATGAAGATTATGGTATTAAATTAAATGGGAAAACGTCAGGCATGCATTGGTACCACTCTAAAAAGGCAAAGGGGGCGAAATAATTCACCAAATGTAACCAAAAATCCTAGTTTTCACTTTCTGTCTTCCATGAGAGTGCAGTTTTTCGAGATCTCGCGTGACGAGATTTCTCGTCGAGGTGAAAAGAGTGAAAGAGTGACAGACAAGACGAACACAATATGTAAACATTGTAAGAAAGAAATGCCGTACTACTAACTACTGCACCCGCGAGTCGCGGGTGCAGTAGTTAGTAGAGAGCTGTGGTGGTGCTGTAAGTGTTTTTGCATAGTGCTCGTGTTAGCCGCGGTATACGGCATTTTTTTCTTACAATGTTCCCATATTGTGTTCGTCTTGTCTGTCACTCTTTCGCCGTTTATTATTTCCGCAGGAAAACCAAAATGTTGCCACACAAATGATTTAAAAGTGGCAGGGGGATTTTCAATAGTAATTCCACGCTCCATCACGCTGACATCACATCGCCTCACGAGACAACTTTTCACCTCGACGAGAAATCTCGTCTCGTTCTCTTGAACCCAATCTCGTGATGTGTCTCGTCTCGTGGAGTAAGCGTCTCGTCACACCGCTAGCTTGTAACCTTGGTTCTCTGAGTAAAGACTATTTTTCCCTGTCATATTTCTTAACTGAAGTTTTCTTTAAATTAGTGTTAAAATCGCGTCTCGCTCTCATGACCCCAATCTCGTGCCTCGTCTTGTCTCGTGAGCGAGTGTCTCGTCACACTCCTATAAATAGGTTATTCAATGCAGGGAAGTGCCAGGATGTCCCAGGATGCTCTACATCACAATATTTCACACGGCCCAAGTCAGATAGTCACAGCCTTACCACCCTCAGCAAAAGCCTAAACGCCTGTCTCTACAAAGAGTGTTTAGTTGTAAAGATGGTACCAACCGCAAATGGCTAATAAACACAACCCCAATTATCATCCTTGGTTTTGAGATGTTACTTGCTGTGAATACCTTGTCTGATAGGCTAAAGTATTGTGGCATAGTATCAGGACATCCTGGCTAGTGTCACGCACGGCTAGGGGCAAATGGCTGGATGATGGGCCTATTTGGGAGAAAGCTGTTTTTTAGCCCCAGTCCGTCCCTGGTTGTCACCCTAGCTGTATCCCTTCTAGCCGCAACCAGGCAACTTGGGTTTTATTTTCGTAGTTATTCCCGTCATTGATATGGGTAATAATTAAGAGTGTCATGATTTTGAAATTGATTATCGAAATCAAAAGCAGGGGAGGCATTTCCCTCAGCCTCTCTCCACCCCCGACCTACTTGCGCGCTTTTTCTACTGGAGTCAGCAATGCCAACTTCCTTTCTTTCTCTCAAGCCCCTCTCTCACACACAGTCTATCCCTGAAATGTTCAGGACCATTTCCTGCATGGGGTTGTGTGTGAATGGGAGCAGGGATCAATATTCAGGGAAATCTATATCGTCATTTTTGCACCTCAATACCTGCTAACCCTTCAGGGGAAACACTGGAACACCTGGGCCTGAGTTAACGTCCATCTGACGAAAAAAACGCTTTCACGTGGAGAGAGCAAACCAATCACAGCCTCCAAGTCCAGACTCCGACGAGGCCGTATTTGAATCTGCTACATGTTCACGGTTAAGCATTTACGCCAGCTCTTTCACAAACGTTGAATATTATACACATTAAAAGAACTTTGGCACCGGATGAAAACAGCTCCTCGCCCGCCATGTTCCTGAAAATAAGAAGAGATCTCTTCCACCGCGTACACACACACACACACACACACACACACACACATCCAGCCATGCCCCTATCTTCTTCTTCTTCTGGGTTGGCATCCATACGTGTTGCATCACCGCCATCTGTTGAACTGTCCCTTGCCCCATCAATTCCGGCATTGCCATACTCTTTAATTTACCGGGAACTATGTGTGAAAAGAGGCTTAATTCAAAACCATCCTAAAATTTCATATCTTGTTTTCTCACATAGCTCTGGCAGAATTATGTGTGATCAAGTTACAGTATTTAAATGATTTTCTGACAACAATTTCTTGAATATCCCAAAAGTCAGGTGCACATTCTACAGTCCTTGGACAGTTCATTCTCCACATTGGTGGCAAAGGAGAATGCCCCGCATGTGTTTAATGTCATCTATGGTTAAATATAGTGGTAAAGACGACTATAATGTATCCGTCAGAATTTTAATCTTAACATATAAATACAGTATGTTGGTTTTGCTCCACTTACAAGATAAAGTCCAAGTGCGTGCAACCCTGGATCTCTGAATCCTACCACCACAGTAAAGCCCACTGCTGCAGGGTTTTTCAATAAAAGTTAGAAACATCAATGAGCAGAAGAAGTCTTTCTGTGGTACCAAATAAATGTGGTACCATTGTCAGCCTGGAGGTGATTGTATGGTGGAAATATGTCAGTGGAGAGACAGCGATCTGGGACACATAAGGACTCCAGAAAGCCTACTCTGTTCTGGAAAAGTGCTGCGGTGAAATGTTCGCAGGCTTCGTCAGCTCGTGTTAGGTGAAAGCATGGAGGTGTTGCAGCCCTGCAGACTGACAGATCAAATCAGACTGAACACTGCTGGAGAGAAAGATCAAAAGGAGAGAGGGAGGGAGGGAAAGAAGGGCAGAGAGTGAGTGGGAGGGAGGACAAGGGGAGGGGAGCAAAGGAAACGAGGGAAGAGAGGAAGAAACAGAGGAGATGTAGGTTTTGCAATGTTGGGAATAAACAGGAAAAGGAGGACACAGGAGGTAGCACAAAAGAAAAGAAACAGAACAAGAAGTCAGCTTTAAGAAGACAAAGAGGTGAGGGGGCAGAAGAAAGAGAAGTAGAGATTGAAACGGTAACACCGCATGTTGACTCAAGAAGGAACAGTAAAGACATAACCCGAGTTTACGCTCACAGTTGAATAGAAACGGTAACATGTAGTACTATTTCCTCACTGTTAGACACTTGGAGCAGAATATTTGAACCAGAAATGATAAAGTCAATCGTGATGTTATTTGATATTTCAGTTGTTATGAATGAAATAGCGTTGGAGGTTGGATGTGCTGAACGCGCAGCCTTTCTGTCAACTCTCCCTTGATATCAAGTAAAGGCAAACATGCCCCAAAATCCTTTGATTGCCACACGATCAAGATGGAGACCCTGAACCCGGCAGAGTCCACACAGCCAGACAGTCCACAGAGTTCGTCCTCAGCTGTTGAGGTAACTCAGTTAGTACACAAACATTGACACAGACGTTGATTTGAAATGACATGACATTTGCTGAGTTTGGAGACATACATACATACACACCTGCACCGCTGCAGACAATCAGAAAATACTATAACAGCCATGAATACAGATATATTTTATCCAGGTTATTATGTACAGTGTGAACATCATGTCCTAAATATGATGACCAGGAAACCAGGACATACTGTGAACTTAAAAATGTACTCACTGAGACACTGTCTACATTTACATGCACTTAATATTCCGGGTTTTGCCCTAATTCCCCAAAAGACAATATTCCTACTAAGCTGTTTACATGGCTAACGCAAGTGAATATTCCACTAATGTTCCCGTTTAGATGCAGCCGTGCAAAACAGGATTTTTTTCCCTTCTTCAACCACCGTCTTAAAAATGTCGTTGTTGTGATGCATGTTCCAAAAAAACTGTTGAAACCCAAGTCTTTCTGAATGTTTAGATGTAGCTGTGTTTCTCCTTTTATTCCTTTGAGCGTGCATCTTTACCGCAGCCCTGCAAACTGTTGGCTGGTTGGTTTGTGTACAACAACCGTAATAAACGCACAGCGCTGACTGTAAGCGGCCAAGAGGCCGTAAACTGTCCCAGACTGTGGCTAAAACCCACACTGAGACGCATATTCCGAATGCTGTATACATGTACGAAGAATGCTTCTAAAACCAGAATAACAACCGCCTATCCCACATGTCTTAATAGGAAAATGCTAAAATCGGAAAAGGGCCTTAAGTCGGAAAATTCAAACGGAATGGATATGCTGTTAACATGACCTGTATCAAATTCGGAATATTGTCATATTCGAAATAATAATGGAATATTTTAGTGTGCATGTAAACTTACTCAATGGGTTTTCAGTTGCAATGCTTTGAGCAGGACAAATTAAAACTCCAGTTTTGGGATTTGGGTATTTGGGAAGCAGCAGACATTTCAGAGGTAGATATGGACCTTTTTTCACAGCAGACATTTTTGACTTGTCATAGTAGGAAAAGCACTATTTCAGTGAGTCAGCGTGCACAATACCAGGGCCTCTCCTAAGTGGAATGCAGCCATCATTAATGGTTTAATACCAGGGCCTCTCCTAAGTGGAATGCAGCCATCATTAATGGTTTTGAATACACCTGTGCTTCTCCTATTATGACATGTCAACATGTCTGCCGTGAAATAAGTCTAAATCTTAAAAGATTGAAAAATTGAAACTCCAAGCAATGAGAAAATGTTTTTCCTCATTTGGGCGAGTTGACCCTTTAACTTCCTAACAATCCTTCACAACTAGAGCACTAATGAGAGAAGCGAAGAGAAAACAGAGCACTTTTAAAGGTGAGATCAGTGACACGGTCACCTCTGTCCGTTCTGCTCTTGAAAAAAATGATAGTGTTGAATCCTCCCACGGATTTAATGAGACACATGCTGCGTGCTCATGCTGCATTATCACTGCATCTCTTAAACCTTGTGTGGCTCACAGTGTCAGGAATAAAATTATGAAAACCCTATGAAAGGTGGAGGGGGAAAAGGTGCAACAGGAGAGAAGAAGCTGGAAAAAATGGAATGGAATATATAATAAAGTGGCTCAAAATGTTTTCATGGCACATCACTGGTTTATGAATACACAAAACCTCGTCTATATGTTTGACTCGGTGACACCATTTTTCCTGTTCATACAGCAGAGCCAGGCAGATGAAGTGTGACCCATCCCTCGACACTGCTGATTGGCAATGTTATTTTATGTGTTTGTGTGTGTATGTGTGTGTGGTTAAGTGGGGGGTTATCAGCAGAGAGCCAGAAAGACCCTGAGGGGGGAAAAAAAGAAGCTTTTTGCTGTCTTTGAAATATGGTGCAAGTGTGGAAGAGTCTAATTATCCCCTCAGTCTCATCAGAGGTGTACAGAATTAAGTTTAGAGCGGGTTTGGTTGTTCCCAATATTATTTACCATCCGCGACAGCCGATGTCCAGCCGAAGCTGAGACTTAAAGGTCCAATGTGTAGGCATTTCTCCCATCTAGCGTTGAGATCATATATATCTCAATCAACTCTCTCGCCCCACGCAGTTCAAAGTATGTATTACAGCTACGGTAGCCTTCACGCTTCAAAAAGCCAGTCTCTTGCTCTTTTCAATCTCCTTCTTCTTTTTCTCGGCGAAGAAGAAGAAGAAGACTCCTGTTCCTGAAATTTGGATTTTGAATACGTGTGGTCCTCCATGTTTCCTTCTTCAAACTTGCCGGGGCTGGGAAGCTACGATACCCATTAGCAGCATTAAAAGGACCTGTGAGTTTATCATGTGACAGAGAAAACGCGAAAGGCGGAGCTGTATGTCCTGTATGTCCATTACCGGCTAATGTATTTCATGATGGAGCATGAATATGGAGCGTCTACCCCAGTTCATGCGAATGCAAATGTAAAAGTTCAAGTCAAAAGGAATGCTTGGAATTGATGGTGGTGGTAAATATTCATGAAAAAGGACAAGTTTGTGAACGGGCAACACAGATTTTGATAATGAACAGCTAAACACGTTACACACTGGGGCTTTAAGTTTTATTTAAATCATTAGTCTCCGCTAGGGGAATCTTTTTAATCTGGTTTATTGCAGCTTTGCAGTATTTGTTTCATACCTACAAGCATACTCCATTTTGAGCCACTGTTGCTAAAATCTGCTGTAATTTCATGTCAAATGTGGCCCTTTTACATTTAACCCTTTGAACTCAATAAAAATGGTCCGCAAGTGCCGACATTGGTCATTTCTTGGAGTATCTACCTAACCTAAGCTAAAGGGTTATGTAAGTAACTATTAAAATTAATAAAACTATTGAAATTGTCATAAATTAAAAACTGGACACATCATCAAATTTTACTAAACTCATAACACATATTGATCTAAAAGATTTCTAAATGCAGAAAGATGAATTCAGCTTTTAATTTGTTACAGGGACATTTCTTTTTTTCTTCTTACATAGTCTTGCGTTTAAGGAAAAGCTGTGATTGGCTCTGTTGTTTTTTCAAATGTGGAAACAGCCGTCAGTTTGGGCACAACACCAGGACTATTCATGCCACTGAATAAATCGGAGGTTATAAGGAACTCGGCTATGTGGAACGTATGCCAAGTGTTACGGAAGCTGTTCTGGCAGCGTCTTGTGGCCCAACACCTCGGGCTTTCTGTTGGTTTCTCCGTACATTTGTTGCCCATCTTTTGGATACTTGGGTGTAAGCCAGTTGAAATGCATGTCAACCTAAGCAGAAGCATAATGAGGCAGGGTAACAAGTCAAAAAAAAAAAAAAACTGTCAAAACCAATGGCCGGATAGGTGACGAAGGGCAAAATCTTCGGTCTGTTTGGTCAGATCACGAAAGAGGTATGTCAAACAGAATGTAGCCACGTTTCAGAGGGTTTCTGCATTGCTATTGCATCAGTAGATTATGCAGACCTGGGACTTAGCTTCTTCTTTTTTTGGCTCAGAGGAACAGAGCTTCTGTGGGTAACAGAGATATTAAGTTGATAGGAGAATCCTCTCATTGACAACCCAGCAAAGCAACAAGCCAAGTCTGCAGATTGTGATTTTTTCTTTTTTTTTTTTTTTTGATGAGGAAGAAGAAGAGGCTGTGAGTCAGCAGTGTTTTTTTTCCCATCGAGGCTCGTTGGTATGAGTGGAAAGAAGCTGAGGAGCTGACCACTCAGCTCTATGTGATTAAAAACCCATACTGTGGGGGCAGACTCCCTTGGAAAAGAATAGCTTCTTAAATGCTTCTCAGCAACTGGTCATATGGCCTTGTGTGTGCTCTAATTAATTTGGCTTACTGTTAATACACCAGTCATAGTTCTGTTTTAATGAAAACTCAACTCCTGGCAATTGCTCTTGGTGTTCTTCACCAGTGTTTTGGAAGAAGAAAATAATGAGAGTAACAGGCGAACTAGCTTTAAAAGACTTTTCTGGGTTCGTGCTGTGTGCTGTGTAGTGGATAGAGGCTTTAAAGTGGTAAGAAAGTATTACATTGAAGAATGGAATATGGAGTGGTGTCATAACCCCCACCTGCCTGATCCCACTTTAACCCCTGGCTGTTTGTGAGGTTTGGTAGAGCCGACAAATCCTCTGATTCCTCTATTTTCTGCAGAAGTTGAATTGAATTGAATAGAAGTGAAGCCCTTATTGTGATTGCAGTAAGTGTCGAAGAAGCACTTTAACACAAGACACAAGATTGTAAGTCATCAAGTCCACGGAAAATATTGTCATGTTTATCTCTGTGGGGCTAGCTCTAAACCCAGAAGCAGCAAAATAATTCTAAAATCACTTCAGCAGCTCCATTTGCGGTTTTTATTTATTATTTATTTGTATTTGATTTGGTGCATGGTGTCATGGGGATATCAGTGGTTCCCGCAGGATGAATCCTACTGACTTTAGTAATGGTCCATCTATCGTCATCATCAGGTCAACGTACTTCATTTGGAAAAACATCGTTTTTGAGACTTCTGCCAGATCAGATGTTTTATAAAATAAAAAAAAAATTGGTATTAGACCTTTACATAAATCTAGCCTAAGCCAGTGTTTGTTAGTAGCTCACACCTTCCACAGGTAGTGGGAGAAGGAGCAGCTATAATGGCTCGCTCACACACACTCACGTACAATCAAAGGCTTCACCCTAACACCTGGCCTGGAGGAGTGAAGCACGGATGAAGGGATGCAAGGTGAACAGCGAGCCACTTGAGGTCGAGAGATACAGACAGAGACAAGGGGCGCGCGAGAGAGAGAGAGAGAGAGAGAGGGAGAGAGAGAGAGAATGAGAGAGAGCCAGGTCGTTGCTGCAGGTATCAGAGAAAAAAGCAGCATATCTCACAGCAGATCCGATGGATGTTTACTCCTTCAGGCGCAACACACAAACTCTGGCTTTCTGCGGCTGCTCTCTTCGTTTGCAGCCGCCGCTCTTGCCTTTAGAAGAATTCTGTTTTGTTTCTCGGTCTCGAGCTGACTCTGGGTCTTTTTATTTCGTGTTTCCGTCTTTGCTGTCCTTTGCTTCTGTCTTATATAAATCTGTCACTGTCCTCCACTGGCCTGTCCATCCTCTTTTCCCTCCATCCATGTAGCATCAGTAAGCTCTTCCCATACATAGAAGGAAACTACAGTATATACTGTTACTATAATTGCCGCTGTTTATCTTGTCATTCCATTATGCCCACTGCTATAATTATTGAGTCATATACATATATATATTTAATTATTGTAGTTTCTCTCTCTCTCTCTCTCTCTCTCTCTCTCTCTCTCTTTCTCTCTCTCTCTCTTTGTCAATTTCAATTTTTAAATTTCTATTTGCTTTATTGGCATGACAAAATCAAAATCAAACAACAAAAAGGAGTCAATACATCTGATATAATAATAATAAAAATACAAGTAAACAGGATAAGTATGATTTAATTGCAGATAATAAACCAACTCTGTGCATGTCCCTCTCTCTGTCTTTCTCTGTGTCTCTCTCTCAGTTCAATTTCTTTCAAGGGGCTTTGTTGGCATGAGCATCTCTCTCTCTCTCTCTCACTCTCTCTCTCTCTCTCTCTCTCTCCAACCGGTCGAGGCAGATGGCCGCCCACCTAGAGCCAGTTTCCGTTCATACAGACAAACAAACAGACAAACTGACAGACACACTGAGCCAAAAACATGACCTATGCAATAATAAAAATCAAGACTGTCACCAGACTTATCCTGCAATGTTTGGAAAAGATCTTTGCTAAAACTAACTGTCAGTAGGAATCCAAACCAGGCAGTTAGCTTTTGCTCTGTAAATGAACGGAAATTTGGCATTATATATCCATCATAAGGGGCACTGTCATTACTGAAGATTGGCGGTGAAACCCTTCCTTAAAAATGGGCTGTACAACTGCCTTTAGAAAATGAGAAAAGACAAGTTTAGAAGTTAATAGATTAGATTAGGCCTGAAGTGTGTTGTGTGTTGAACTATGGTTTGTTGAAGCTCTGGATCACTGAAGTCCGTTATGTAACAATCATGCAGAGGATGATAATTAGGCACTTTTCTCTCTCTGTGTGTCCATCTGCAGCTCCAGTCGGACCAGGACAACGGCAGTGGCTTAGTCAAGTACGTTCTGTCCGGCGAGGGGGCCGGCACCCTCTTCGTCCTCGATGAGAATAACGGTGACCTGCACGCCACTCGCCGCCTGGACCGCGAGGAGAAGGCTTTTTATATCCTCAAGGCCACAGTGGTCAACAAACGGACGGGTCAGAAGCTGGAGCCAGAGACGGAGTTCACCGTCAAGCTCCATGACATCAACGATAACGAGCCTCAGTTCAGCAGAGAAGTTTATACCGGCAGCGTGCCTGAGAGGTCTGATTTCGGTAAGGACATCTCTGACTGGACCTTGTCATTGCAGGATGGCTTTGATTTAGGGCTGGGCAATACATCGATATTATATTGGTGCGTGCGTGCATACATACACAAACAAATAAACATTAAACATGAATATAAAATAAACAATAAATAAAAAAAATATATATACATACAAAGTAACTGTTGCATAAGAAAAAGGGCTGAATGGGTTGAGTGCAACATTTGCATAGAATATATAGTATATGCAATGGGCAGATGTAAAGTCCAGGATGAAGGTTAGTGCAAGTGAAGTGACTAGGGATTGGGGGCGGGGGGTTAAGAGTCAGTGTTAGTGGGGTCCGGGGCCTTGTTGATGAAATATCTATATATTTAATATATATAATATGTAATATCGTAATATCGTTATATGGCAAGTGTTGTCTTTTCCTGGTTTTAATTTTTTTTTAACCTTTATTTTACCAGGAAATAATCCCATTGAGATTCAGAATCTTTTTTCCAAGGGAGTCCTGGCCAAGACAGCAGTATAATAGTTCCATATTAAAATATACAGTAAATAACAGACAACATACAACAAAAAAAAGATAGTTGGCAATTTAACATCATCTCAACATAATCACCAGCAGCGCTCACTAGTAACAGCACATGTGCATTTAGTACTCAAATAGTCCTTTATCCTAGTTTTAAACTGTGTCATTGTTGGTGGGTAGTCTAATTTAAGATGATTCTGTAATGTATACCAGGATGAGGGTGCAAAAACTTTAAAGGCACTTTCACCGAAGACAGTTGGCGTATGTCAAATGTCATACATGATTTGCTCATATGATGGAAGATTATATTTCCTGGTGGTGACTTTAGGAGTCAGGAGAGAACATAAGTAAGGAGGCAGTTTACACAGTATGGCCTTGAAAAGAAACATATATCAATGCTGCGATTGTGCAAAGAAGGCCAACCAGCAATCTCATACAAGCTACAGTGATGAGTAAATGCTGCATTACAGTAAAGTGATGTCATTTTCTGAACCTACCAGACTGTTCTCTTATATACCCACTAATACATTAAATCAATATTATTGCTGATTCATTCTATCTAAAATCTCATTGTGAAAATATTTTGTGAAAGGGCCAATTATCAACCCTACAATGTTGTCGCAACATCGAGGTATTTGGTCAAGAATATTGTGGTATTTGATTTTCTCCATATCGCCCAGCCCTACTTTGATTGCCCTTTCCATGTCATTTTTGATTGAATGATTGAATTATTTGTTAAAAAATGAAAGCATTATTGCAATATTTGTCAGTAATTGTCATGTCAATGTGTATCTCTCAGGTACATCAGTCATCCAGGTGACAGCTACGGATGCTGATGACAGTATGTATGGGAACAGTGCCAAACTGGTGTACAGCATCAGCCAGGGACACCCGTACTTCTCTGTGGACCCAAACACAGGTATGTTTGATAGGGGTGTAAATCACGCATTTTATCACGATACGACATGATATCAATTTCTCTGGACAACGATACAGTATTTAGTGTTATCACAAAGTCTGCCACGATACGATTTTGATTCGATGCAATTCACGGGCCTGTAAACCGAGGCGATACAAAAGCCCATTTAACACAGTCAGTTACATATATATATATGCGCCACCACTGATCCAACCCAGCCACCAAACTATGCTTTTTAATGAAAAGAATAAATATAAAATGGGAATCTCAAAATAAAATTGCATCTTAAAGATGATGATATGTATTGCTATTTTCATGCCAACATCTTGTTAGTTTAAGTAGTCAAATTTAATACAGTGTAAAATTGGCATACATATGATTTAAAATCTGAAAATAAGAAAAGAAATTTTTGAATATGCTTTTGATACAGTTTTTGAGACTTGGTGCTGTGAACATTTCCGTTGGTACCAAAAAAGTATTGAGGGTATACCTTTCCAGTCGGAATATAATCTCAAGTCAACACTTCCTGTATGCCAAAGTAAAAGTTCAAAAGAGTGCCACACGAATACGTCAGCTGTTTGTTAGCAACTCCTTCAGCTGCACAGCTTCCGGGAAAGGCTGCTCTTGTGTCTCCTCGCCTATAGCTCCTCGATGATCCCTCCTCGATGCTCGCTCCTCGGTCCTCGGGGCAGAAAGAAGAGCTTTAAGACAACAACTTCAGGTTCAGCCGAGGACCGAGAGGTCGAGGAGCTATCAAATAAGGCGTTATGAGAGGGTGTAAAACAGCAAATTAACAGTTGCCAAAATGACTGCTTCTTTTACAGTGTAACCAAAGCAGTGAACTTTTTTTGCTGAAAAACTGCTGAAAAAGAGTGCATTAACTCTTACCTCAACCTACTTTCAAAAATAAACACACTGTATCTCATTTACAGTTGGATTGCTGACTGTAAATATAAAAACACAGCGGAGCTCAACCCATGCCTGATCTCATGGACTTTCTTTGTAAAAGTTAGCCATGCAGTTAGATAATCGGCGCAGTAATCTCCCTTTCTCTGCTCATCTGTTTGTTTCTAACAAATAGAGGAGTCATGGTCCCGGCCATATTACTGCTCGCCTGGATTAAGCAGCAATATTGTACCATGTTCTCTTGACGCTGACAGGAAGCACGAAGAGAAGAACAACAATTATATTGAAGCAAATGGGAATTAAATGAATAGATTAACATTTTCGGAAATGGACTTGTCTTTCTTACTTTCCTAGAGTGGGGTGGGAAGACCAATCTTACACTGAGTTTTGTGTATTAAAGTTATAAATGGCTTTAATGTGCAGCAGCTGGATATTCTGTTGGCGTCAGCCGTAGACTCGCATTTCCAGACCTTCCTCCACAGCGCGATATTGATTGCTCTGTTTCAGTGCTACGGACAGCGCCGCTCCCACACACTCACCCCCTAATTTAGCCATACTCATTTTAACAGCACAAACGCCCACTTGCTTAGCTGTGGGGCTTACAGTAATCTCATGCCAAAACGTTTAGACACCAAAAAGGCATTTAATCACTTGGCAGCATACAGCGCATCTACCGGCATGTGTGGGGCTGTAACCTTGGAGATAATTAGATGTGGCACACCCAGTTTTCTCTGATGCACACCCACAGTTTGTTTTCTGGTTACCCTAGCGGTGTGAAAGCATCTAAAAATAAATATGTTTAATGGCTGTTGCAAAAATAAAAGAAGAAAAAAGGTGTCAACCATGAAGAGTTTAAAAAAAAATAGGTTTTGAAATCTATGGACATACACTGAATAAAAAAATTTTGTTGGAAGAAAATCCCACAGATCTCTAGGCCCTCTCAATCTCAACCATACTTCCCTGAGGACAGAAGGGGCCACTTCATTGCAATATAGCCTAACATTTCATAGGGGAAAACCACCTTAATGCTACAAAAGTAGCCCAAATAAGCACACACCAATTTCTACCCAACTAATCAAATAAAAATAGTTATAAGTCTGCTGTTATTTGCCAAGATATAGTTCCCACACATAAACATCCAGACACAAGTTTAAAGGTTAAAGGCGTTTTTAGGACCTGCTTTTCGGTTGATTTGAACTACCATTGTAGATACAGTATGTGTGATTTAATCTGCAGAACATGTGTACAAGCTGTGTATTGATTGGAAAATACTAAATTATTAGAGTGACCGCAAGTCAGCTGTGTTCCCCTTAGTGTCACCTTAACAAATACTTTAAATAGGAAACAGCAAGGTCTTTGATTGTTCTATGAAGTGTAACATGAGAGGGATTCTGTTAAAAGAGGGCTGAGGATTAAGACAAAGCAATGTAAAGAGACAAATGATAGAGCAGAATTTAAAACAAGAGTGTGTGTTTCTTTTTTGTTCAGGTGTGATCCGGACCGCCTTGGGTCCCGACGACATGGACCGCGAGCAGAGGGAGCACTATCAGGTGGTGATTGAAGCTAAAGACATGGCCGGACACAGAGGAGGGCTCACTGGAAGCACCACGATTAACATCACGCTGACGGACGTCAACGACAACCCTCCCCGCTTCACTCAGAGTAAGACAACGGCACACAAATGATGAAACGCGGAGTCCCCCTCTCATTTCTTCTACAGTTCAGAAGCAGAAGAAGGCAGAATAACTGCTGTGTTTTCCCACAGCTTGTTAAACATGAACAATTTACTCAACGCTGAATCTTTCATTTCCCAAAATGCAACTAGATTGTGTCTGTTAAAGGCCCACTTTTATCAAACTTCCTATCGCAAGTTTTCCAATGCATGCTGTCTGTAGTCTCTAAACCCATGCTGAGATAACCCTGATGACATTATCCGAATATGTTTTTCAGGGTTTGGAGTAGAGCTGGGCAATATATCGATATTATATTAATATCGTGATATGAAACTAGATATCGTCTTAGATTTTGGATATTGTAATATCGTAATATGGCATAAGTGTTGTCTTTTCCTGGTTTTAAAGGCTGCATTACCGTAAGTGATGTCATTTTCTGAACTTACCAGACTGTTGTAACTGTTCTATTATTTGCCTTTACCCACTTAGTCATTATATCCACATTACTGATGATTATTTATCACAAATCTCATTGTGTAAATATTTTGTGAAAGCACCGATAGTCAACACTACAATATCGTTGCGGTATCGATATCGAGGTATTTGGTCAAAAATATTGTGATATTTGATTTTCTCCATATCGCCCAGCCCTAGTTTGGAGCACTTCTTACAAAGCTACAGAATACATCATATAGCTCCTTTTAGAGGCTGCCTAGTCAGGCTGTTTTCATGAGCCATTTGTACATATAGGTGTGATCTACTGTACTACTACTACTACTACTACTACTGTAAAGCACTGGAATTCGTAAGCATTCCACATATTTTTTACTCTATAAGAACGCTAACGATACGATAGAATACAGTTTTATAATACATTCCCGGGGAAAACAAAAGACTTTCACACAGGAAATGTGTTCGTTCCTAGGGAGTGTTTTAACCCTTGTGTTGCCCCGGTGAACCGAAGGACAACACAAGGGTTAGTAGATGCATTATAAAAGTTACGGTGTGAACGTAGCAATAGCTGGATCAAATGTGGCACCTTTTCATCAGGAGGCTGTATTCGCACATACCGTAGTAGCATGTGTGTGTGTGTGTGTGTGTGTGTGTGTCCATCAGACGCGTTTCAGTGCCTGTAGCAGTGTTAAAGAAGTGGGTAAATTGCTCTGTTGGCCTCGATCACATCAGTCCTTCTCTCGTCCAATCCTTTAAGAATTGACATGAAGGCAGAACTTAGTTATCCAGCTCTCTGGATTTCTGTATCCATCTCTTCGTCTTCTAATTGTTTTCCCTCTCCATCTCTGCCTCGTTTAATCACAGTCACTGTATCACTGGAGTGTCAGTTTTTCCCTCCTCCTCTCCACCCGTCAGCATGAGTACCCATTCACCCACGCTTTCCATCTCCAGTTCAGGGTGCAAAACAAGATCACCCTAGGATCTGCTGAACAGATTGCAGGGGGCATTATCATTCTGTTTAAGTCACCGCACTTACCACACACATGCTTGTATTTCTCCCAAAATGACGATAAATCTATGAATATATATATATATGTATGTTTCCTGTTTTCTGTATGTCACTCTGTCTGTCTCTGTTAACAGAGACCCCCATCTGCAATGTAGGTCATACACTTCACTGAGAAACCTACATACATGAATACATTTATGGATCCGTAATGGTTCCTTAAAGGTCCCATGGCATGAAAATTTTACTCTGAGGTTTTTAACATTAATATGAGTTCCCCCAGCCTGCCTATGGTCCCCCAGTGGCTAGAAATGGGGATAAGTGTAAACCGAGCCCTGGGTATCCTGCTCTGCCTTTGAGAAAATGAAAGCTCAGATGGGCCGATCTGGAATCTTCTCCTTATGAGGTCATCAGGAGCAAGGTTACCTCCCCTTTCTCTGCTTTGCCCACCCAGAGAATTTGGCCCACCCATGAGAGAGAGAGAGAGACGTCATGGTTTTCAAACAAGCAAAGTGGCAGTTGGTCAAGACCACAACCCCACCCTCCACCTTGCCCCCCCCCCTCTCTCCTCCTCAATAGCTACAGACACAGAAATGGCACATCCTAAGGAAAGATCATTGTGGGACTGGCTCTAGGTTTCGGGAAAGAGACTTCAGATACAGTATTAGGGTGACCACTAAGGTCTATATAAAAGAGACTTCAGATACAGTATTAGGTGACCACTAAGGTCTATATAAAAGAGACTTCAGATACAGTATTAGGGGACCACTAAGGTCTATATAAAAGAGACTTCAGATACAGTATTAGGGGACCACTAAGGCTTATATAAAACAGACTTCAGATACAGTATTAGGGGACCACTAAGGTCTATATAAAAGAGAGTTCAGATACAGTATTAGGGGACCACTAAGGTCTATATAAAAGAGACTTCAGATACAGTATTAGGGGACCACTAAGGTCTATATAAAAGAGACTTCAGATACAGTATTAGGGGACCACTAAGGTCTATATAAAAGAGACTTCAGATACAGTATTAGGTGACCACTAAGGTCTATATAAAAGAGACTTCAGATACAGTATTAGGGGACCACTAAGGTCTATATAAAAGAGACTTCAGATGCAGTATTAGGGGACCACTAAGGTCTATATAAAAGCATCCAAAAAGCAGCATGTGATAGGACCTTTAATCACAACAGGTGTTCAGAGTGAGAGCAGATTAGCCTGTCCTATTTTGCCATCTAATGTTCATGATTGGAACTTAATCTATAGATATGTAGATCTGGAGTCAATTATGAAGCCACATCTAATCCAATAATGCAGATACAATGCTAATACATAATAATAATGTCATGTAGGTTGAGCCTGTTATTTCATACCAAATGACAGAGTTTTCACTAAGGCTACATTTAAATTGCTACATTTGGTTTTTAAGCAAAGTTTTGAGCCAAAAGCAATCTCCATACATATAAGTGTTTTTAGCTCCAGTAGAAGAACTAATCTCAGTTTAAACTAACAGACCCAAACCGCATATCTCATCAACATTCTCTTATACTGGGCATAAACAGGAGGCAGCACATATACTCGGCACGATGCTGGTAGTTGCCATGGTAACATAGGAAGCTTAGTCTCAGAGGCCGAGACGTCATGACCCAATCAGGCGGCAAACATTGGCGTGAATATCGGGGTTGCCAAAGGTCTCCGTTTGCGGCCTTTAAGACTGCAACACAAACCCCGCAGATTCCAAATCAAAACAGCTCAGAAGTGTTTTCAAATGTCTCCGGTTTAGGGGTTTGGAAACACCAGAGCAGTGTGAAGGCGAGGTGTAAACGTAGAAAAAGATATTTGTTTTTAAACCAAAACCTAGCAATGTAAATGTAGCTTAAATAGAACTCAACAGCGTGGTTCCGGAAGTAATACAAATCCCATGGTTTCTCCATAAGGATTTTGATTATTAACCATACTGTCTAAACCATTCAGGGTAGTCTCACCACGAGCTCCGATGTTGTGAAACAAAGGTTTTTGATCCGGTAGAAGCTAGAAGTCTGTATGAAATCAACCGTCTTTTAAGAAAAACATGTTTTAGTTGCAATGTTATGGAGAAATATAATGCTACCCAAAATCCTAAGCATAACAGCGACTTCTGTGATTGGTGGAATTTGCTGTTACCATGGAAATGTTTACTGCATCCGCGAACCTGCAAACGGCTATAGCAAGCTGCTACCATTCTGTGATCGTTTATGTACACAGTCTGGTACCTTTGCCCTTTTTTTGCCGTTTTTAAGATGTTCTTTTCTGCCAAATGTAATGTGTTATGGTCGTGATTCATACAGTATCTATATATCATATCTAAAGAATTTCGCCAGATGTAGAAAGCCAAAACGATTGTATAGGTTGCTCAATGCACACCAAAAGACATGATATACATACACAGTGTGCAAATCAAAATAAATCATCTCCAAGTCAGTTATCAAAAACGTGCATCAACAATACATGCATCAGATCAATAACTTTAACTCTTACAACTGCTGAATTAATAGGCATTGTTAAATGTTTCGTAGATCAGATATAGAAAAGCAGAAGAAATTGCTTCTCATAAAGGAAAACACCCAGTCACCCAAACCTTGGTCCACACATGTCATTTAATTCACTGCACACCAGGACTCCAATCAGTGCTGCCGGTGTCAGAGCAAAGAAGCAACACAATCTCCAACCATCCAGAAAGAAATCTGAGTAGAGATGAAATCTGCTTCTCCTTTCATTACCTCTGGGCTCTTCAGGGTTTCACCAGGCTCCCACTGGGTTTTCTTTACGATTTTGCTAAGAGATAGGTACATAAATAGACTTGGAATAGTAAAGTAAAATGGCTTTTTGTGATGTTGTTGTTTCAGTATGGTATATGTGTTTGCAGTAGCTAAATGTGCGACCCACTGAGCACCAAATGGCAGTAATTAAAATGTTTCTTTGATCGACATATCAGTATGGAACGGTATCACACAAGCTGCAACCTTTAAGCCCAGTTCAGACCAAAGATTTGCAACGAGACGAGTTGAAACTTGCAACTTGTTGCAACTAGCCGGTCTGCAGCGTTCTGAAACCTGCCAGTTCACACCAATGATCGGTGTATCGTCTCCATAGCAGCCACTCTTTGCACTTCCGACTTTTCGTGACAATAACATTTGAAGCTATTGGCTGAGTTCTATACAGTCTTTGGTCTTTTCCTCGTCTCTTTCTTATGTGTACACATACTGTATATAAATGCTGGCCCTTAGACCCTTATAACCTAAAGCCAATCAAATTAAAGCATCAATGTATTCTGGTTGGACTGGTTGGACCGTCTAAACTTTGACATACTTGACCTTATTAATTCACCCAGGAAAGCATTCCATTCAGAAGAGACCAGCAGTCTTACATAGCACACTAACATATAACTATATATATTATAATACTTTATCCCTTGTACTTATATATGTATTAGTTTGTTTATTATTTACTTTATTTAGTTTTAATTATGTATCAATATCAACAATTTAAATAAGATTCTATTAATTTAATAGTTATTCAGTAAAGCCATATTTTGTTTGATCTACGCTCAAAGCAGTTAGAATAACACATGTCGTGGTGTGTTTGTGTTTGTGTTTGGAAGGTTTGGTTTGGTTCAGTTTGGCCTGTTTGGTTGGCCTTGGTCAGTTTGGTCTGCTAGTGTGGTTGGGTTTGGTCAATTTGGTTTGGTTTGACTTGGCCCGTTTGTTTTGTTCGTTTGATTTGACTTTGTCTGTTTGGTTTGGTCTATTTGGTTTGGTTTGGCTTGACTTGGTCCGTTTGGTTTGGTTTAGTCTATTTGGTTTGGTAGGTTCGGTTTGGCTTGATTTGGTTTGTTAGTTTGGTTGGTTAGTTTGGTTTGGTTTGTTAGTTTGGTTGGCCTTGGTCAGTTTGGTTTGGTTTTGCTTGGTCCGTCTGGCTTGGTTTGCTCGGTTTGGTTTTTTATTTGAATCTGGCTTGGTCAATTTGGTTTGGCTTGGCTTGAGTTGGTTGGTTTATTTTGGTTTGGCTTGGTCAGTTTGGTTTGGCTTTGGCTCTGGTTTGTTTTGATGAGTTGTGTTTTATGTTGTTTTAGTAGTTTGATTTGGTTTGGTTGTTGGAAAATACAATTTTTGTTTCTCACTGCCGATAGACAGCCAGACAGCGTCATATGTACATACGCATGTGTGTAAAAAAATCCAAATGATTCTTTGTTAAATTCGATTGTGGGTGATGGTACACGCAGCTGTGGCAGTGTACTAATGTGTGTACTGTGTATACACATTAGCAAATCACTCTCTCTCTCTCTCTCTATTGCTATACACACAAACAAGCACATCAGTATACCAAAACAGTGGCAGGTTGACTACTGTCTAGCTGCCAGAGTGTATGACGCCTGCTGTGTCACAGCAGCATATAATTATTCACTCAAGTAGTTTATACACACCACTAGATCTCTGAAACACACACACACACACACACCAACACACACACACACAAACCAACACACAAGAAAGCGTCCTGATATGAAACTGCCTCAGGTTCATACAGCAGAGTGACATCTTATTTGCATGGATTTAAACATTTAAACATGACTCAAACAAGCTGCTCTTCTCTACGGGACGACAGGCTGCATTTGTTTCACGATGAGGAGGAAAACTCTCAGAATCGGCCATCTCACACTGCCATAACAAACTGATGGCAAAACACAGCGTTGGCACTTCTTCCAGAGAACAAAGAGATACATCACACTCACACAAAAAATACATTAAAATACTTTTTTAAATGATAGTCAGCAGTCTGGCGGAGAGACATTGTTCCAGTGCCTGGCTTCCATCAGCATTTACATTACCTTTTCTTTTCTTTTTGCTGTCTGCCTGTCTAACCTTCTTTATGAAGTTCAAAAGACAATAGATGGATGTTGTTTCTTCGTCCAGCGTTTATGCTGTCATACGATTTTCTTTCGAAAAAAGACAAACTTTGTCGATGTCTTTGTTTAACTTTATGTGTGTCATCCATTTTCTATGACCTGATTTACCTGTTTTTGTCAGTGACTCACTCCATGACAGGCTGGATTAATTGAGGGTTCTTGATCAAAACCAGTCAGTCAGTCTCTAATCACTGGCTCAGGTGGTGATGTTCTGGCGTTTATGTTAAGACAGATTTATTTATGCAGCTCTTAATCCCAGTAACAATCTAAAAGGGCCTCACAGGGCCACATTAGACACCTGCCTACAGCAAGTTGACACAGAGAGAATCCCCCCCAAAAAACCCAAAGGAAAAAAAATCAAAGAAACCTTGAGAGGGATTACATGAGACAAAAGCCCCTTCCAGGGTTAAAAAGGCAGCAACGAGCAAATGACAAGGCATTACAGTGAATGAATGACACATTTTTAATCTATTTTAAATGTATTTTAAAGGGCATACATTTTGAGTCTCTAATGTTTAGGTGGTATGTGAGACCAAGGGTGTAACTTTGGTTTGAGAAGTCGGGGGGGGGGGACACAAAACAGGGGGTCTGGGAGTCCTCCGCCAATAAAAAAATGTTTTTCTATTTGAATCCCATTTCCTGCATTTCTTTATAAGTTTAGGGACTATGGTGATACAAAATCCAGAAAATAATGAAGTTGATCGTAATGATAAATTCTATCAGAAAAAAATCGTACTAAACTAAGTTTACGAAAAATGTCTTACTGTCTTTATTGTTAAAAATAGAGGCTGATCACCGAGACTTATGAATAAAATAAGTGGAGGGGGACACAAACTGGATTTGGAAAAGTGGGGGGTGACATGCCCCCCCTGTCCCCAGTGGAAATTAGCCCTAGTGTAAGGGCCGTTTTACAGTCACCGTAGCTGAGCTGGTGCGCGCCAATGTGACATCAAAATGACGTGAAATGATCTTGCTGGGGCGCCAGGATTTTGAGCACTCAAACGACAAAGCAGAAACAGGAAGCATGAACGAGCTCGGATGCCAGGACTCTCAGAGTGATTGCAAGTCTCTCTTGTAAACTTACTGAGTTAAGATGAGTTCTTTTATGGCGAATGAAAGGCTTGAGCCGACGACGTAGGTCATCCAATCAAATCAAAGCATTGACGTCAATGCTGCTGCCAGTTCTGCCGTTGTTTACCCTTTTTCTTCTTCTTCTAGTCTGTAGAAATAGCAAAGTCGGTAGCCTTTCCTCACAACCCAGTCTCACGGCAGAACGTGAAATGGTCACGTATTTATAAATCTATTGATTCGTGTTCACAGGGACGTTTTTGTTGTTTATTACATGGTGGCCAGAACAAAATGGTCTATAGGTAGATTCACGGGGAAAGCAAAAACCACACCCCGGGGGAGGACGCCTCACACGACGGGAGACGGCCGCGGGTGACGCGCGACAATAACGGGATGGTGGAGGTTGTGTTTAGGAAAAAAACAATGGGGAAAGGACGTCTCAAACACCGGGAAACTCACGCCGGAGACGGCCGCGAGAGACGCACGACAATAACGGGACGGTTAACGGGGAAACAAAACGGCACATGCGGGACGCGATCCCCGGTCTCTGGCGTGAAAGTCCGGAATTGTTTGACCCATCCACCACCCCAACCAACCTCCTTACGCGGATTTTTTGGCATTTAATACTACTCGCCACCGCAGACATACTATGACCACGACATATGCTTCCCATTTAAATACATTACTTAACATTTCGTCGTGGCCACCACGAATTAAATGACAAAAACGTCCCCGTGACCACAATTCAATAGATTCAAATTATGTGACCATTTCACGTACTGCCATGAGACCGGGCTGTTCCTTAATAGCGCCACCTCTGTTCAGGAGAAGACTGCAACTAGTGTCGCAAGCACCACGCGCAAGTATTAACAGTTACGGCGCTCCCATGACGTCACACTGGCGCTCGACAGGTCGGCTGCGGCCAGTATACCCTACGTTTAAGACTCAAATACATTCACAGTACATGCAAATAACTTTAGTCTTGTCGAGAGAACCATCTGGAAGGGCTTTACAACTGAACTTGCCATTCAAAGACCCTTGTCTTTATCCATTTCTGCTCAAGGAGGTCCCTTTCTGTTTCGGGGGAAGGGTGTCTTGAGCTGCTTTTTAACCTGCTGAGGACAAAAGACACACCGGCGAGTCTAAGCGATGTTTGACAACACTCCTACTCAAAAAGGGATATTACAAAATTTCATTTTAGACATTTATGTACTATTTTATTCATATATTATGCTACTTTTGTGAACCCAAGACTTGTATTAACTCATTTCAAGCACAAAAACAATTGAGTGTAGGTATGTTTTCACAAGTGATTTGAGAAATATTTCCACTTTAGGGCCAAATTATCTCTTTATACATTGCTCTGGAACAATTTTGGACATCACTATACAGAAAGCTGAGTTTGTTCCGAATATTTTGATATGAAAATCACAGGGATCAGATTATATGCAAATACCCTTGAAAGGAGAATTCAAGAAGATACCTAAAAATGCCATTAGACCTCAGAGTGTAGTTTAAAATGTACGCCTGTTACTCAGAACAGGAAATCTCTCTTCAGATCAAGTGTGTGAGCTATTACCTAGCGGCTGATAGAGGCAACATTGTGCAAAAACAATTTGATCCCAGTATGACATGCATTAAAGCAGCACAAGTCTTATAGCATGCAGGTGACAGTCTTATTTTCTGTTTTCAGGTATTTACCAGTTCAGAGTTCCTGAGTCGTCCGTGTTCGGCACTCCAGTTGGGAGAATCCTAGCCACCGACAAAGACATCGGGAGGAACGCCGAGATGTATTTCGCCATCGTCAGTGGAGACGGCATGGACATGTTCGACATCTCCACTGACAAAGACACCCAGGAGGGAGTCATCACCGTCAGCAAGGTGAGAGAAGCACCAAACTCTGGGCTCACTTTTTATAAAGTTTGTCCAGCGCTGGTGCTGGTGTGAAAACCAGATTTACAAACAGGAATAATTAGGAGAAAACACAATATAACATCTCCTAAAAAGGTTAATTATAAGCAATATACTGTATTACATGTGAGATAATACAATGAAAAGCAGCAGAGACTCGCAGAGTAAATTCCAGTAGTAGCAGATCAGTTGAGGGTTAAACTTTGACTGTTGAAACCAAACGATATGTTAATATAGACGAAAAGCAGATCTGTCCGATATGTTGTTTAAACAATATAGAAAATGATTCCCAATTTGTTTTCTACTGTCCCTTTTATTGTGAACAGTGTGATGCCTTATTTAGTAAGATACAGACAGGCACTGATTTAGTAAATATTGATTCTGCTCATAGAATGAGATGTTCACATGGGAAACATAAATTAGCCAGTTATCTCGTGAAGCCTGGGAGAAGAGGAAAAACGATCTTTACAGAGATGATCTGTACATATGTTTGTCTGTATTGTTGTTTATAATGTATGTATAATGTATAATGTAATGTATAATGTTTTCCCCACATGTTTTGTATATGCAAGACCGGAAGATGTCTGTTAAGCCCAGTTCAGACCAAAAGATTTGCTACGAGAAGGTCTACAACGTCCTAAAACCTGCCTGTTTACACCAATGTGACGTTGTATCTTTCGACCTTTAGGCATTTTTGTAGCTGAATACATCATTTGTTGCGTCTAAATATGTGGATGTGGATACCGTTAGTTATAGTGATGCTTGCTACAGTGCTCGCGGGCGGTCGTTGAGCCTCCGTCAAAAACTCTGCCATTTCGACCAGCTGACAGTCTGTAACATAGAAATAAAATGGATTATGGATCATTTTATTTCTATAGTTTGTAGCTGACTTTAGAAGCTGACTTCGCTATTGGCTGTCTAAAACCAACCTCGGGCGACTCGACAAGCTGAGTCGCGGCAACGCCATCAGCTTGATTGAGTCGAGCTGAGACCGGTGCAACTTTTCCCTGCACCTTTCTAAAACGGTTTTGTCCCGTCGATAATCTTTAAATAGCGGTGTCTTGTAATCCCATATGGGATGGGCCAAAGGTTTGGCATGCCACAGAAATAAACTAAAACAAAGTAGTAGGCCTACACCGAGTAGCACAGATTGAGAATAGAGATAAGCGCAGAAGTCCAACAGCATGTTTAGTAAATTCGGTGAAATCTGTTGCTTTCCTAATGCCCATGTTCCAATGAGGCCGGCTTTTAATTATCTTGATATTTTTCTCACGGCGTTGGTTGAATCCAATGAATTTTAAAGCAGTGATTCAGCGGATCCCACACTTTTGACTCATGAGGATCCTGCCCACGTAGTCTGTTTTACACGTACTGTTAAATATGCAAAGCCCGGGCATGCTTGACAGATGAAAGAAACCAAATTAAACGTATTCGTCTTTACCTTCACAAACCCCCAGTCCTGGCCTCTGCAGCAGGCACCAGCACACAGGACTCGCGCTTTTTTTCATCCCAGTGTCCTCGCACAGTGTGTGTTTACTGATGTGCAATATAAATTGATATTTAGAAATTCTTTTGTTCCTCTTGCTGACACAACCTCAGGAAAGAGTTGAGCTTGAACAAAGAAGTAATGATATTCTGTCAGCAGGATACGAGATGAGGACAATATCCAGGATTCCTTCAAGGGAGAAAAGGCAGATCATGTAGAGATGTTCAAGTAAATCTCAAACCACCGTGCAAAATTGTCACAGCTGCTGTCAAGAGACACATTTAATCAACATTATTTCCACTTTTGAAAAACTATTCTCACTCGTCATCACATTGGACGTGTCAGCTGCCTAAATCACATTTTTATTAACGTTAGATTTCCCTGTGTATCAGCCTGTGCTGTTCGGTTCGTTCTTTTATCATTCAGACAGTCCTGATACAATAAGAGATATGTTCTTACATTCCTTAAATCCTGCCTTTGATGCTCAACTTCTCAGCTATCAAATTAAAAGATATATTAAAGTAATTCCCTAGCTGGATTACAAGTAAATGTGATGTTCTGCGTGGTATCAAGCCTACTGTTACTATGACTATGTAAAGTATAAAAGACTTTCTGTAGGGTCCAGGTTGAAAAAAACTTTACGTCCACACGTACCAAAACAACCTTCCCTGGCATCGTGTCAACAATATTTGCGTCCAAACGGATCCATTTGTAAATGACTCAACACACTACTTCATATTCCAGGCCTATAGGTGGCACTGTTTCTGCTACAGAAATTCACGAAAAAACGGAGAAGAAGAGGCGGAGCTTGCGCGCTATATAAACAAAAGTGCTTCTTCAGGCAGTACGTTTACAGGATTGGCCCCTTAATCCCTCCTGTGTATCCTCTTTTTGTCTCTTTGCAGCCTTTGGATTTTGAGAAGAAGCCGTCGTACACAGTAGAGATCCAGGTCCAGAACACCCATGTGGACCCTCGCTTCATTTCCGCAGGCTCCAAAGACATGGCCACGGTTCGAATTGCCGTGGACGACGTGGACGAGCCCCCGCTGTTCGACAAAGCCAGCTATCTGATGGAGGTGAAGGAAGACGCTGCAGTAGGCGTGGCTGTGGGCTCAGTCAGTGCCATGGACCCCGACGCAGCTCGCAGCATGGTCAAGTAAGGAAACACCTCAGTCCAATGTTTATTTTTAAAGGTCCCATGGCATGACAATTTCACTTTATGAGGTTTTTTAACATATATATGCGTTCCCCCAGCCTGCCTATGGTCCCCCAGTGGCTAGAAATTGTGATAGGTGTAAACCGAGCCCTGGGTATCCTGCTCTGCCTTTGAGAAAATGAAAGCTCAGATGGACCAATCAGGAATCTTCTCCTTATGAGGTCATAAGGAGCAAGGATACCTCCCCTTTCTCTGCTTTGGCCGCCCAGAGAATTTGGCCCCCCCATGAGAGAGAGACATCATGGCTTTCAAATTAAAAAGTGGCAGTTGGTCAAGTCCACACCCCCCACCCTCCATCTTGCCCCCCCCTCTCCTCCTCAATAGCTACAGACACAGAAATGGCACATCCTAAGGAAAGCATCAGATACAGTATTAGGGGACCACTAAGGTCTATATAAAAGAGACTTCAGATACAGTATTAGGGGACCACTAAGGTCTATATAAAAGAGACTTCAGATACAGTATTAGGGGACCACTAAGGTCTATATAAAAGAGACTTCAGATACAGTATTAGGGGACCACTAACGTCTATATAAAAGCATCCAAAGAGCACCATGTCATGGGACCTTTAAGATGACAACACTAAACTGCCTATAGACTTCTCAGAGGCACTTTGGGATTTCAAGTTTATGGATTTCTTTAGTTCATTTTCTGCTCTCTCTCTCTCTCTCTCTCTCTCTCTCTCTCTCTCTCGACTTTAGATCAGATTTACATGGTCTGTATCATACTATGAGATATTTGCTGATTTTCCCATGCCCAAGTGAGCAAAGTCTTTAGCAAATTGTGTGAAATCCAGCTTTAGTTTCCATTCACGGACTACAGCTTCTGTCAACTTTACTTTGTACTTTGGTTTTTCTGATGGATTGACACAGTGGTAACTAATTTAAACAAGGATAGGTGAAGAAATGTGGTGATCACGATTCAGATAAATGTGGAAAAATAGGGTGAATCCGTGGCGTGTCACTCACTGCGCATGGAACAGTCTTTTCTCTTGCAGCCCTGCTTTGCGATCGTAATGAGTCATGCATTTGCTCCTTTAAAATCCAACTGAAAATAAATCTTGTATTTTTCTCTGCTTATATTTTGTAGCCTATAGCCAATCGCATCTTTATTTAAAACTGTATTTTCATGAAGCAGAATTGTCACTGCTCTACACACTGACTTACAGCAGCCTGAAACACAAGAGCTTTGTAATTGATGTCTCCTTCATATCTACAGATAAGGGCTGGTCTTGTCCTGCACCTTAGCTCAAAAGCTAACATCAGTTTTGGTTAGATTCAGGCTAGATAGCTAAGCTATCCAGCTGTAGCACACACAAAACGTACCAGCAAAGGTCAGTTAAGATGCTAAATGGTCCCTATTCTTTGGTACCGCTGCTAACAAATTGGGATTTGTCCAGGGATTTTAAGCTACAAATGCAGCAGCACAAATGTGCTTTGTCTTGACAGAAAAAGAGCATTTCTGAATTTTCTGAAGTCTCAGCAAAACCATGTTGAAATTGGATGAAGTCTGACTTCAAATGGACCTGGATTCTCTAAAGGCTTCTGAAGAGTTCTGATAAGAGTCTGAAAGGAGAGGAAACAGAGGAAAAATATGAAGTAGGTTTAAAGATAGGTGGTATAGTGATCACTGTTAGGATTATAGACCTGCAGACTACACAGATGTGTGTGAAAACTGCTGACTACATACACATCAGAAAGCTGCACATCCAGGCTATAATCAAACCCCTCGCAGCAAAGGGCTGCAGGTTGGATTCAAACTCGAGCTGCTGCAAAGGACTTAGCCTACATGGGGGTGCACACTCTTCTAATGATTCCAAAATGAAATGACTAAAGCCCTGGGCAATGTGATCTGTTGCTGCAGGTATGGAAACTATCCAGTCTAAACAGACAAGGTAAAAATAAACAATCATGATTAAAGAAATGCCATTATACCAGAGCATGTTTTTCTCCCATCCCGGAATGCTATTTGGACGCCAGACCCTCTTCCGCAGCACTGTGGAGGAAGGTCTGGCAATGCTAGACTACTAACCAACCCTGGGACTGGCTCACTCTTGTCTTGAAGAAGCTAATGCTAGACCACCAGACTGGAGTTAAGGGTTGGCAGCCTACCTGGCCGTCCTCCACCGCTCTCGGCGTCCTCAGGTTTCGGCCAGCCCGTTCCTTTCCATTCGTCAGTTGGCGCAGTATCCAACAGTGATGCCACTCGCTTGACAGTTCATTTGGTAAACGTATAAAGACGCGGACATAATAACATAAACCTGAAGAAGGGGGAATCGTCAGTTAAACTCTCAATCCGGCGGTTTCTCTTCAACAACCCGCCGGCACAGGTGGACCACGCCCACCCCACTCAGGCGGCCAATGATAGCTAACAGACTGTATTATGACATGACATGATGTATAGATGGATGGATGACAGCAGTTATGAGTGCGGAGCTGAGCTTTGGCAGGCAGGACAGGCACAGTTGGAGACTGGAACTGAGACCTTATTTCTTAACGTTTAAAGCCGGCGAGTTGATGAGGAACTTTTTCCAATTAAAACAGGCACGGATCCATGGAGGGCTCTTAAAATGATGTGTCACAAGAACACACACACACATACACACACTTCCAATTATTCCTGTGTTTGTGCCTTTGTGTATGAGACTGTATGATCTATTCTCAGTGAAGTATTATTTTACCGTTGAGTGCTTTCTAATTACGATCGAGCCTGGATGAGCGGACATTTCTTGTATTTTCCTATATGTCTTTATGGCAAACCATGATTAAGATTGAATGGTACATAATTAAGAGCTGATAGCAGTTTGATGTTGTATTTTTGGAGTGAAACCAGCTTTGATCAGACACTGAACATGTTCGCAGACACTGCAATGTGCACTTCCTGTTTCCCAGAGCAGTTTGTCTCCACTTTGACAGACAGGCGGAGAAGACAGGAGCAAAGGCATCTCAGTTCTATTATCTATGGAGTGCTCTGAAGCTGTGAATAGCTGCATTCAGCAACTAGTTCAGAAATAGAGATTTCTCTGTGAGCAGTCCACAGACAGTGGGAAATAGATTTTCAAGTAGTTGTGATGTTCTCAACAGGCTACAGTTAGAATAAGAGGGGAGGGCAGAATGCAGCAACACAATTATGGGATTCCTGTTGTAAGAATATCAAGGTTGGCCGTTGTTGTTTTTTTTCTTTGTCTTTGTCTTTTTTTGGCTTAATAATTCACTTCAGAGTAGGGCTGCACCATATGAGAAAACTAGTCTTGCATTGCCAGACCCTCCTCCACAGCACTGCGTAGAACACATCTACGTTTAAAAGTTGTTTTAGTCGTGCAACAGAAAACTCAGATTGGACAGATAGTCTAGCTAGCTGTCTGGATTTACCCTGCAGAGATCTGAGGAGCAGTTAACCATAGTCCTCAGAAATCCACCGGAGGTTAGAACGACAACACAAAGAAAGCAGAAGGTAAAGGACATGCGGCACTATACTATTCTATACAGCACTGGAGCATTCCTGGTGTGGATATGGACTATGAGAAAACATTTGCGATAATGTTGTTGAATATCGTGGTAACCATATTACTTGCAATAATTAAACAGATATTAAAGTGAACTCCGTTCTGCCTTTCTGCTGCTTTCAGTATCCTGCTAAAATGTTCAGTAGTTCTGGCATTTTTTATCTTTGCTATCTTATTTCATTTCATCATATTTTTTTTATATTTTATTTATTATTTCTAGTAAATGTTTTTGTATTTTTGGTTTGTGTGTGAGTGAGTATGTGTATATCTTTGGTAACTTGCTACTTACTGCTTGTCACAGAGTATTTTCCCAGTTTGGGATTAATAAAGTCCATCTATCTATCTACATGTCTATCTATCTATCTACAACATAATAGTTGTTGTTTTAAAAACAAATAAAAGGGAATGTTTTCCGACATTCTTATATTTAACAAATTGAACATTGATTTGAATATAAAAAGCACTACTAAAAAAAAAAGACAGTGACATTTTAAAGTGCAGTTTTCTACCGATATTTTCTTTCAACTAACACAAAAAATCTCTGAGTGTCTCTCGCGATAAGTCGCAGCATTTAGCGATGTGTTTATTGTGCCAGTTGATATCGATGACTAAAAATAAATAAACTGAGAAGACCTAGTGCCGTCTAAAGTCAAACAAGTGAAATCAAAAGTAGATAGGCCCTAGGCCATTTAAAAATTGCATCGCAATTCATTTTTTGTCATAACCTATTGTAGTCTGTACACATTTATATACATTTTTAACCGATCCACGATGCATCATTACATCCCTACCCACAGTGGAAACATTTCTATAACTAGTTTCTTTTGGATGATTAGAAACATTATGCTTTTGTTTTGTCTGGCCAGAGGGTCAGTGGCTCATTTATACCACAAAAAAATCCTGTGGGAAGCAATAAAAGCGCTTTACACAGCAGTTCAGGCCCACAGTAATGCAAAGTTTATGAGCTGACTTTGTACCTTTCCACAGCTTTAAAGACTTAAAGCTATAGTGCGTAGTTTCTGTCCCCCCCATGAGGAATTCTAAGTAATGACAACAACACTGTCGGCGCGTCCACATGATACAAGCCTTACGTGATCGTGCATGTTCCCCCACCCCTCCCCCACACCCTCCCCCCACGCAGTTGCTAGTAGCCAAGGAGGACACCGGGGATTAAAAGAACATGATCAGAAGAGGTCATTATCTTCACTCGAGTTTTTGCGTGCGAAAGTCGCCGGACGCCACAATCTTCTGAACATAGTCATACTGAGAAATCCAGAGAGAGTTGTGTGGAGCTGATAGTCTTAATTAGCTTTGTAGCAACTCATTTGGTGATGGCTTGAATGTAACGGACGTTCATTAATATCAAAAAGATACGCACAAAAGCTTTAAACATATGCACAAATAACTCCACAATAGGGATGGGTATCGCTCAAAAATGTTGATACCGGTACGAATACCGTGACTTCCATACCGGTTCCTAAACGATACTTTTTTCGATACCAATTTTATGAAACAAAAAGAAATTACAACATTACACATTATGGCGCAGATATTTTTCTTTATTTTTCAGCTCCTACTACGTGAGCCCCATCTCTGTGCGTGCCTCTACGACGTGTAACGTTAGGCAGCCAATCACAAGCATTATTAGATCTTCATAGAAGCATGCTGCGTGTTTATTGGCTCACTGACGCTGATGAGATTTACTCCTTAGGTTTTGATATTGGGCATTGAGTGATGATACTCAATACTTTAGAGGCAATTTGGTCAGTGTCTAAAAAGTATCAAATTCGGGTACCCAGCCCTACTACACAATCACTTTGGACGGGGCTCTGTCACCATGAGCTCTCCTCCATCACAGATTGAGAGAAATTAATTATTCTCCCTGTTTTGGAGACTCTCTGGTGGGGCTGCACAGATACAACAAGGCTCACAGTAGTCCATCCCAACCCACTGGCTTAACTTATCACTTTCTCTCTGTCTCCCTTGTTGCAGGTACTCTATCGACCGCCGCACCGACATGGACCGCCTGTTCAACGTCCATCCGGGGAATGGATCTGTGTTCCTGCTCAGAAGCCTGGACAGAGAGGAGACCGCCTGGCATAACATTTCAGTCATAGCCACTGAGTTCAGTAAGTCCAGCAGGGGCCGGGGCTATTTACAGCGATGATGTGATGTATTGATGTGGAGTAGAAATGTATGGAGCCAGACAGAATGTCTGCTACCACAACGTATCAATCACATGTACGGATAGTTTTGGTCCAGGATCTGAGGTTACAACCCCACTAATGAGTTTTGGTTTAAAAAATTAATATCTTTAGCTACATTTATGCATAGGCATAATTTATAGAGGGGGGGTTAAGTTTTTGGACATTTTTGTCACTCTTTTTACAGAAAATGTCCGTAACGTTATTCACAGTTGTATTTCTGTTTATTTACATTTCTAATTGCATTATGGGACCTTGAGCTGTGCTTCCACAACTTTTGGCGGCCATGGAGGTTAGATTGGGAGATTAAAGAACGGATTTCTTTTCATAAGTTTACTAACTGAGCAGCTTTGTATGAGATCATTTAAAATAGCAGCAGAATTTTCTGTATTTTCAGGAACACACAAAATGTTTAAAAAATGAAGTCTAGGTAATGAGCTGCCACTTCTTTTTCTTTTATTTTAAGGATTTATTTCTTAGAGTGTGACATATCCGCCTCTATGATTTATGCTGAAATGTCATTTGTGTAATCCACAGACCTAAACGTGAACCGTCTTGACTGTAATAACTTTCCACAGAGTAAAAAGTTCGTACTATCGTGCTGTGTGTCAACAACAAGGTGTGCAGCTTGTCTGTTGAATGTCCCTTTTTTAAATGTATAAGGACCGGAAAAATCTCCATTGTACTGAGGTGAAAGCCCCTATTTCATAAATGGATATCTCAAAACCTAACAACTAAAGAAATTAACTTTATATTTGTCCAACACCTCAAGCATTCATATTTTTTTTAGCATTCACAACAGCAGGTGTTACTTATCTCTGTTGAGGTTACAACATCAGAAACATGCTTGTGTTCCATTAATTACAGTCAAATTGCCCAGAGAGTTCATCCATTTTTATATCGTAGCGTATGCACATTTGACAGAGTGAAAACAAGTAATGGGAGCTTACTTCCTCGTCTCTGCAACCTGTTTCTAATTCCTCCTCTTGATCCCCTTTTCCTCCAAATGCGTTTCCTTAACAGACGCTCTGGGATTAGTTCCAGGTTTGGCCATGCTGGTATTTTAAAGACACAGCTTGTGAACAAGAGGGAAAAATGGAAAATGCGGGCTTATGAAAGTCGATGACTAACTCTAACTTTCTCCCTCATCAGCTATGACAAGGCGCCCTTTAGCAAGGCAATATGCTGCTCAGTGGTAGCTATCAGGACTAGTAATGGTTGAGGTTGTAGCAGACAGCTCACAGTCTGAATGTGTAGAAGTGTGTGAAAGTGGAGCAGAGTGTTCAGTTTCCCCCCGTGTTTGCCATCCAGATAACCCCCGTCAGAGCAGCCATGTCCCCGTCTACATCCGCCTGCTGGACATCAACGACAACGCTCCCACCTTCGCCACCACGTATGAAACCTACGTCTGTGAGAGGACGAAGGCCGGCCAGGTACTACAGCTTGATCACTTTCAGCTATTGGAAAGGAGAAATATTGTCAGAAATCAGAAAAGGTGTTTATTGCCACAGTACGTTCAACCTACGTGGAATTTGCCTTGGTGATAGATGCATATATATATATATATATATATATATATATATATATATATATATACAAACAAACATCAATAAGAAATTAACAATAAATACAGAAACAGAAACTAAAAGATACAAATATATACAAAATAGCTGTTTAGTATAAGAAAAAGGAGGCTGGGTTTAGTGCAGAATGCAAAGAAATGTTTATTAGGTACAATGGGCAGATGTATAGTCCAGGATGAAGGTTGGTGAAAAGTGTAGTGACTAGGGATGGGGGGGAGGTTTAAGTCAACACCAGTGGGGGTCTGGGGCCTTGTTAACAAGGCTGACTGCAGAGGGGAAGAAAGCGTTTTTGTGGCGTGAGGTTTTGGTCCTGATGGACCGCAGCCTTCTGCCAGAGGGGAGCTGTTCAAACGGTTTGTGAGAGATACAGTAGCTCATATATCGTATAGCTCAGATAGCTAGGCAGAAGGACTGAGAAATTAATTTTTTTTTTACCAAATCACTATGTTAGGGGTATCACAGAGCAGTCAACTCTTCGAAAAATTCGACCATCAGAATCAGAAACGTGTTTATTGCCACAATAGTTACCCTAAAGGACGTGGAATTTGCCTTGGTCATAGGTGCATACACACACAAACAAACATATTAAACATGAGTAAGAAATAAACAATAAATACAGAAACAGAATCAAATATATGCAATATAAGCTGTTCAGTATAAGAGAAAGGAAGCTGAATGGGTATGGTATACCAATCGATTTGGGTTCAATAGTATTTTATTTACCATATCCAGGATTAAATACATGCACTTGAGCACACTTATTTTTCATGAGGGTAAAAAGCAGAACTATGAAGTTAATAATCTTCAACGAATGATATGAAATGCATGAAGGTAGATTCTGTCTTATGAGAACAGCGTGAAGCAATCAGCAAGCTCATCTACCAGAGAACACTTATTACATTGTCGCTTTTGCATATAAAGGTGTTAGAGAGTGGTGTTTCTTTGTCTAGCAGACAATCCATAGCCAGTGCAGAACTGGCTTGCAGAGAGCACATTAATCAAAGAAGTTACTCACAGAATTAACATTAATCAGCGACAGCTGACTTAATCTGTTTGTCATTTTAACCAGCACGTAGAGCTGCTTTTTTACTTTGCCTAATTGACTGAATTCTCTTTCCAATAGGAAACACCTTTGAAAAACATTTTATCAGTCAAAAATCTGAATTGGAATGCTTTAAACATGTACTTAGTGTAATTGTATTAATTTAGTACCACCTGATATGAGTCATCCCACTGTACTGTATAGGATGCAACGAATGTGATTAAAGCGCACAAGCAAATATGCACATACTGTATTCACACACACACACACACACACACACACACACACATACACTCCTGCAGCTGTAAAGCTGATTGGCTATGCCTAGAGACCACTCAGTTTCTTCTTGTGTCGCAGCTGACGAGCTAATCTGACAGGAGCTTTAACACATGAAGTATTGTAAATAGGGTTTTTCATCTGATATTATGCAACAATTAATAGGATAAAAACACAAATCTGTATGTGTAATCACACACACACACACACAAACAGGTTAAATATAACACAATTAGGTACAATTATGCTACACGATGCTGATGCCACACACGCACACTTAGCATCATCTTGACATTCTTCAGTATGGTGGCGCGCAGCCATTGGTCTTCTCAGGTCCCTGTCATCCTTTTATCCTTTAATTCCTCTGGCCTTTCAACTGTCTATCAATGTTAATCATCTGTATTTGTTTGCTGGATATGCTCCTCTGCTTCCCTCGGGCTCTGGATTTGCTTAGTGTGTACAGTACGCGTGCGTGTGCACGTGTGTGTGTGTGTGTGTGTTATTGCCACAAATCTTTGTTAAAGCCTTTTTAATCTCTCAGCGAGTGTCTCCCATTCAATTAAATATGACTGTAGTTATAAAGTTGAAGAAAATTACACAGTCACCAGCAGAGTGGTCTGCTGGTAAATAATTAAGTGTCAGGTATATAAAGTTGGCATCCAGTGTGAGGTCAGATTCTCACTGTGAACAGAAACTCTAACCCTGCCAGTCCTTTTCACTCATTGACTGCTCTTAATTCACTTAACTCCACTGGGATGCTCGTGTTGATTGGCTGTTGGTGTCTCTGACAGCGGATCCAGACGGTGAGTGCTGTCGATGCCGATGAGCCGTCAATCGGACACAAGTTTTTCTTCAGCCTGGCTTCTGAGGGGACCCACCGCAGCAACTTCACTGTCCGGGACAACGGAGGTAGGCAACACTTAGACCACATACAGGCTTACTGATCACTGACATGAGTGTAGGGCTGCAGCTATCGATTATTTTAGTAATCGAATATTCTACCGATTATTCCATCGATTAATCGAGTAATCGGATAAGAAACACTTAGTAAGAAATACTTAGTAAGCAGCAATAGTAAATATTTATTATTGCCGTTTACTAAAAAAAGGAAACCTGTAGCTTGTGTATATATACAAAAGACAGGTTTCCTTTTTTAGAAAAAGTAAAAAAAAATGATTGCCAAATTCCAAGACCCTTAAAAAAACAAAAACATTACAATAGTACATTTTTGGTGGCCCAAATGTGGCCCAAACACGCTGTGTCTCCAGCAGCAGCTAAGTTTCCAAACATTTAGAAGCAAACTAATAAACGGTTAGACTACAAACCGACAGCTTTCGTTTTAGCTTGTTGGTAAAACATCGCTATTAGCAGAGTAGCATGCTGTAGGCTAGTTGTGTAAACAGCGCGGTGGACGAGAGCAGCAGACGTTATCTACCTTGTGTCGGGTTGGCTCCGTGGAATGGATGAGTACTCTAGATGTTTGTTACGGAGATGATGTAGCAGCATGTTTGCAGCTTAAAATGATCCCAAACTATCTGTGATTTTCTCTTGCCTGTCTCTCCTCTTAGACCCTCGCTATTTTCGTCTTCTTTTATTTGTAATCGGGGCCGTCTTGTGTTTATATACTGTCCGTGCTTGTGTTGTGTCCGCAGAAGCGCAAACCTCATGTGCGCTAGTAATAATCCTCCGTGCGGAAACACAGTGAGCCGTACAACCTTAATTACATTGATTTTACGAAGCTTCGAGGCAAAGAATTTGCTTCGAGCATTTTTTGTAATCGAATTATTCGAGTTATTCGAGGAATCGTTGCAGCCCTACATGAGTGCCTTTATTTAATTGGATAAATGATATGGAACACGTATTAAACAAAGGTCATTGCTAGAGATGGTCCGATACCAGTATCGGTATCCGATACTGCCTAAAACGCTGGTATCGGTATCGGGAAGTACTGGAGTTTATGCACCGATCCGATACCACGTAATAAAGCCCTAAAGAAAATCTACGTTAAAGTAATTTGTTTATGTTCTTTTTCCGTTATAACTGACTGTCTGGAGAATAAAAGAAAGTTCTGGGGCATTCATTGTTTTTGTTTGTTCATGTTTCACAAAGAGTTTAACCTGAGACAGACAGGCAACAAAGATAGAAATAATATCACATCCATACAGGGATAGTAGTATACAGCTGTTATATCATATCACATCTATACAGGGATAGTAGTATACAGCAGTTAAAACATAATAAAATATATGACATACTGGTATCGGATTGGTACTCGGTATCGGCTGATACGCAAGTTCACGTATCAGAATCGGTATCGGGAAGCAAAAAATGGTATCGGTATCTCATTTGCATTTGCCTAATTGTGAACTGCTTCAACAACCTCCACAATGGAACAGCAAGGCATGCTGAGCTTTTTCTTTTGATGGACAGAAACAAGACAATAACAAGTCATTGAAAAACATTTTTTCTAAATTATAGAGTGTGGTCTAGACCTACTCTATCCATAACGTTCGCTGAGATAACTTCTGTTATGATTTGCCAGTACCAATGAAATTGAACTGAACTGAATTGAGTTGAGATAGAATGAGTGACTTCTACCTTGTCGCACCCACATTTCTTTAGCACGCTGCTGTGTGACAAAAGTGTCTCAAATACTGTGCGCTGCACGTCTGCTACAATGATACTCTCTTCAACTCAGATAACACTGCTGGCATCCTCACACGTCGAGCCAGCTACAGCCGCCTTCACCAGAGCATCTACCTGGTTCCCGTGGTGATCACCGACGGCGACTACCCCATGCAGAGCAGCACCGGCACTCTCACTGTGAGGGTGTGCACTTGCGACCGCGAAGGCAACATGGAGCTGTGTAACGCAGAGGCTCTAAGCAGCTCTCCTGGTCTCAGCACCGGGGCGCTCATCGCCATCCTCCTGTGTGCCATCATACTGCTGAGTAAGTATGGGGCAATACAGTGTGTAATAAGACAAATAGTAGTAGTCCATGTTCGTAGATGGGCTGTTGTTGTATTGCAATATGTGACATGGAAATAACAGATGTAAAAAAAAAAATGTAGTAGAGCTGCCAAGATGAATCGATTAATGGATTAATTGTCAACCATTAATCGCCAACTATTTTGATGGTCGATTGATCGGTTTGAGTCATTTTATTTTTGAAAGAAAAGTCAAAATTCTCTGATTTCAGCTTCTTAAATGTGAATATTTTGTAGTTTCTTCACTGACAGTAAACTGAATATCTGTTTTATCTTTGAGTTGTGGACAAAAGACATTTGAAGACGTCATCTTGGACTTTGAAAAAAAATTTTTTTACCGTTTTCATTTTATAGACCAAACACCTAATTGATTAATTGAGAAAATAATCATCAGGTCAATTGACAATGAAAATAATCGTTAGTTGCAGCCCTAAAAATGTAAGAAGGCCCTAGAGTTTCTGATATCTCAAGTCAATTTATCGGCTATGTCCATTTATTAAGACGTTAAAAATATAATGAAACATAACTTTAAAAAAAAAAATAATAATAAAGATAACAGAAGAAAACAAAACGTAAAAAGAGAACAACTACAAAATATAGTAAAATAGCAGGAAATGTATTGTGACAGAACCGTAAGATATGTGCAAATGACATGTCGCATGCATGATCACACTTCTGTCCCCGCATTGCAGCGGTTCCATTTGTACAGAATTGAAAGCACAAGCAGCCCTTGTTCTTTCTCATTTGCTGTAATGGAAAACAATGTTGGTTTCGGAGCTCCAGTCTGCCGCCGCTGTTTGTCAGAATCAAACTTTACATGTAAATGAATGCATCTCATCTGCCGCCACATCCCCACTTATCCTCTTATTCATGCAGTGGTCACACACCACTGGGCTGCTGGTAAAAATGAATACATATTTATGCCTCTGAAAGTGCAGTCATTGCAGACTTAGTGGACACAAACCAGGGACGAGTTGAGGGTGCTGGGAGAAAGTCTATTTAATGATGTCATGCTAAATGCTGCGCCACATTCATGTTTTTTTTGTTTTTTTTTGCATTCAGGATAATTTATATCTAATAGTTAGCAGCAACATTTTACACCAATTTTAGAATGTTTTACAGACATCGAAGCTGAACACTAACATGCTGTATGTCAAAGCAGCCGCAGCAACTACACACTGAAGTGAAGTGTCAGTCACGAAAACTGCAAAGAGAGGCGTTGTTTTGACGGCAGGGATAACCTGGTTAAGGCAAATATTTTACCCTAAGTCCTGGTGTGCTTGCACAAAATGCATGTTACCAAATGTCTAGAAACATCTTTAATGGCAGTTATCAATTTCTTATTAAACTCTAGTGCGTAACTTTTTGATATTAATGAAAGTCCGTTACATTCAAGCCGTTGCCAAATGAGTTTATAATTAATAATAATTAAGAATATCAGCTCCACACAACTGGCTACACTCTCATACAATGGCGATGGCTGCACCTGATTGGACGAAAGCTTTGGAAACTTTCTCTGCTTGTACGAAAAAAGTTCAGCAGAAACATTTTATGCGAGAAATAGGCTATGCAGTTGATGAATCTGTCTTCATTTTAGATTGACAATGGTTCATTATTAAAAGAGTTTCAGGTGTTTTCGAGAAGCGGAGAGTTGAGCTGGACGCTCCTGATTTACATAAAGTAGCCTGAATTCAACTTTATGCAAATGAGGAGCTGGCAAGTCGACACCTCGCTTCTCGAAAGTCGCCACAATGCTACCGAAATGCATTGCCCACATAGGCAACGAAGGGGAAGTGGACAGTGGACATGTACAATAACTCACACAAAGACAAAATCATTTAGACATGTATCTTTACCAGGAAGAAGAGCAAAATGGTGCCACTAGTTCTCAGTCTGGTTCCTTACAGAAATCTGACTGTGTCGAATTATATTCAACATGGTAGTCAAAAGACAGCCTTAAGGTGTAGTATTTTAGTTGTATTGAAATGCAAATGAATGTATTCATCATCACTTAACCATCATATCATTTTAGTTTTGCTCTTCCCCACCCCAGTTGTCTATCTTTCACCAGAAATCTTTGTCTCTATCTACGCTGTACATGTTGTACACTAACTGCTTACTTTAGATACTAATCTTTCTCCTTCTGTAGTTGTATATCTACCTTGACTCATTCTCTGAGTATCTGATATTCTCTCATTCACTTCACAGCTCATGCTCCTCTGCTTCTTTGCAGACATTTATTGCTGTGATTTGCAGCGCAACTGTGCAAGCTTTCTCGGTTATTTCAGTTCCCTGACCTTAACTCCTCCTCTGCTCTTTCTTGTTGCCACTGTGCTCGGGCTTGATTTAAATTCAAACTGGCCTGCATGCTCTTAGCCAATCAAATGTTCTGCATGATTATGTATGGCTGAGCCCTCTCTGAAATCAAAGGCTGCCGTCCTGTCTGCCTGTAACCGGCCTGTGCAGCCCTATCTGTAATTGTAAGATAGTACTCGCCAAGTTAATTGCTTAGATTTGGAAATCTGGCAACATCTTTAAAAGGAAATCCAAACACAGTCAGACAGGAAATCCCCAGGTTAGCCAAAAAAAAACTAACATTAATAGTTGCATTGTTACCCAAACTGTCTGTTTCTTTTTGTTCTCTATCATATCGAGACTATCTCTCCACAGAGTTACATATTCTATATGTACGGGGGACTGACCCACTGGGGCAGTTGATGTGGCTACCACTTTAAGACACACCACTACGTGGCCCATGCTTGCGCATAAAAGGCCCAGGCGTGCATGGGTTTACTGATTTACATTGATTGGAACGCTATCCGAGCAGCCTTGCCCTGGAGAGATAGTCTCTTCACGCAGAGATCCAAGGTTACCCTGTAACCAAACATTATATCCATCACTGTTTACAGATCCACTCGATTCAACTTTGACTTATCGTGCTATCTGTCTTACTTAGGGCAGCCCCATACACACATACACACATAAAATAATAGTTATACACTTTATTCATGTAACACCTTTTATACAGAGTGTAGCTCAAAGTGCTTTACAACAAATTGAGAAACCACAAAACCAAACTAAATCACGCAAATTTAAACAGACGCGCGTGTAATAAAACCAAACAATCAAATGAGCATCAAACAACAGAGGCAAATATCAACAACAGGTATGCAAGAACAATAGAATATGTAAAAGATCCAAATAAAACAAGGGGAAAGCATTGGAGCAATAAAACATGTGAACTATGATAATAAAAGCAAACAACTGACAAATAGTTAAAAGCGGTGCTGAATAAAAACATTTTCAATATTCGTTTCAAAATGTTCCCGGAGCTTGCATCTCTGATAGATAGAAGATTGGGTTGCGTGTTCCACAGTTTTGGTACATAGTTAAAAAAGGCTGAGCTGCCAATTTTTTAATATCCATGACAGTTTGCAGGATCTAAGAGGCCGTGAAGGATTGTAAAACGACAAAGAATTGCTAATGTAGGCTAGGGAATCGACCAATACTGTTTTTTAAAGGCCGATACAGATTTTTAGTAGTTAATGAAACCGATAATGGATATTTGGAACGGATATGCATTTACTTTGAAGATTTTTAAACTCCAACACAAAACTTTTTTGAAATGCTTGAAGCAGTTATTTAATAAATCAGAAACTTTCAACATAATATACAGTAACAGAGAGTCAGATAGTGCTGTGGGCGGGACATTAAGTCAGACTCGGTGGTGGGTGAAACCGGAGCAGAGGGACACACACAGAGCTGTAGCCGAGCCAAAGTAGACCACTTTTTAATTCATTAACTTTATCGGTTATCAGGCAAATAAAACGCAGATACAGATCATCTGCAAACTGACGTATGCTTGGCCAGAAAGTGGTCTCCGGCGGTAACTCAGTTCACTTCGACAGTACCCGCAAATAATTTAAGTCTTGTCGGGAGAACCATCTGCAAGGGCTTTGAAACTGAACTTGCCGTTCAAAAGACCCTTTTACTTTCTGGGCGCCTGGGTAGCTCAATTGGTAGAGCGTGCGCCCATATATAGAGGTTTACTCCTTGACGCAGCGGGTTTGACTCCGACCTGCGGTCCTTTGCTGCATGTCATTCCCCCTCTCTCTCTCTCTCTCTCTCTCTCTCTCCCCCTTCATGTCTTCAGCTGTCCGATAAAAAATAAAGGCCTAAAAGGCCCATTTCTGCTAGCCATTCACAACGTTACTGCTACATCGCTTCCTGATTCCCCAAACTACGGAGTAGCCCGATGCCCGAATCCCAGAACGTGCATGCTTTAAATCAGAGCTCTTCAACAGGGGGTCCGGGACCCCTAGGGGGTCCTCAGAGTCACTGGAGGGGGGCCTCCAAATTATTGTCAATTTTGGAAAAATGAAAATGTCTAAACATAATTCCCGCATATTATTAGCAAATATAAATCTCCACTGATGATAGGCTTACTGGCCTATAGGTAGTGACTAAGATAGCCATACAGTTCATCCTAAAGATTCACTGTGCCACATACAAGATGATCTATTAAATCATGCCAACAATTAATATTTTAATAGCTTAGTATTCTATGCACTAAAAAGGTATTTTATAAAGGCTTTAGGCCACCCTACATGTTACTGTAGGCCCAGTTTAATATGCAACTTCATTTTATACAATATATGTAGTAGGGGGTCCTTGCTCCGTCTCTCTCTCAGTTAAGGGGTCCTTGGCTTAAAAAACGTTGAAGACCCCTGGTTTAAGTAAATACTGGCATTAATAGGAATGTGCGTTGACTCGTTATTATCGCGTTCATTTTGACATCTCTAATTCCTTTGATTGATGATCTGTTCGTTAGCTGTACACGCCCATCACTGTTCCTGATCCCGTGTCTTTCTGCCGTCGTCTCCTGCAGTGATCGTGGTCCTGTTCACCGCTTTGAAACGCCAACGAAAGAAGGAGCCGCTCATCATCTCCAAGGAGGACGTCCGGGACAACGTGGTGAGCTACAACGACGAGGGCGGCGGCGAGGAGGACACCCAGGCTTTCGACATCGGAGCGCTGCGACACCCGGACGCCGCTGCCGCCGTGCTGGAGGAGTCGGCCAAACAGCGGCGCGACATTATCCCCAGCGACACGCTGCTGTACGCGCCGCGTCGCCGCCTACACCCCGCCGGCCCCGGCCTCGTCATGCCGCCGGTCAGCGTGGTGTCGCGGGACAACGGGGACGTCCGCGAGTTCATCAACCAGAGAGTGCTGGAGAACGACTGTAACCCGACGGCGCCGCCGTACGACTCGCTGGCCACCTACGCCTACGAGGGTGCGGGCTCGGTGGCCGAGTCGCTGAGCTCGCTGGGCTCAGCGTCGTCCGAGGCGGAGCAGGACTACCACTACCTGAGTGACTGGGGGCCCAGGTTCAGGAAACTAGCCGACCTGTACGGGGCTGAGGACGGGGACTTCTCCTAACAGAGACACCACCAACGCAACGTCTCTCCCGTCTCACAGACAGCTCCAGGAAAGATTTCAGTTTGGACCGATGCGGGGCCGAGGACAGCAACATCTAACTCACACAAACTCACTATTAGAGATTGTGTACAGTACAGGCCAAAAGTTTGGACACACCTTCTCATTCAATGCGTTTCCTTTTTATTTTCATGACTATTTACATCGTAGATTCTCACTGAAGGCATCAAAACTATGAATGAACACATATGGAATTATGTACTTAACAAAAAAGTGTGAAATAACTGAAAACATGTCTTATATTTTAGATTCTTCAAAGTAGCCACCCTTTGCTTTTTTATTAATAAGGGAAATAATTCCACTAATTAACCCTGACAAAGCACACCTGTGAAGGTAAAACCATTTCAGGTGACTACCTCATGAAGCTCATTGAGAGAACACCAAGGGTTTGCAGAGTTATCAAAAAAAAGCAAAGGGTGGCTACTTTGAAGAATCTAAAATATAAGACATGTTTTCAGTTATTTCACACTTTTTTGTTAAGTACATAATTCCATATGTGTTCATTCATAGTTTTGATGCCTTCAGTGAGAATCTACAATGTAAATAGTCATGAAAATAAAGAAACACATTGAATGAGAAGGTGTGTCCAAACTTTTGGCCTGTACTGTACGTAACCGATGAGCTTTAAAGGTGCTCTCAGCGACGTTGGGTGAGGCCCCCCCCCCACCTCCAACTCCTTCTTGTCTGTTATTGGCTGGAACGCCGTTTGTTATGTTTGGTGGTGCAGGTTGGCCAGTTTGTTTTTGTTGGCGTTTGTGGAGCCTGGGCTGTCTACAGAGGCTGCGTTTTTTTTACAGTGTGTTCAGGGGACAGACAGCTCGCGACAATTTTTTTTGTAAAAAAACGTGTGACATCGCTTAGAGCACCTTTAAGAAAATCTGAAAACGTACTTAATACAGACGAGCCACAATCCACATGATGAACCAACAGATGTGCTGGCATGTTCAAGAACGCCGCCTGATCCTTGACCTGTTTTCACTGCACATGGATCCAAAAAATGGAGCATACCAAGTAATTTTTAAAGTCTGAAATATCTGATTTTTGGGCAATGGGAACTAATGGATGTAGAAATGTAAATTAACCAGCGTAACCAGTGAAGCACAAAAACCTTCAGCTCCACTTCTTCAAAGACTCATTTCCGTCCTGAATGGAGTTTTGAATTAAAAATTGGAGTTTATTTTGTATTGGAAGTTGGACTTGAAATATTTTCAGGCTTTGCTTTAATCTCTCCTGGGTTACCAAAAAAAAAAAAAACATTTTGCAGAGTGTTTCATGTGGCTTTACATTTGCCATTCAAGGCAAACTGAACGGAGGAAAGTGTTGGGAAAGAGGTCAATCAAGAACCCCCCCCCAGTGTAGTTATTTCAGGACTGGACCACACACACTTACCTCTGCAGATTTAAGGTGGAGAGTGTGAGTTAAAACAGATTTTTTAATTTTAGTTTTTTTTTGACTAAGTGCCCTTCTGCTGCCCTTCGAGCTGAACTGTGGATGCCTGTCGGTTGGCTGAGACTGGAGGGGGCTAATGACTCTTAACATGACTGCGTTTTGTCTTTTTCGCTGTCGTCTACAAAAAGGACCATTCCAGAGGAACCGTTCTGAAGGATCCTCGCTTAAAAATCGCCTTCTTCGGGACACAGAGTAAAAAAAAAAAAAGGACAACTCGTGTGACTAAATGCACTGATTTCTTTATGTTTACGCAGGTTTTTACATTTTCTTTGGTTGATTTTTTAAAAAAAATTTTGTGCTGCACACAAAAAGAAGAATACATTTTCATGGCATCATTTCTAGATTTTTAGCTTAAGTATATATTGTGTCAGAAATGTGGTTGAACTGAGTTATATTGGAAGTTCTATGAATCTTTGATTTCACTGCAGTCTTTTTTTCTATAACAAAATACAGCTTCAGATATTATATGTTGAACAATGTTAAATAAAGTATTTTCATTGAGAATGTGCTTGATATTTACATGAAGGACATGGAGAAGCCTTGGTTTCCCAGTAGAGCTTTCACTTTTTATTCAGACACATTTTATTCAAAATACTGTTTGAGTGTAAATGAACTTAACAAACTGTGCATCAAGCCATTTGTAAGGCAAATATTTGGGTTTTGGTTAAATACTACAGCTTCACTAATTAATATTTTTGTAATAAAAATGGATCAAATAATTACATGTAATGTGAAAGGGTTCGAGTGTGGTGACAGGCCTCCAGGTAATTACTCTACAGAGTGTTGTAGTGTCTTTCAGCTCATTTTGGGTTTTGATGGAGTCTCGCTGCGCTCATTGACCTCATTTAACCAGCAGGGAACTGGTAAACATAGTGAACCATTTATCAGCTGATAAAAAGACAGATACTTTATTTTTTCAGGAGTTGGTGGAGACCAAACCAGAGCTAAAAGGAGCGAGAATATTAGACTAGGGATGTCACGATACCGAAAATCTAGTAGTCGGTACGATACTCAATACCAAAGTCGAAAAGAAAAGAAAAAGAACGACAACAACTCCCAGACAGCAAGCACGTTTAGTTAAGTCTGTTTCTCTCTGCCGTTGTTGTTTCACATAGAACCGGGCAGGTTAAAGTTAACTTAACTGACGCTATAGAGGTCCGCTAAAACCAGCGCTAAAGTTAGCTAATGTCCGCTATCGGAGCTAACGTTAGGCTGTGACAGAGAAACAGACTTTACTTTTGGTCTGCAAGCTCCAGGTGAGGTTGTGAAAGCCGCTGCTGTAGATGTTATGTTACAGTAAAGCCAGAGGCCGACTGCGGTCAAGATGTCGAGATGAGGCGCGATTCTGTTTTTCTGTGCTGGTCGGCTTTCTACTTCTTTTCCTACAACAGTTTACACTTTAGGGCGTATATTTTGGTCCCGTCAGGTTCTGAAAGAAATGCATCCCCCGGTACCTACGGTACTGTAGAAAAACGAGTACCGTCACGTTTTCAGAATTTTGGTTCCGACTCGGTCTCGAGGTATCGGGTCTCGTGACATCCTATATTAGACTTACATCTGTCAGGTGAACACAAGCATAACTCCAAAAGAATGCTAATGTTGCTCCCTATCTGCTGGACGTAAACAACTGTTTATCCCACACGTTAGCCATAACAAAGAATAATGTGATAATATTTCAAAAATTTATAAAATAAATAGTTTAACATTTTGGGAATATTTGCCAAGCGTTAGATGGGAAGATTGATACCACTTTCATGTCTGTACGGTAAATAAGCTCCCGCAAATAGCTGCTTAGCGTATGTTAGCTTAGTTTAGCATCAAGACTGAAAAGGAGGAAACAGCTAGCGTTAGCATGGCTCTTTCCAAAGTTAACTAAAGCTCACCGGTTAACGCCAGGCATCCTCCTTTGTTCAGTACAGAAACCAAAGTGTAAAACCAAACAGATTAGGCTTTTATTTTGTATTTTTCGTCTGGGTGTAGGCTAGTAACTTCCTAGAGTCTTCCCTGGTTGCCTGGCAAACCGCATGTTGACGACAAGACTGCCAAGTGGCCAAAAAAAATAAATAAAATGCAATAAAGGCCGGTTTAGAGCAAATTAATGAGCAAAACGTGCTAAACAGATTATCTTGACACCAAACAAATCGGAAGAAGCAACGTGCCAAAAGCATTTTGGATTCAACGCTGTAGATTGATTCTAAAATTGTGGGTAAAAATGACATAAGTCTGTTTGACGCAACTGTCTTAAACTAGCATTTCCACAACTGGAAATCCCCAAATGATCAGCTGTTACTGTCACTTAAGAGGCAGCAGAGGCACCCAGGAATGAACAGGACAACGTCAGAAACAATGTACCGTGAGTTTAGGATTTAGCTCCGTGGCTTACGTTCAAATAAAAAATATATACTTTTATTTTACTTTTATTGCATTTTAGGCCTTTAGTGGGGGAATGACGTGCATTTGGGGCGCACGCTCTACCAGGTGAGCTACTCAGCCGACCCAAATGAATTTGAACAAATTGTGTGCTGGGGCTCATTCGTTCAAACAGCCCTACTTCACAGCCAGCATTGCAGCTGGAATGTCTTTCAGCGACTGGGAACCTCATTTATAGCTATTATTATTATTATCATTATTATTATGTTATTTCCTGCTCGTACTTGTTTTCTCCCATGCACTCGCATTGTTTGAGGATATCACGGCACAGATTTCCCTCGCTGCTTTGTCTGAGAAAACGAGAAGAAAAAAAACAGCGTATAATTCACGGCTTTATTGGCTACGTTATATTCAGCCCACCCTTGTGTCTCGTTCAAAGACATCACGAGAGACATTTTTCTTGTTCAATGTTGTAAATTAGCCGACACCGGAAGGCGGCCTAGTCCTTGACCTTAACGAGGCCTAGTCCTAGTCATCGTTTGCTTTGATGTCACAGAAGTCACTGAAGCAAAAGGGTCACAACCACAACAGTCAACCTCAGCGCTGTGTTCAAAAATAACACATTTCAAGTGAGGAACGAAACTATGAAGTCGGGATCATTTGCTGTATTCCGATTTTCTTTTTTGTTATCCTGAATTAATATCAGGAGTGTCTATTGTGTGTTTTGGCAGTTCCAGTGAAAGCAACAGTTTGTTTCAGTTGTGTTTTGTGACCGTGCTCTGCTCTGAAGGCTTAAAAGTAAAAATGTCCACATATTTTTTTTCTTTGTATTGTAATCTTTTTGTACCAAATATTTATAGGACACGATGATGATGATATTCTGGAAGGACAAAAAAAAACAACAAAAAAAACAGATACTGTCCAGCTTCACTGTTTGGTTTTTTTTATGTCATTTTGGAGGTGTGAAACTCACTGTGGGCAATCTACCATCCGTATATGATGTATTATCAAGTTGTTTAATTTTATGAAAATAAAATTTTACAGTGAAAGAAACAGCGTTGTGGAAACCATTGTTGCATCTGTCTCTTTCTCCCTCTCCCTCTCTCTCTCTCATTAAAAGTTCTTAAAAGTTACTCCACAGTGTAAAACAAAGTCTCCACAGAGAAGGAAATAACACATTCTGCTGCTCCTCCAGTTATTTCTTCCAACTCCAACAGCAGAAACAGAGCTCAGTAAAAAAGTATTTCCAATGCCCAGAGCTCATTTATTCTCCAGGGTTGCCCCGAGGGTTAATCTGACCCAATGCATGCTGGGACAGGCTCCAACCCTAGGAATAACAAGACACTGAAAGTGAATCTGCAACAATTTAAGAAAAAGTCAGAATGGATGCACTGTTCACCCAAGATATTTTTGTCCCGGACTGTCATGCTGACGCACACACACACACACACACACACACTACACAACTGATCTCAGATGTACTGATTGTTATGGCTAGAGTGATCTGCAACTGGAGTGAATGATTGTGATTTGTGACGAGAAATCCCAGTGTTTGTCTCCACTGCCTGCCTCCTAAAAATCCTCTGCGTCCCCCCCCAGTCTCTGTGACCATCTAACCACAGGAGTTGTCGCAAGACACGTCCCGCAGCGGCAAGTCACAGGTTCAGTCTGCTGGTTGACAGGATGTTTGCTCCGTCGCAACATTTGTTCAGGATGTAAAACAGCCAGTGTGACTTCGGGTAAAAAATGTCGCTAAGTTTAAGGTTATAGTGTATTGTCAGTCCCTTCCAGAAAAAAGAGTTTTTTTGTGATTGTTGCGGCAAGTCCTTGATTATGCTAAAGACTGCTTAAAAATGCGCCTAGTTTATGCTATATGATATTTATGCAATTTTATGCGATGAAATTGCAGGAACTTCTGCAAAACTGATGAAAAGAGACAAAAAGTGATTCCCCAACACTGATTTTCAATGATGTTCACGCCGCGCAATTACATCACCATAACGCTCCCATGGCAACAGGGAAAATGTGCTCCTGTGAAGTAAACGCAACATTTTTCAACTTTCTGGCTATGATATATTATGGGACTTTGCAACGAAAATGCGGGGATTATGAAATCATGTAGCCCCATAATCGCGCCAGTTCTGGCAATTTATGCCAAAGTAGGGTTTGAAACAATGGCTGATTATGCGTGAATTATGCGATCGATAATCGCATTTTTCTTTCTGGGAGGGACTGAATAGTGTATATCATATTGTCATAAAAATGGATGCTGAACGTTTTGCTTCCGTTTCTCTTTGTTAAACCATTTGATCCAAACTGCTGTTTTAGTATTTTGTCTTCATGTGTTAATCATCGGAAGCTGGGTGACCTCCCAAAAGAGCACAGGATGCATCCTGAGGGCAGAGCGCATAATGTGAGGAGATTCCGGGCCTGACCAGAGATAAGAAGAAAAGCTGATTGCATGAACCGAATAACTAACCAGACTCCCAGCGCCTTTAAAAAAGACTGTTGTGTGAACAATCTTCAGTTATTTTCTGTACTTATGCTGTGAGTGCTGTAAACTGACTCTACTTGCTGCAAGTAAACAAGCTTTTAAGAGAGCTCCGGTGATTTTGTCTATTCTTTGATAGATAATTACCCTAACACATATACACACAATACACATAGGAATTAAAGGAGCTACTCGATGCTCTAAACAAATGTAAAAAGATTTGCAGACAGGTCCCAGTAAATAATACAATGAATGATGGCTGAATTCCATTGAGCTGTTTTAGTTTCAGGCTCTTTGGTAGAATTGGTTATGCTGGCTCACCGTCACAGCAACGTGGCACCATGACTTTGCGTAAACATACACGCCACTTTCCTAAAGCCAAATGGCGTGTTATCGGTATGCATTTTGAGCTTTCCACGTGTATGTCTACGCTGCATACAACGGATGTAAACATACCCACCACGTGGCGTCTTATCGCGAGAACGTGCCGTACTATCGCGAGAACAACATTGGGAAAGGCTTTATGCCACACTTATGAAAACGGTTGGGTGTAGGAAATAAACAATCGTTAGCCTATTTTTACAAAAACGTCTGCTACGGAGCCATAACGTGAGGTACAAGGTAATGGAGCCTTTTATACATTGTCGTGTTTCTTTAGAAATAAACAACGGGCAAATAGAGTCTTTAAACGCTTCAGATGTAAAGTTATTCGCTGTCAAAGTGACGTCAAAATGAATGGGAGTCAATGGAATGCTAATGGGAGGTGATCGCTTTGTAGCATTAAAATGGCGCCATAGGAGGTTCGAATTCTGAAGCGAAGCTTACCCCCTTGTTTAGGACCAGGCTAATGGACCAGAGTCTGGTAGGACCAGGCTAGAACATTTGCACCCCGCAAAAGTAAACGTCACATACAATATTAAATGAAGTTAACTGTTGACACAATACAGTAACGTGAGCTATTTAAATTAGCTGATACATGGCTTACCAGTGTATCTCTATGTGTACTTCGTCCACAACAATCCCCACCAATCGGTCCCAAAAGGTCCCAGTTAGAGAGGAAATGCCGTGAAGATATTCTTTGTAAATCTAAAGCTCATTCATGGACAGAAGCGAGCAGGCCTGTGTTATTGGGTCCCGAAGCGAACAGGGTTTGAGAACGACACGCAGAGAGCTCATGCTGGATGTCAGGATCCAGACCTATAGGAGCCCAACAGATCCTTATTTTTATAAGAATTATTGGTTACACTTTACTTGAAGGTATCTACATAAGAGTGACATGACACGGTCATGAACGTGTCATAAACATTATAAACAAGTCATAAACGTTTATGACATAACGCTTCTTTTAGTAAGTGTCATTCGGTTTTTAAGTTAGGGTTAGAGTTCATGTGTTCATGACAGTGTCATGTCACTCTTATGTAGATACCTTCAAGTTGTCAAGTGTTGCAGTATCATTTTGTCATTTATAGCTGATTCTCACAGTGCTTTGATTTCGGAGAAGTCAGACGCCTCGGACATTTGACAAAAAGAGATGCATACCTCTGTCTGGTACTGCATTAGGACATTACACAGGTCTTGTTTTGCTTGGTTTTGTTAGAATAAATTCTGAACAATATCATATTTTAAAAATGGGCCAGTGTTGCTTTGATATACATTTTTAAATCCACATGACCACATTTTTGTCAGTAATTGAACCAAAGTATGAATAAATAACCTTCATAGATAAAACAGAATGCCATTACAAAGATTCCCACTTTGTATTCTGGGCTGAAGTCAGAAGAAGTGTGGTAAAGCTGCTGAATGATTCATTTTGGACTGTTGGGTTTTTTAGTTATTATTTTTTTTTTTTTTTAGGTTTTCTTTTCACAGGAATGGACATATTTAAAACCTTTAACCCTGTTCTACTCTGTGTATCATCCCTGCACTATTTTCTGTTTCACCATCTGTCAGCAGCTGATGGACGGGAGACTGAGAGGTGGAGTACATCAGTCACTTCAGTCCAAGTGTCAGAGTGTGTGTGTGTGTGTGTGTGTGTGTGTGTGTGTGTGTGTGTGTGTGTGTGTGTGTGTGTGTGCGTGCGTGCATGCATGCCTGCGTGTGCGGTTACCCAGTGGCAGCATTAGTGAGGGCAGCTGTAACTTTACCATGCTACAAGTACACTGTGTGCCTCCATTAGTGGTTCGTGTTTTTTCTCACTGTTAATCTTTGATGGGGCTGTCGTGTACGGATATAAAAACTGACTGTCAAACTCACTAAACACACCCCCGCACAAAGAGAGCACCATACACACACATACAGACACTGTATATTCAGGAATGCATACACAGATTGACTCAAAAATGCATGACCATTCATTCTTTAAGGCACTGATTGAACGCGGCACTGAGCTGCTTGACTGGGATGTCCTGCTGTGTGTGAGCCACAGGGCTGGGCTTCTCTCACCGCCACGGGCAGAAAAACACGACACCAAACTGAGGAAGGCTGCTACAGAGACACACAGGCTACGAGAGAAAGAAATCCCGAAATTTCAGTTTCGCCAGAGCGTTGCTTCTGATGACAGTGACAGTCATGAATGGTGATGCTATCTTTAATAAGCAAAATAGGGGACCACTAAGGTCTATATAAAAGAGACTTCAGATACAGTATTAGGGGACCACTAAGGCCTATATAAAAGAGACTTCAGATACAGTATTAGAGGACCACTAAGGTCTATATAAAAGAGACTTCAGATACAGTATTAGGGGACCACTAAGGCCTATATAAAAGAGACTTCATTTACAGTATTAGAGGACCACTAAGGTCTATATAAAAGAGACTTCAGATACAGTATTAGGCCTATATAAAAGCATCCAAAAAGCAGCATGTCATGGGACCTTTAACCCTTGTGTTGTCTTCCCGTCGACCATGCAACCTTTTGTTTTTCTGGGTCAAAATAAAATAAAAACATTTTAAATTGCCGTTTTTTTGATTTTTGCTGTTGATAATTTTGTTGTTCTTTTCGACATTCTTATAATTTTTTTTTCTCCATATGCTATAAAATTGAATAAATCCCCCAAATTCAATAAAAGTAGTGAACTGATCATTTATTTTACTTGTGAAGAGTGTTTTATGGAACAATCCACGTTATTTATTTTCACAAGAAACCCAAAATCTGATATAAAAACTTTTTGAAAATGGGTCCCATTTGACCCGAGGACAACAGGATGATTAAAGTGTGCGTGCGTGCGTGCGTGCGTGAGTGCGTGCGTGCGTGCGTGCGTGCGTGCGTGCGTGCGTGCGTGCGTGCGTGCGTGCGTGTGTTATGACCCTAATGTTATGGCTTTGTTAAGATAAAATGAATGAATTGCAGCAAGTGACTTATACTCTTTGAAAAGAACTCAAACGAAACCATTCAAACAAGCAAAGTGATTTGTAATTTCTATCTCTCGCTTAAAACTCAGATCTCTCATCTGCAGGACGCAGCGTTGAGCATTTAATGACGCTGTGGTGCATTTTTTTTTTATAATCAAGTAATTACATCTCTTCGTGTGACTCCCCTCACCCAGAGAAAACACACCTTTACGCTCTGTTTAAGCCATCCCATTGATTGAGAACCACTGAATGCATGTGGCCGCCAAATGTGTGTGTGAGTGTTGCCGTTCCTAAAAATAGGTTGTTTGTTCCCCTTGCCAAAGAAAAAGGCACCACTCTGACTAGATCAATACATCACTTTAAGGAAAATACTAGCTAAGTGCACCGATGCCATTCTCTTTTTGGCCATGCAACATCAAAGACCAGACCTTTAATGAAAAGACAACTCCGATGAAAAAAAAGATTATTTCTGTGCCCTCTTTGTTCCAATTAAAGATGAATACATACAGCACATACAAACCGTATGCCAATGATGCAAAGCAGATCACTTCTCTTTGTCTTCCGTGCTCATGCCTAAGCCCACAATCTGATTCTGATACAGCGAAACAAGATCTGAGGTTTATAACGGGATGAGATGATCTATTTATGCCTAAAAGCCAGAACAACATGTGAACACTTTATTTAGCATGATACACTCGCAATGTTTCACACACCGCTGCTAAATTGGATTTGGGATGTACTGTAAATCCCTTTTACAGTATTCACTTACATCTGAGTAAAAGCCTGAAAATGTCAAATGGACCGAAAGCACATTCACGAGAATAGAACCTGGCAATTTGGGACTCAGGTCTCTTCATCAATACGTAAACCAAACACACGTTTGACAAATACATGACATTCATACATGAAACACAAACAGAAATGCCCATAAAAATAATCTTACAAAAAAATTAAATTAAATAAAAAGAAAATACAAGATCTCTTAATCGGGTAATGTATTGACATTGCCAGGTAGGTAATCAAACAGAAGACCACCAAAGTACAGCTATAAAGCTTATAGCTTATAGCTATTTTAGCTATATAAAACTATACTATGTACTATGGTTAACTGCTCCTCAGATCTCTGCAGGGTAAATCCAGACAGCTAGCTAGATTATCTGTCCAATCTGAGTTTTCTGACGCACGACTAAAAACAACTTTTGAACGTACACATGTTCCACCAAAACAAGTTCCTTCCCGAGGCTGTTTTGCAGCGGCAACGCCATTGAGTCCGCCCAAGACGATTGTGATTTTAAAGATATGCCAATAAATCAGAGCACGTTTTTCTCCCATCCCAGAATGCTGTGTGGACTAGCCGGACCCTCCTCGGCAGCGCTGTGGAGGAAGGTCTGGCAATGCGAGACTACGTGCAGTGTGCCCCTGGCGTTAGAGGACCGGCCTGATTGTTGCTAGAACCCAGACATAATGTACACGCCAGTATTTGTTTATTCACCCCCTACATCAGAGATATCATATTATAAACTCTAGACTTTACTAGAGTAAAGTAAAATTGTCATATTAACAATACTTACACACATACAATACAGAGCTAAAAGGATTCAACAGGTGGACAACACGACACCAAACGAATGCTACACTCTAAGAAATAAATCTGTGAATAAATCGTAAAATGAGCCAAGCGTCGCGTAAAATGACAACGTGGACTTTTTTAAACTCCCAAAACCAACCTCCGTGGGCGTCGAAAATTGTCGGAGCACAAATTATGCAATTCAAAATGTAAAAAAACAAACTGTGAATCACGTTCTACGGACAATTTCTGCAATTTTCTACAATCAAACAACTGTTAGTACACAGATATTTCTTGGAGTGTAATGTTGCTCTTTGGTGCAATAAAATATCTGCTGCACCAGAAGCTATTCATTCAAAAATGGGAGGGTTTGTTAGACAACTGTATCCCATGGGGCAAAGGTTATACATCAGCAGCAGCTGCTGACTCCAAACATTAGGGAGGACAGGAGGAAAACCAAACACCCCCGGCGTCATGTTATCTTATACAAGACAGCTACTTATCTCTACTTTCTTGTGTTCAACGGAAAACTAAGCAGTAAAACATTGCAAAGTAGGTTTCCGCGTACAGTACAGGCGAAAGTTTGGACACACCTTCTCATTCAATATGTTTCTTTATTTTCATGACTATTTACATTGTAGATTCTCACTGAAGGCATCAAAACTATGAATGAACACATATGGAATTATGTACTTAACAAAAAAGTGTGAAATAACTGAAAACATGTCTTATATTTTAGATTCTTCAAAGTAGCCACCCTTTGCTTTTTTGATAACTCTGCAAACCCTTGGTGTTCTCTCAATGAGCTTCATGAGGTAGTCACCTGAAATGGTTTTACCTTCACAGGTGTGCTTTGTCAGGGTTCATTAGTGGAATTATTTCCCTTATTAATAAAAAAGCAAAGAGTGGCTACTTTGAGTTAGCAAAAGTCTTGGGTTCACAAAAGTAGCTTAATATATTAATAAAATAGTAAATAAATGTCTAAAATGAAATGTTGTAATATCGCTTTTTGAGTAGGAGTGTTGTCAACCATCGCTTGGCTCGCTTGGGCAAATCATTTCGGTTTAGTTTTTTACAGAAACGGAGCAGACTCAACATTGGAGATGGATCTATGCCTACAGTTACAGTATGTCCTACCAGACACTAAAGCAGTGCAGAGATTAAACATCCTTGCTATTTCTACAGTTGTCCAACTATCCATTTTGTCCGTATGTGTAAAATGAAACAAAATCTATAAAGACTGAACCTGTCTGACAAATGTTCACACAAAGGCCGCTCTGATATCTCAAACATAAACTAAAGTAGTTGAAATGAAGACTTAGATCCGGCCACAGAATGAAGGAAATGAAAAAGTATTGAAATTAAAACACTATCTATCTATTAATGAAATCTTCCTTTACAATTTAAGTTTTGAAATAAAACATGTAGATGCTGATGTTTCTGGACTGATCATTTCAAAGATCAAAGAACTATCCATATTCCTTTAGCCTGGATTTGATTCCACCCAGGAACATTAGAAAAGTCACATGAGTAGACCTTGGGCTCTTGAAACTTTCTCAGTGAGAAAAATAAATAAATGATTAATATCATTTTGGCTTTTAAAAGCATGATTCATAACAAAACAAATAAATGGATTTATGCATACACATTTCCATTAGGTTTGACAAAGATATAAAAACATTTTCGGAGATTTACTTTGAGGACTTTGGAGAGAAATTCTGGTGTTTAAGAGAAAATATAAGTACCCGGGCATGACGTTGAAACAGAAAAACAGTCCGCGTCTAGACTTGAGAGACAACTAATGGTATCTGCTTTTAGATTCCCCAGCGGAGGACACACTGTTCTCTGCCGTACGTGTGTGTGTGTGTGTGTGTGTGTGTGTGTGTGTGTGTGAGAGAGAGAGAGAGAGAGAGCCCCTCTGAGGCCTGTGGCTTCCCCTCACCTTTCTGAATTCTTTATACCTCCTTACACTCCCTGTGCTTCTGTTAAATTATAGATACCAGCTGCTGCTCTGGCTGTTCTGATTCCCTCCACAGCGGTGCATCCACACAACCATTATCCATTCCCTCCCACGGAGCCCACCAGTCCTGACAGAAGAGGATGTGAGATCTCGACTTAAAGCAGCAAGTTTTGTGCAACATTTAACCCTTGTGTTGTCTTCCCTTCGACCATGAACTTGTTGTCCATCGAGGGTCAAAAGTGAAATTGAATTTTTGGTGCTTTTTTCACAATTTCTGGCTCTTTTTTATGCTTTTGACACTTTTTAAAACGTTTTTGTAACTTTTTTCAACATTTTGTTTCAAATTCATGGTCAAATTTATAATGACATAATATGATCTTATACTTAATTTCTGAGTTGTTTTTTTTTTTACTTTTTGGGCATTTCCACCTTTAATGGATAGGAAAGCTGTGAAAGGGGGGAGAGAGAGAGAGGGGGAAGACATGAAGGAAATTGTCCCAGGTCAGACTCAAACCCTGGACCTTCTGTGTCGAGTGGGTCACTGACTGGTTTATGTCAAAGTTTAGTCAGGATACTGTTTTAAAAAACATTTAAATATGTTTTTCAAATGTTTAAAAATTGAATAAAACACCCAAAATTCAATGACTTAATCATTAATTTTGCCTGCAAAGAACGTTCTTATCAATAACATCCATGCATCCATGTTATATTTGGACATTTTGGTTCAAAGAAACCCATATTTCTGACTTTGAAAATGGGTCAAAATTGACCTGAGGACAACACAAGGGTTAACTGGGTGAACGCAAAATGAGACGTGTTGTTGGAGAGTTTGTTGCCTGATTATGCACCAAGTCTGTAACATCCATCTGATGTTAGTGTTAGGGTTAGGCTAGTCTGTATCTACGACGTTTCATTTCCGGGATTGCTCCGGTGCCACCGGAAATTCCGCCGGATGCCCCTTATTTCGGCCGGATGTCTGTTACCTACCGATTATTTCCGTTGTATCTTTGGTCAACTGCTCCTCAGATCTTTGCAGGGTAAATCCAGACAGCTAGCTAGACTATCTGTCCAATCTGTATTTTTAAACAACCTTTGACCGTACACATGTTCCACCAAAACAAGTTCCTTCCGGGGGGTTTTTTTGCACCGTTGCCCCGTCCGACGCCTTGCGCCGCCCAAGACGATTGTGATTAGTTTATAGAAATGCCAATAAACCAGAGCAGGTTTTTCTCCCATGCCGGAATGCTGTGTGGACTTGTGATATTGGGCTACATCAATAAAATTGACTTTACTTTTTTGCTAGTATAACACATCCCTTAACACCTTTACCATCTTAGTTTAGCGTGTTAGCATGCTAACATTTGCTAATTAGTACTAAAAAGAAAAATACAGCAGAGGTTGATGAGAAAGTCATTAGTGTTGTCGGTATTTGGTCATCAACCAAAGTATTGGACAAATTAGACAGCCATACTGATTCAAATAAAAGAACATATGTCTTGTTAGACGCATGTGAGAACGAAGAGGACTGATAAAAACCAACGGACAGGTTTCATGTCCAATGTCAGGTTTTTTTCACTTGATGTCTTAACAAAAAACTGTGGACAAGACTGACTCATCCTTCTTTTACAGTACTAGTAGGGCTGTCTGCTTAGAGGAGGAGTAGCACGGCAGCAGAAAGAGAATAAATGTGCACAGGTTCTTTCTTGTTTTCATGCAATACAAGAGGAAATTGTGACCTTGAAATCCATATATTTAATCACAACGCAGAGGGAAATAACCAATTCTGAAAGGTGGCGTAAAACTAAACCATTAAATGCAATGAATTCCATTTGAGTTCTCCATTAAAGTAATCGATTATTTAATTGAACATGGAAGCCACTCCAGCGGATAGATTACTGCCCCGACAATATCAATGAATTGAATCGCCATCTAATGTTTTTCATTTCCTCTGTCATTTCCTCTTCTGATTAACAACTAACACTTTCTTTTATCGGACCTTATTCCTCCTCCAAGGCCCCAGTCGTGGAAACCTTTGCTCAGCGTTGTGCAGTATTAGGAGGAAGACTCAGCAAAAACATAGCTTTTCCTTTGTTTTTAAGGAAAATAGGTGTATTTTAATGAATGCAGATTCATGAGTAGATTGCACTGAAGCTCTTTTTACAGGTGACTCTTAACGCCAATATTAGCACAGCTGTGATATACAGTAACTTGTGTGTACTTTATGGTTAAAAGCTTACTGAAAGACCACAAAGCTACAATGCAATGATTCAGATAAGGAGTCGCTGAGTTTCTTCTAGGCATAGGCATAATTTACAGGGGGGGTGGAGGGGTTACAACCACCCAATAATCAAAACTGGCCAGTGCAACCCACCCCAAAAACCTATTATAATTTCCTTTTCATAAATAAAGACATTTGCACCATAACTTGATGCAGAAAAGGCACAAATTGTTGCAGAAAAAAATCACCACAATGCAGGAAATGAAGTGTATGATGTTCAGAATTTCCATTTTGCTCAAAATGGAGATCACAAACCCCCCAATGTTGAACCCAAAGTTACGCCCTTGTTTCTAGGCCTAGTTACTACTGAACTGAACAAAACAGTCCGAACCAGCAACAGACTGAAGTTGCAATCTGAGACTGAACTCAAGACGGTGTAAGGAATTTACACCCTGTATAAACATGTAATCTGTATCTGGACATCCTCCCTGGATAAGGAAATAAAACGTGTTAATGCCAGGTGTAAATGCACGCAGAATGCATTGTGATTGGAATACAATTGGATTTTAGCAGGTGCAAATGCGATCCGTACAGCGTGACCAAATTCTTAAGAAAAAACAACCACTCAGCAAGTTGAAAGATAAACTAACTGCCTCATCTTCGAGATCACTCAGCAGACAGACACTGTAGAGACTAGCCGGTGAACATAGTGAAGCATTTAGCAGGTAAAGAGACAGCTATTTCCCTCAGGGAGATGGTGGAGACCAAACACAGAGCTGAAAAAGGAGTGTGAATATTGAACGTAACACCCCTCAGATGAACACAAAAACAACTCTAAATAAATGCTAACGTTGCTCTGCGTCGGCAGGATGAGTAAATATATCAGTCAATCAATCAATTTTTATTTAAAGTGTAAAATCAACATTCTACATGGTCTCAGTCAGTGTTGTATAAAGTACTAGAAAGCAATACTTGAGTAAAAGTACAAGTATCGTACTAGAAAAAGACTTTGGTAGAAGTGAAAGTTACCTTTTAGAATATTACTTAAGTAAAAGTCTTAAAGTATCTGATATATACTGTACTTAAGTATCAAAAGTAATTTTCTGATATTTAATGTACTTAAGTATCAAAAGTAAAAGTAAAAGTTGTTTTTTTTTTAAAAGCAAGCGGTTAGAACTTTTATTGTGGCTTTCTTATAGTAAAGCATAAAGCATATTCAGGGACTTTTCAGACACAATTCTCTTAAGTTCAAAGAACAAACAGCATATGTTTAGAGCTGACATCAATGTACAGAAACATTTCTTGCAACACGGGTGTATGACGTTATCTTCACCACTACCCTGTTCACCGAGTTCACCACTATTGTCGGGGTGGTCGCAGGGCTCAACATAAAAAAAAATCCCCACTGGCCCCAGGGGCCAGTAGATCAGAGTTTTGCTGGCCCCTTCTACATTTTTTACTGGCCCTGAAAGAAATATCATAGGTGTGATTGGAAAAGGACAAAAAAGCAGGAAAAAAAGCTAGCCACTGCCACTGGATGTTGTGCCATTAGCAGCAAAGCTAGACCAGGGGTCATCAACTACATTCAAATAAAGAAAATAAAATTATACCTAATACGCATCATCTTGTCATCTTGATATTTTCACTTTCTTACTAAATTAATGCTATATTTTTTACATTAGTAAGCAAACCCCTAAAAACATGGAAAATCCATAATGATAACTAGATGGGCTACTTAACTAGAAAATGATCTCAGATTAGTCCTGTATGCCTAATTTGAAATAAGACGATTCTGTTGCTAAATAATACAACTGGCAACTGGCAACTGACAAACAGTTAGACTACAAACTGACATCTTTCATTTTAGCTCGTTTGTAAAGTCGCTGTTTGCAGAGTAGAGCTGTGTTTGCACAGCGCGGTGGACGAGACTTGACAGATCAGACAGATCAGACTGAGATATGGGTTTCTACGTGTTTCTGCCTGTAGAACAGGTACGTGGGTTATTGATAAGTATTGACTCTTTAATCATGGAGGTTTTATTGTAGGCTACCTACTTACAGTAACGAGTGTAGTGTTAGTTCATCTGCGCCATCGGCGGTAAATCCTCGGTAACGTTTCCAGTCAGTAGGCTACATGTGCTGCGTGAAGTAACGCACACACCAGTGACTGTGGCTGCAACCAGCCCGACATACGTATTTACTGGCCCCGGGCGGGCCATCGGGCCATTGCTTATGTCGAGCCTGGTGGTCTACGATAACGGGAGGTCCTCCAGTAGGTGCTCCAGTAGGTGCTCATGCTTCCATGGTGGTTTGCAACAAACAAGCGCTGAAATAGAGCGCGCGGTGTGCGGAACGTGCGTAATGCAATCTAGGAGCAGTGATTCGCCAAACCTCCCTTATTGCAGTCGCACACATTTCTTCTAATTTTATTTTTTAGTAACGAGTAACAAAGATGCTTAGTGGAAATATAGCGGAGTAAAAGTATACATTTTATCTAGGAAATGTAGTGGAAAAGTATTTGTACTCCGTTACATTACAACACTGGTCTCAGTGCACATATACAACTATAAGTTGATACACTTATCAACTTAAAAATGTGACGATATGTTGTGTTCACAACTGCTGCTGCCCCCATGTGGCCAAAATATCAGTTATTGAAGGTTTAATCATTTAACTCATTTTAATAATGTATACAGTTTTGTCAATTTAAATGTATTAACTATAGCACTATATTTTACATCCCATGAATTAAAATAGCTTGTTAGGTCATGTAAGGGACAACAGGGGATAAGAAAACATGGACGGTTGATAATTTGTTGTGGTCATGATTGCTGAGGTCCAGCGTCTGTCTGCATTGAAATAATTCCCTACAATAAGCAAATAAGAAATGTCTTTGTCCCAAGTGCTTGTTTTGTGATTGCAGGCACTGAATGGGTTTTTGCTCCAGCCCCTTGGTCCCCTAAGATCTGTGACAGCCTGTTGTCTGGCTGGGGCTGCTGCTCTCTGATCCACTGGCTAAACACGTTCACACATCCAATGTGCTGTGTTCACAGCCGCTCCGGTGTAGCCACATAGAAAATTGCCTCTGATCAGCCAGGCCTGAAAAGGTTCAGAAGTTGAGATGTGTCCAACAAAAACGCAGGTCTCCTTGAGGCTGTCTGTCACTATACAAGCCAAGCTTTTATTGATTTGTGGCATTATCTTTCACGCTGTACTTGACATTTGTGAGGCATGGTCAAGTGTAAGACACAAAAGCTAAACCTGACAGATACACATTAAGGAAACACACAAGTACACTGACACTTAAAGAGACAGTACACCCTTATCCTCTCTTTTCATGCTTTTAAAAGAAGTCAACACACTGGATAAGCCATCCTCACACACACACACACACACACACACACACACACACACACAACCTTGGGTTAGTCACTGCATAATTCAAAGTCTTGACATCCTTATTGGCATGACAGAGCAAATATGTCCACACAAAGTCAAATACTCACAGACATGCATATACAAATACACATTCAAAATATGCACACTAAACCACCCACACACACACTTTTCAGAAGCCCTTGTGCCAGCCCAGTGTGGGCTGTGAATCCTAAAGCTGTTTCTGCATCCTCAGGCTCCTCGGTCCAATCCCCTAGCCTTTCCCTCTGACTGCTGCATCCATCCAAAACGCTGATAACACAAACCACCAACTTCAAAAACAAAAAATATGGGAGATTTTTGCACACAAAACATCCCATGTCAAAAAAATGCCCCCTGGTTTTCTTTATGTGGGGATATTTATTAAGTTTTAGCATGAGTATGATTTTTTCTCTTTTTAATACAGAAGAGTTGATAAAGCACTGTGCTTCATATTCATTCGGTTGCCCGGGACATTCAGTCCTCCACTACAGGCCATTGAGCAGGAGAAGCCTGGGATTCAGCGTTTAGCTCAAGGCCATCCCAACAATAGTTGGCATTTTGTTGGGGCCTTTTAAAAGAGGTTAGGTAAAGTGATTTATTTGGATTTCAGAAAAGAAAAGCCGTTTCATTTGGCTTGACGCCTTGTATATAACGATTTCTCTTTGCAGCAGCAGTATTTATTGCGTTTGCTGTAGCGTTTTCTCTCCGCACACAATGTGCAACCTTTACTTTTTTTCTGTGAGGTTTACTGAGTTCCACATCCGATTCTCCGAACTCAACAACTGAACAAACTGTTCATGAGATGGTATTTATTTAAATGCTCCTTGCAGTGGCCGTTGATTTGAGATCTGACAAAACGTTAACGTCAAGCGCAACGACAGTTAACTTTAGGCAACAAAACGGCTTGTTAGGATTTTTTTTTTAAAGATCGTAGTTTGGATTAAAACACCGGGACACGAACACACCCCAAAATTGCTAGATAAGGTTTCCTGTTTTGCTTCATTTGTGGGTAAGTTTCATTCATATTAATGTTTATTAAAAAAATAATGTCATAGATAACTTCTTATTTTAGTTGATTTCTGTGACATATTTAAATTAATTTATATCAAGGCATTATAATTCTTACATATTATGCTCATTTTCAGGTTCATAACTGTATATAGAGGTTGTATCAGAATAGGTTTACATGGTTTAATTAAAAAAAAACACCATATTTTTGTTGTACTGCACATTGCTGCAGCTCCTCTTTTCACCCTGTGTGTTGAGCTCTCTGTTTTAGCTACAGAGTGAGACATCTCACCGCTGTTCCATCTTTGTTGGGAGTCACATATGCTCAGTAGCTAGGAAAGGACTACTAGCCAGTCAGAAGCAGAGTATGAGGGCGTGCCCTGACAGTACCTAGGTAAGGACTACTAGCCAGTCAGAAGCAGAGTATGAGGGCGTGCCCTGACAGTACCTAGGTAAGGACTACTAGCCAGTCAGAAGCAGAGTATGAGGGCGTGTCCTGACAGTACCTAGGTAAGGACTACTAGCCAGTCAGAAGCAGAGTATGAGGGCGTGCCCTGACAGTACCTAGGTAAGGACTACTAGCCAGTCAGAAGCAGAGTATGAGGGCGTACCATGCTAGCAGCTAGGCGAGCATTATAATGTGTGTTACAAAGTGACCACGTTGGTCTCTGAAGTAAAGGCTGGACTACAATAGAGCTGTTTGGAGCAGTTTGTGAACAGTGTTTTCTGTTGGAGATGGTAAGTCCCTTTGGGGGGGACTTTGGGCTTTTTCACTTTGTAAACCTATAACGTGCACAAAAAAAGATATATAACACAATAAAGGAAAGGGAAAAAGCCAAAAAGCACAATATGAGCACTTTAAGTCAAAAAAGTGCAGAAAGAGTACCCAGATGAAACGTTGCACACTACTCGCCCTCAATGGGTCGCCATCTTTGCTACGTTGCGGAAGCTACGGCACCACCAACGTATTTTCAAACATGTGACAATTGCGGGGGAGGAAACTGCTGCGGTTGCGATTGAAACGGTAGAACCTAACTATACAAATGTAATGCATACATGTTTTTTTTCAATAAGTACCAATAAGATGAAGAAGTGTCATTTCCCAACAGCCAACGCGTGATTTGAGACAGCACCACTGTGTCGAAATTGATGCACTACACAGGCGAGAACATTGTGTAGCCTACTACGTGTAAGTGTACTTACGGAAGTATCCAAATTGAGACACACCTCAAGTGATGTTCAAGTCCAGAAAATTGAGTCCTGTTCAAGACAACAATAGGGGAATAGTCTTTGAATATTTAAAGATGACAGGGGTAACGTTAGCCTAACCATAAATAATTATTGATTATCAGACACTGATGTTTGTGACCAAAAAATGACTTTTTCTAGCATGATATCACCATTCAACGTCAACCACATAAAGCATAACTAATATTTGTATAAAAAAAAAAGACAATTCAGCATACATTTTGAAGAGCTGACGGAGAGAGGCGACAGGAGAAGGCTTCACCTTCTGGAACCTTTAGGTCCAAATGAAAAAACCAGCCCGATGGCCAATCAAAACCACCCCAACACCAGAACCCAAAACATATTACGCTAACCCGTACACTGCTTGTGAAGTCCAACAGCAGTACTATAATTGCCAAAGGTATTGTAATATCTACAAAGTAACACCATGCAAGTTTAGTGTGCAAGCATTTAAAGCAGTTTTCCTCAAAGTTATTTCACCTAGGTCCTAAATTTGCCTTGTCAAAAATAAATAAAGCTCTGTGAACATTTAGGCCAATTCACCGATGCACAAACTAACCTGTTTTGTTGTGAACTGTGTACTAGTCAGTTTGCTGCCTTCTACAGAGAGGCAGGTTCTAGGCTGCGGAGCATATCGCGCGTGTGTGCGTGTGTGCGTGTGTGTGTGTGTGTGTGTGTGTGTGTGTGTGTGTGTGTGTGTTTGTGTGGGTCTGGTCTACCCAACAAACGAACAAAAAAGTCAACCTGCGACAACACTTTCAAAGTAACCAAATTCCGTGGTTCTCCCCTACTTTTAAAGTGTTGTCTGTTTAAATGGGTCAGGGGGTGGGGGCAAGGCCACACGTATCCGCCAGAGCAAATAAAAAATAAAAACATGAGCTGGTGTGGTCATGGTAATGGTCTGGTTTCCATAACAGCGAACTTGCATACTAGTGAAATGAATGACTATAACATCAACACAAGTGCATCATCTACTGACGTTTTGTGCCACGTCCAAGCCATCAAACCTGATAAACATTTCAAGTCATTTTATTTACAGAAACAGTATTCCTTAAAGGTCCCATGGTATGAAAATTTCACTTTATGAGGTTTTTTAACATTAATATGAGTTCCCCCCAGCCTGCCTATGGTCCCCCAGTGGCTAGAAATGGTGATAGGTGTAAACCGAGCCCTGGGTATCCTGCTCTGCCTTTGAGAAAATGAAAGCTCAGATGGACCAATCAGGAATCTATTCCTTATGAGGTCATAAGGAGCAAGGTTACCTCCCCTTTCTCTGCTTTGCCCACCCAGAGAATTTGGCCCCCCCATGAGAGAGAGAGAGACATCATGGCTTTCAAACGAGCAAAGTGGCGGTTGGTCAAGGCCACACACCCACCCTCCACCTTGCCCCCCCCTCTCCTCCTCAATAGCTACAGACACAGAAATGGCACATCCTAAGGAAAGCTCATTGTGGGACTGGCTCTAGTGGCTGTAATTCTGCACCAAGGCTGAATTTCGGGAAAGAGACTTCAGATACAGTATTAGGGGGACCACTAAGGCCTATATAAAAGAGACTTCAGATACAGTATTAGGGGGACCACTAAGGCCTATATAAAAGAGACTTCAGATACAGTATTAGGGGACCACTAAGGTCTATATAAAAGAGACTTCAGATACAGTATTAGGGGACCACTAAGGCCTATATAAAAGAGACTTCAGATACAGTATTAGGGGACCACTAAGGTCTATATAAAAGAGACTTCAGATACAGTATTAGGGGACCACTGAGGTCTATATAAAAGCATCCAAAAAGCACCATGTCATGGGACCTTACATAAGATACATAATCAAGTGTTCAAGGTACCATGAATATAGTAAGGCAAAGGTATAATTAAATAATGTAACATATAATAAAACAACAATGGAACAACGTTTGTAATACAAAAAGATAAGAAAAAGTTGAGTTCAGTTCATAGCTCTGAATCTCAAAAAAAAAAGCATACCTTGTAAAGTCTTCACTCTACCATGCATATGAATGTAACAGTGATGTTTGAATAAAAATCATTTTTGCTCTGTAATGTTTGTTTTATTGAACATGTAATCAAACAAACAAATATACGTCATATTTGAGATGTGTGACACTAACTGGACCAGATCCTTTTTGTATTTGAAATACGATATCCTGGTGAGTCTCTTTAACCAGACGTGACAGCACAAACATTGCACCGGCATACAAAAAGTGATTCAGCCGAAGGACTCCATTGAAATCAGTCCCTTTGAGCTCCTGATGCCTGATGTTGTTTTGCAAGGGGAAAAAAAAAATATTTTTAAATCTATAGTATGTTGCACTATTCACTTCCCATCTAATGCAATCAGCAAAGCCAAGCATATCCCTGCTTTCATCCTTTTGATCAGAAGGAAACAATTTACACTTTTTTTCATTTCAGAGGCAGTGTGAAATGAAAGCAGAATAAAAAGGAGTGTGTGTAGAAAGGGCGAAAAGATGGAGAGAGATGGGAAACTGCGGGGTGTCAGCGAATGGATGAAAAGCACTGAGCAATTTTCATTAAAGTGGTCCATCATAAATGTTCCCAGCATGCACCACACAAACACTCACATTCACCAAAATTACATGCCTCGAAGAGCCACTCCGTAACTCCTAGAAGCTGATAACTTAGTCGGTTTTTCCTGCAGAGTACAATTGAATTTAGTCCACAAATTAAATAAAAGCTAGAAAGGACGTGTAGGTATCACCAAAGTAGATCTCTGGCGTAGAGAGGCAAAGTCCCTCCCCTTACGGTGGACCTCATGGGACCTTATTTTGGATTTTTAAAAGTACGGTAGTGAATGGGGAGAGACCACCCCTCTGTCCCCCGTATGATATGTTGTTTTTTAAACCATGTGACGTTGTTGTATTCATGTTGACTATTCATTTTTATTTTTTGAGCTTGCCTGTGGAGTCTCGTGTTTTATTTATAGTATCAAATCATAACAAGAGTTATCTCAAGACACTTTACAGATAGAGTAGGTCTAGACCACACTCTATAATTTACAAAGCCCCAATAATTCCAGTAATTCCCTCAAGAGCAAGCATAAGCAGTGGCTGTTGCGACAGTGGCGAGGAAAAACTGTTTTATATTATAATAGCATAACTCAGAGAGGCAGGTATTTAAGTCATTTCCAGCCTGAACTCTTTCAAAAAGAGCATCAAGGTCTGGTTACTAGAGAGGGTTGCGGAATAGATCAAAGGGCAAGTTACCATTTTTTTTTTTTATTTATTTAAGAAAATGTTTTTATGTTATGTCATTGATTATCACACACTCTGTAAGTGTCTTGTCGTGTCCTGATGTTATGTGTTGAGGACCACAATGGAAATAAGTCCTGGTAATTATTGTGTTTTTATCCTCAATTGTATTTGATGTCTTTTTTTTTCATGTGTAAGGCATTCTTGATACAATTAAATAAATCAAATCAAATCAAAAAATGACCAGCTACGCAGTCTAGGCTTATCAATGCATAACGTGTGGGAGTCATTCTCTAGTTGAGGGTACTTTTACGTAATATTTCACACGCTATTTTAAAAGTAGCCTATATCTTTCGTCTTTTTCCGTCAGCTCACTGCAGAGAATCGGTAAAATATAGCTTTGTTGTTTTTCATATTTTTAGAACCTTCCGCTGATTATTTAATCACTTAGGCCTATTCACAAGATGTTATTATGTGTTTTTATTTTTATGTTATTATGTCAGTCTTACCAGTGAAGAATTAGTTTGCTGTGTAAGGCAGAACACTAAGAGCATTCATATCAGACAATCGGACAGCGAGCATGCATTCTCTGCAACGCCAAAATCGCTTAACTGTACATATTTAATACGGGTTTTGTCACCACCATATATAATCATTTTGGCAGATAATGTAATACAAAAAGGATAAATAAATAAAGTAGGCTATACTTCTTTCTCGAAAATGTAAAGTGTACAAACACACATATAAATATAATACTGATACAGATTTTAAGGTGGCAGAAGGCAGTTCTGGTGATTTTGAGGACATGCTTTTCGAAATAGAGGTTGCTGTCAAAAATAACTCCTGATGTTGTGGATGTGTGAGGAGGGAGACAGAGTGGAGCTACAGATGGCGAAGCAAAAGTTGTGCGTGTTTTTTGAAGAGGAATTTGGGACGGATGATGATCGTGTCTGATTTGTCACAGTTAAGTTTGAGAAAGGTGGTTTGCGTCCATGATTTAATTTCACTGAGGCCAATGGTCAAAGTGGAGTGGGTTGTAGTGGTGATGGATTTGGTGGAGATGTAGAGCTGAACAACATCGACGGTTACATTGTCGGGTGTCATTACATTTCGGGAAACTATGACATAGAATAAAATAGTTTGCAGCTTTCCCTGTAAGTCCTGACAACTCATTTTAATGATGCACCACTCTGCCCCCTTTTCTCACTGTCCTTGCCGTCTCCTAGTACCCAGCTGCTCTGATGAACATCAGTGCCATCCTCCACCTCAGTGGGAGACTGCCCAAAGCGGCTGCTTGAACCTCGAACTAAACCATTTCCATTAAGTTGTGCAACTTAAAGGTGCTGTAGGTAGGATTGGGAAGATCCAGGACTTAGCCAAAAATGTGAACATTGACAACTTCTCAGTCCCTCCCCCCCTTTCTGCTGAAGCCCAAAATGTTCTCCTAAGCCCCTCCCCCCCACAAGGGAGAATGAATGCGTGTGCATGAGCAGTGATTGACACGCAGTTAGACTGAACAGGGAGCGGTGGATTTTTGTAAATCACACTACAGGCTGTAGTGTAGGTGGTGCCAGAGGAGCCAGATTTTATTTTTATTACCTGCTTCATGTAGTTCTACTGGAACATAGGGTCAGTTTTAGCAAATATGACAGAAAGTGAGTTTTATAAGTCTTACCTACTGCACCTTTAACTTTGAGAACTACATTTCATGCTGAGAGTCATCTGCACATACTGTATAGGCCTATAAGTATACCTGTATATAAGTTATACTCAACCTATTTTCATTTATATATTTGATTACAATGTTACAAACACAGCTCTGTTACACTTTAGGCTAGCAGATCGTTGATCATCTGTTTCTGAAGGGGAGAGGCAGTAAGATAGAAAGAAAGAGTTGCTCAACAATCAATTTTATTCTTGCCTTTGTTTTTGGTGTGATTTACTTGATTCGGGTTCGCTCTGTGGAATGGATGAGTAGACTGGATGTTTTCTGTTGACATGCTGTAGCATCGATGTTGTGCTATTGTGGGAAGCTAGTTTGATTTTGACAGACTGTACAGACATGACTATAGTTGTTCTTAGTTGTGTTATTAGGCTGTATTCTGTTTCAAAGATGTGTGTGTGTGTACTTCAGGCCTGTGTGTAGTGTGTTCTAACAAACACAGTGTAAATTGTAATATCCCCATTGGGGATCTACAAAGATACAAAAATTATTATTAGGTATATTAAGGTATAAAAATTATTTAAATTCTGAGTTAAGTTTAGCGGTCTTGTCTAGAAAATGGTACTATTACTTGCCGCTTGTAACAGAGTAATTTCCCACTTTGGGATTAATAAAGTCCATCTATCTATCTGTCTACGTGTCTGTCTCATCTACAGTGAGCCGGGTACAGAGCATCCTGAGGTGCTGGTCCTTTCAGTGGCCATTACAGTTGAGTTTTTCCGACAAAACGTTAGCGTCGTTAAGTTTAGGCACTAAAACGACTAGTTCAAATTAGACAAAAGATCGTGGTTTGGATTAAAACACTGGGACGCGAACACATGGGTGAAAGTCTTGTGTTTTCATCAAGACTGAGCCACTGCCAGCCCCAATAAATAAGTGGAATACATACAGTACGTGTCACAGTGCATTACTGAAATAGATTCTTTTGATCATTGGAAATTATTCTGAAAGAAGTTACGTGCTCAGGAGAACAAAGTGACGCGATGCAGGGTTCAGTTCACAATGTTGCAAAGGTTTAATGAGAAACACAAGAATATATACACTTTCTAACAATTGCTTCATTCACTTGGATGAAGTGAGAGTAGGTAGGCCCTGATAAGAAAGAGGCTCCAGAGCAAGGGAGGATTGATTGATTCATGGTAGATTCACACAGATACAGTAATTAGCCTGACAAGCCAGACCCACATCCAGATGTTGGGTCTGGGAACTCACCATTGGCAGGGCTCTTTCCGAGGGGCGGGATAAACGGTTGTCTTTCAAATTCCCTCTGCACTCATAGCCAACCAGAGCAATGTTAGTTGATAGATTAAACTGTTGCCGTATCCGGTCGGCACATCTTCCTTTTTTAAGAAAGACTTCAGTGCCGTTCTTTGTTCTCTTCTCGAAGAAAAGCTGAACTCCAAGTCTTCCAAAGTCTGCCATACTTATGATAAGCCCCGCCCACCGACTCTATACACAATGTGATTGGCCTGACCAGAATTTGGTTTTTCCAGCTCACAAGCCAACGGAGAGTTGCTAGACTGATCCTGGCTGCAAATTACATTTGCTGCCGCTAGGGTGCGTCTAGATTTCTAGGCTAACAGATAATACTTCAGGAAGATAAACAGTGTTACAATTTATGATACAAATGTATGATACCAATTAAGAGAGGCTTTGTTCAGAGTTTTAACAGAATGGAAGGTAACAGATTCACAACAGTACTTAAGTATAACTTTAAGTTACTTGTACCTCATACTTTCCTTGAGTATTTTTTTTTTTCTGCCATTTTATACGTCTACTCCACTAAATCTCAGAGGCAAATGCCCCCCCACACACACACACACACACACACACACACACACACACACACACACCCTAACTGATTTTAGTGTTTGTGTGTGATCTTGTGACTTTAGAGTTTGTAGGTCTGCGTTAGATGCAGAAATGGAGACTAGAAGTGGGAAAATACAATTTTTTTTCCCATTCATGTCATTGTACTTTGGGTGAACTGGCCCTTTTAAAGCCAAACTGAAATTGATCCAAATAGTCCAGATACCTATGCATATACTTAACTCCACTTCTACCCTGATCACAGGTCCATATTTTTTTCACATTCTACATCTTCTTTCATTACTCTCATTCTTTCATCCACAGCAAATCTCCCGCTGTGTTTTTTGTTCATCTTCCTCTGTCTTCTCCCTTTTTCTTCAGTCCCCTCCTACCTACACCAAGTATTCTGCTATTCTTTTAGTCCCGCTCCTTTCTCTTTCTTTTCTTCCACGCTCCACTCATCCTCTCTTCTGAATGTGTTGCTACCTCCGCTCATCATCCTGCTGTCATCTCCTATGGGCTACGGTCCAAACCAAAAGAGATCAAAGCCTCCCGTTGCTCTCAGAGGCCACCAAGATCAAAGGGTGGATATATATATATATATATATACACCGACTCTCCCTCGCACACATACTGGATAAATCCCATCACACATCCATACAGGAACACTGGTCCGACTGATAGAGTTGGTCTAAGACGCTAGAGGAGAACATGTTTTTCAGCAGTTGAATTTCCATTTGTGTATATGTGTCATTGTGATGAGTTATTGATTACACAAGCTGATGGAAAAGTCTTTTTCTGATGTATTTTCTAACATGTTTCCTCTCTTTATCCTCCGAGCTTGAAATGACCAATTCCCCTTTGCACTGCTGTTGTTATCACGACCAACTCGCTCTGTTGGCCTGGCCTATATCTGTAATCAGAAATACAGGACAGGAAAAAAAATATATACAGGAAAAACAATACTTTCCTCCCCCGAGAAACGCTCCCAGAAGTTGTTTGTTTGTTTGTTTGTCACCCGGAAATGGGGAGCGGGATGAGGTGACTAGAGTCTCTCAAAATCTGACGAAAATCTTTTAAACTGACCTTTGTCGAGCCTATTTCTCGCTTAAAATGTTTTCAGAAACGCGTTTCGGTGAACCATTTTAGTACAATATGAGATCGTATTCTGAACGAGCCGCCATGACAGTCTGGCTTTGAATTTCCGGAGAAACCAGACCCCATGTGACGCATTCGTCCAATCATCTGCCGGTTTTCATTTCTTGGGCAACAATACAGAGTAGCGCCGCCTGCTGCTATGGAGACGTATTACGTTTCTCAAGTTGGTGTCGCCTCAGTGTGTCCCGAGGCAGTTTTTTGGACCTCGGGGACGCGACTGATCATTTCCACTGGCTTTTCTGCCGAGGGGTCGGCTGTCTGGTTGGTGTGTAACCACTTTAAAAGTTAAAGATAGTTAACGGTATGTTTTTTTTTTTAACTTAACGAAGGCGCGTAACATTCAGGAAGTGAAATAATGTCTGATTTTAACCCTAACCCTAATCTTTGTGCTTAAACAATAACCAAACTGCGGCCATTTCACAACGTTAAAGACGTGTTTAAAATCGCGACCTTTACGTTCAAAACCACGACCGACGTTCTCTAGTTTAGATGTGAGGTTGTATTTCCGCCACCACTAGGGGCGCTATAGTATGAAACACGGCTGTGGGTCGCATTAGAGGGTTAGGGAAGAAGTGACCCATATTGTCGTATGGTTTGGAGGAATTGTTACCAAAGGGGTAAGCGAGCATCCGGAAAGCGTACCTCCTATGGGGAGATTCTGAGGCTATCAAGCCATCACCTCCCATTAGCGTTCCATTGACTCCCATTCATTTTGGCGTCACTTTGACAGCGAATAACTTTACATCTGAAGGGTTTAAAGACTTTATTTGTCCATTGTTCATTTCTAAAGAGACACGACAATGTATAAAAGGCTCCATTACCTTGTATCTCACGTTATGGCTACGTAGTAGACGTTTTTGTAAAAATAGGCTAAATAGGCGACTTTCTGTCGCACAGTAGAGGAATTACCGTACAGGAGAAGCTCGCAGGCAATCGGGGGGACGTGGAGGCATACAGTCAAGGGAGAAGCCCATAGAGAGTCCATGACAGCATCGGAAAACAAAATATTTCAGCAACGTTTTGCTCCTGCTCCTACGCTCATGGACAGCTCCTACTCACGCTCTCTATCTCTGCAAGATTGGGAGTGATTGAGATTTCTCTTGGCACAGCTACCAGAAGACTTTCAACTTTCAGACAGGTTGCTCATGTCACATCTACGTCTTCAAGCTGAGTTGGAGGCTGCTCAGCAGCTGCGCACTACAGTACACTCAGCCATCACCGGAAAAGTGCTTCTAGTAATTGACTTCACTGGTCTCCATTGAAGTCTATGGCGTTGCTGTGTCCATTTATTTTACTGTCTATGTTTGTTACCTAAAGCAGTACTGTGGTACTTAACAAATATGTTAGCAAAGGAGATACATGTGATAGATGCTCTCTATCTCCTGACAATCACACACACACACACACACACACACACACACACACACACACACACACACACACACACACACACACACACACACACACATTTTTACTTTACTCTTGTCCAAAGCTGGGTTCATTCTGGTCCTGAGACCCTTTCTAAAATCCTTAATAAACCTGTTGACCTTATAGTCCATTAATCTCTATGTTTTTGTGTTCCTGAAGACTTCACACGCTTTATTTGAAAAAAATATGTATATATTATTGCTTTTTCCTCTCTTGTAGCCCGTTGATGTGTTTTACTTTATTTTAAAAATCAAAAACCTCCATCTCCTAACCCTTGGCTGAAAAACCTACTGTCCTTTCTATTCCTGGAGAAGATCAAGTTGAGTATGAGGGGTTTCCCTGAAAAATATAATACAATTCGGGACACTGTTGTTTCTTTTGTTCATTCAGTTCATTTTTTTAAATGATTAGCATTATATGTAACACGCATTGCCCTTGTTTGCTCTTCCTTTGTGTGTTTTTGTACTTATTCTTTGCTTTTGCTTTTTGTCCATGTGGGCTAGCCCTCTGGTTGGGTTGTTTCTGTCGTGTTCTGCTGTGTTGAGTATGAGTATTAAAAATTCAATAAAAAAACAAACAAACACAAACAAAATATATAAATATATGTTATAAATATAAAGATATGCAATTTCTATGATTAAACAGTAGATAGATGAGAAATTTTACTTCTGAATATTGCACATTGCTAAGCTGTAGTGGCTTTATATACAGGCAATACTGTTGGGAATAAATATGTACAAGGAATATATGCTAAGGTGCAGTTGGGATGATAACATCAGTGCACTTTTAAATACAAAAATAAATACAAAGCTTGCAGTTGAAATGTAACTGAGGGTATGCAGTGCAGATGATAGTCCGTGTCATGTAGCTTTTAAAAATTGTTGTATTTTTATTTTTTCTAACAATTTCGAACCCTACACTAGGAACCTTTTGTTTTTATCCCGACTCTTGTTTCTACTCGGACATAAAAACAATGCCTGGTGTCATTTCCGGTGGGTGCCATGCCATGCCAGCCTTCAGCTGGTTCTGATTCTGATATCAAACAATTTGTTACCAAACTAGATGTGCTTTAGAGGGGAGTATGAGAACGTGACGTCCTTTATCTCAACTAGAGCGTAATAATAATAATAATAATAATAATAATAATAACGTTGACGTTACTTTGACGGACGGAGTAAACAGCTAGCTACGTTGTTCTCCGTTACAATGAGCTCCGTGCCGCTGAAGAGGTTCTACAAGGAGCTGCCGGTGTGCATAGTGGATGACCACCACGATGTAAGCCTGGCCTCTATTTAATATATATATATATATATATACACACACACACACACAGCTGAAATATACAACTGTAATATCGCGTTGTCCTTCGTTGATTAACGTTAGCGTTAATATTCCCCAGTTTATTTCTGACTGTGAAACACAGCTGGCTGTTGGCTTTAAAGCTTGGAGAGGACGTGTGATGAGATATTTCCACATAACTGCGCATTAGTATTTAAGTGTTAGGGCTGGGCAATATATTGATATTATATCGACATCGATATATGAGACTAGATATCGTCGTGAATTTTGGATATCGTCATATATCGATATGACAAAAGTGGTGTCTTCCTGGTCTTAGAGGATGCATTACAGTAAAGTGATGTCATTTTCTTAACTTACCAGACTTTTGTAACTGTTATGTTATTTGCCTTTACCCACTTAGTCATTATATCCACATTATTGGTGATTATTTATCAAAACACAAAAAGTGTTAATATTTTGTTAAAGCATCAGTAGTCACACTACACACTACAATATCGCCACAATATCAACATTGAGGGATTTTGTCAAAAATATTGTGATATTTGGTTTTTGCCATATCGCCCAGCTCTAGTACCTACTATTATGTTTTTATAGTAACCGTTTAATTAGAGTTCATTTTTAAATTATTTACATTTGCTTTTTTTTTTCTTCCAAAACTGTGTTTTCTATCTGTTTTACAGCCATATTGGCAGCTTTGACAGCGATAGATTTCATTGGTCAGTGTTGTTGTCACATTAACCCTGCCACTCACCCTTTAGCCAATCACCAGCCACATAGCAATCTCTGCAGTTACTGTACCAAAGATAGACACTGAGAGACTGGTCAGATATCAGCCTTCTAAAACTGTCATTAGTTATTCTCGTTCCTTTTAGAAAAACAGATGTTACCATCCAGAATTTTGCAAATCACAGGCAGGTTTGGAAATGTCAGTGACCCTGGTTCATCATTTTAGTAGGGTTCATATTGTGTATTTGGAATTGTCATTCTTTTCCAAAAAATCGTACCAATCTTTAACTGTGGTGCAGATTTGTCTTTCAGCTGTTGGGATTGTTAAATGAGGTGTAAAGCAGCCAGAACCAAATCTGAGCCCAGAATTATTTCAGCAGTCAAACTGCTTTGACAAAGTTGTATATTTTGTACATTTTGTATATTTGACTGTAACTGCTCTTCTAACAGTGTAAATGGCAATTACTGCTGCACCAAGAGTTACCAAAATGGCATAACTTTGGGTGTTGTGTGTAAATGTTCCTATTGATTCTGCAAACAGGGTTTCTGCGGGGTCTTAAAAAGTCTAAAAAAAGGCTTAAATTTCAAAATCAAAATTTTAGGCCTTAAACAGTCTTACATTTTCTGAATTATTGTGTTCTAGGTCTTAATTTTCCTACATCCATGTAACGCCTCTAATGCTCACTGAAATGTTTTTTTTTTATTCTGTTCTTACTTTTGCATGTCCAAATATAATTTGCTGTATATTTACAGATTATTATTTCTCTGTGTCGCTTTTATTAAATTCGAATGAGTTCATTAACTTTGCAAGTACTTTTGCGACTCAGCATTTCGTTGTTTACGTCGTGATATACAGTAGGTCTTAAATTTCATTCCTAAAGGTCTTAAAAAGTCTGAAATTTGACTTGTTGAAACCCTGTGCACAGGTGCTATTATGTCTGTCTGATGTGTCAGTTAACAGTACAATGTAGTTTGTGCACTTTTTTGACGAAAGAGCTAATGAATCACACGTAAAGTGTCTTATGATATTTTCTATGAAAGATTCTGAGCTTCCAATAAACAGCAAAAAGATACAATGCCAGTTTTCTCAGCACACACCAATGAGTCGAAGATCTTAAAACCGTTTATTGTACTGTATCTTTACCAGGTGGTGGGTCATATTTATCGTTCCATTGCATCGAGACACCTTCCACTGAAGGACATAAAGATGGTCCATTTAGACTCCCATCCTGATCTGCTCATCCCTGTCAACATGCCCGCTGACACAGTCTTTGATAAGGAGAAACTATTAAGGTTTGTGCGGCGATGGGAGTGTCACTTAATTTACCCATTTAGTAGCCTGTAGCCCTGCCATAGGACAAGTGATTACAGGTAATGGATGGATATTAGGGCTGCACAATAGATCGTTTTTTTTCTTTTAACGTCGTCATGATATCAACTGTGAAAGGCTGCGACATATCGCAAAAGACAGAGATGTTTCTTGTTAGTTGAAAGAAAATATCAGTAGAAAACTGCACTTTAAAATGTAACTCATTCTCTTTTTTTGTGGTGCCTTTTATATTCAATTCACTGTTCAATAAAAGAATGAAATGATTTCCTGTCGTTTGTTTAAAATTCAACTTGTATTTTAGCAGAACACTTAAAGCAGCAGGAATGCAGAACTGAGTACACTTAAATATCTGTTTATTTATCGCGAGTAATGTTATCACGATATTCAACCACATTATTGCATATCACATGTTTTCCTCATATCGTGCAGCCCTAATGGATATTCTTAACAGTCAGACTGTTACGTTGAGTTGGACTCCACCAATCATTGTAGGGTTGTTGTTTGTTTTACAGTGAGTTGAGTATAGAAAACTGGATAATGCCGATGGTCTATGCTGGCCATGTGTCATGTGTGGCGTGGCTGCATCCATACTGGGCCCAGCAGATCAGAGAGGGAGAACACAAGATGGCTGTAGGAAGAGACTCGTCCACCACCACCATCAGGTAAGATGTACGTAGGATTAGGCATCAAGAACCGGCTCCAACTTGGAATCGTTTCAAAAATTACGATTCCAATGGGATCGTTTTTTTTATTATTATTATTATTATTGGAATCCTTTGACTAATATTTGGTTTTAAATCCGATCATCTGAGTCTTGGTTTCCGTAGGGCCCACCGTATTTTCCAGGTGTGTTGTGTTGCAGCCTTGGAGCACAGTAAGCTAGTGTGGCTTTACTTTACGTTGAAAAAGCCCGGTAAAACTGTAAATCACCGTTGAATCCAAATAAAATCTTCCTCTTATATGTGAAATAAGAATGTGAGTGACCCGTTTCACCTCCGCCCCTCAAGGAATCGGAATCGAGAATCGCTAAGAACCGCCCGTAGATACAGAGCCCTGCACGGACCAAAAACGCCAAACTCTTCTTCTGCTTCTGGCTTTCCGGCAGACTAGATGCCTTGCGGCACATTGCTGCCTCTCACAGGACATTTTATGCACCAGTCAAACTTATTGTCAGCGTCAGTGGAGCATTCCTGTTGCAGAGATGTAATTCATGATGGCTTCCACTATCTCATATTGATATTCAGGGGGATTTAATAAGTCTCTCAATGTCATGTGCTGTATTCCCAAGTGATAAAGCGCAGTGGACAACTTTGCTCTTTCATCTTTGTACCGAGGACAGTCCAAAAGTACATGTTGCACAGTTTGTTTTTGTTTGCAGGTTCCACACAGTCCATCTTCATGTTTACCCATCTTTGCCAGATCCCATGCGAGCCCACAATGCCCAAGTCTCAGCCTTGTCATTATGACGGAGTGTCTTCTTCCTTTACCCAAATTGCATTGCTCTGCCTGTACCTTATCTTGAATCGAAAAATATTAGTGCCATTTTAGCTGCCTTATCTGCCATCTCATTCCCCTCTACCCCAACGTGAGCAGGCACCCACAGAAATCCCACCAATCCTCCAGCCTTCTCAATCCTATATAACAGAACCATCACTTCCATAACCAGGTCTGACCTGGCTCCCCAGTTGCTTCCTATCAGAGTTTTTAAAACTGAAGCCGAATCTGAACATATGACCACTCTCCTTGGCAGCACTTCCTCCACCCACTGTAGTGCACAAATTATAGCTATTAGCTCTGTTGTAAAAACCGATACCCCCTCAGACAGTCGTTTGAGTTGAACAATTTCAAGTTGAGGAATATAAAAAGCAAAGCCAGACTTCCCAGTTTGTGGGTCTTGAGATCCATCTGTATAAATCTGAAGATAAGTCTCCCATTGCTTACCCAGCCTTTGTTTAACCAACCCCAGACATAAACTACTTTCCAGATGTTTTAAATTTTCCAATATACTGAAGTCTATATCTGGGGTGGGCAGCATCCATGGCGGTTTAACTGCCCAATACACCTGCGGGGCCACGCCTGCCTCTCCCAGTCCCAGTTTCTCCACCTTTTTGCTAATGTTAAATAAAAAGCACTCTTTCTTCCTTTTCTCTGCTGCCCACTCCCAAGCATTCTTCAGAACTGATTTTGTTGGGTGCTCTTCTTTGTATCCCCACAATTTAACAACATACTGCATTGCCAATTTCTCTCGTCGAATTGACAATGGCATCTCCCCCATCTCAACCAGTAAAGCTGGGACTGGGGTTGTACGAAGAGCCCCACAACATATCCTCCGAGCCTTGGCCTGTATTACATCCAGTTTCTTTAAGTGTGATTCAGCTGCTGTTCCATAACATATACAACCATAATCTAGTCTTGACCTTATCATTGCTCTGTAAATCATTAATAGTGAATCCCTGTCAGCACCCCATGTACTACCTGAGAGGGAACGCATCACATTTATCACTTTCTCACACTTATTAACAACATTATTGATCTGAAGTCCCCATGTTAGCCTCTCATCATAGTGCACTCCCAGGAATTTGAAATCTTTAACCCTTTCAATTGCTTGTCCATACATAAACAAACCAGTACCTTCACTTTTCTTGTTACCAAATATGACATATTTAGATTTATCCACTGAAATTTTAAATCCCCACTTTTCACCCCCAGCTAGTTACCCTGTTTAGGGCTACCTGTATTCGTTCAATTGTTTGTTTGATATTTCTGCCCCCTTTTTCCAGATTGTCCCATCATCGGCAAACAGGGAAAGCCCATAACTGGTCCCAATATCCTGAAAAATATCATTTATCATAACGTTGAATAGAACTGGACTAATCACACTGCCCTGGGGGCGTTCCATTATCCACCTTTGTACCATCAGAAAAAGAATTTCCAACCCTAACGTAAATACTCCTGTTCTTCAAACAAATCTTGTATCCACTAATCATCCGCCCTCTGATTCCAGCCTCATAGAGCTTTATAACTAGTCCCTCTTTCCATAACATATCATAGGCCTTTTCAATGTCAAGAAACACTGCCACTAGGGCTTCTTTATTTACCATGGCTTTCTTAATATCGCAGTCAAGGGAAAGCCCAGCATCCATGGTACTTCTCCCTCTACGAAAGCCACTTTGTACAGGAGTAAACCATCTATCCTTCTCTAATTTATACATTAATCTGTCTGTAACCATTCTTTCCATTACTTTACATAGCACTGATGTAAGTGCAATAGGCCTATAAGATCCTGCCTTAGATGCGTCTTTCCCTGGTTTTAAAATTGGGACCACCACTGCTTGCTTCCAGGAACTAGGAAGAGTTCCCTCTTGCCATATATAATTGATCAATGACAGAAATTCCTCCAACACTAGATCACTCAGTTTATTAACTAGATCATAGCTAATACCATCCTTTCCTGGAGCTGTCAATCTCCCTTTTCCTATTGCTCTATGCAGTTCTTCTAATGAGAAAAATACATTACAAATATCAGAATTATCTTCATTTACCTCTAGTTTAAACCTGTTTGGCTCCAATGTCTCATTTCGTTTTCTTATACCTACCTCACCAATGTTAGCTCCACTGTGCACAGCTTTAAATTTACTTTCACACATTCTAGCTTTTTCCAAATCACTTGTAGCAAACATGCCCTCCTCCTTTAACATCGGCATTTTCTTTATCCTAATAATTCCTGACATACGATGCACTACCCGCCATACTTGTGTTACTGACGTCTCTACCCCCTAGTTTGCCACAGTAGTTCTTCCAGCACTCTTTTTTTTGCAATCTTAATCACTCGTCTTGCCTTAGCTCTAAACCTTTTATATTCTATTGCATTATACTCTGTTGGGGACCTTCTTAATTTCCTGTAAGCACAGTTCCTATCTCTCACTGCTTTATCACATGCCCTATTCCACCACGGGACACTCACTTTCACTTTATGGCTCTTCTTTAAAGGAATGCATTCATATGCTCTACTTAATATCATTGAACATAAACTGTCGTTCCACTCATCTATTGTTCCCTCCCCATTTACATTATCAAGGCCACTATCACATCTGCTAGAGAACTTCCCCCCAGTCTGCTTTGTTATAATTAAAATATTCTGGTCTTACTTGCGCTTCAGTTAACAAAGTTTTCCCAAACCTCAAAAGTATCGGAAAGTGATCACTGCCCATTGTGTACCTATCCATAGAATCCCATTCCCCTACCCTTGCCAATTCACTGGACGCCATTGCTAAATCAATACATGAAACTGCCCCGGTCTTAATTTCAAACCTAGTTGGGCGGCCATCATTCACACAAACCAACCCATGTTTGTCCATAAAATCCTCCACTGTTCTCCCATTATTATCTTTCACTCTACTACCCCAAAGAGGATTATGCGCATTAAAATCACCTACCCATATAACCGGCGCCCCTATTTGTTCCATGACCCCCTCCAGATCTACCATGCTGATTTGCAAGCAAGGATTATAAAAGTTCACTATATTTACCCACCTATGCTTTCCCCATACCCTCACCACCACACACTCTAGAGAAGACTCAATTTCCACCCTCTGGTACTGCACATCAGATCTTACAAAAATTGCACACCCTCCTCCTGATTTTTCCTTTCGATCCTGTCTACACGATTCATACCCTGGCACCACAAAGTCTAAACAAGGTTTGAGCCATGTTTCCTGAACACACAATACAGCTGGTTTATACTCTCCTTTAAATACATCCACAAATCTTTTAAACTCCTGCCCATTTGCAATTAGACTCCTTATGTTCCATTGCAAGATGTAAAACATCAACAGATTAATTATCATCATGTTCATTCGCATTCATTTCCACCTCTTTACCTATGTCCTCACTCCTACCTGTTGGCCCCCCTTCCCCTCTCTCTCCCTCTCTCCTGCTCCTCCATCTTCTGTCTCATGAACAAGTGCAACTCCTCTGGGTCTAGTTCTACCTCCACAAGAAACCTTTCAGCAGCATCTACCACAATTTTAATAGCATCTGATCTCTTAGTTATATTCCGAGCTGCCCATATCACATCTACCATAAATGCAAGAAGTGATTCCTTTTCCTGTATCTGCACTATTCCTCTTTTTTTCTGGCAGTGCAGGGACACTGGTCCCCACACTGGTCCCCCCCCTCTGGTCCCCCTCTGGCCTGTCAGCTACCCCCTAAGCCCTTCACTCTCCCCAACGCCTCTGCATAAGACATGATCCCTCCAGCTCTAACCTTTTCCACTTCCACAGCTGTCATATGATACCCACACCCCCCTGAAGGAAGTTATATGGTTACCACCACAATTGCAACACTTTGTTTCCACAACCTGGCACTGCGCCAAGTCATGATCTCCCCCCACACTTTCCACATCTCCTATTCCCTCTGCATGCAGCTGCCACATGTCCAAAACGTTGACACTTGTAGCATCGCAATGGAGGACGTCTGTACTCTCTCACTGGGAAACTCATATACCCCATGTATACTCTTGTTGGTATGGTTTCTTGCTTAAAGATAAGTAACACAGCTTGGCCATCTTTTTGAAACCTACGGGCAGACTCAATCTCAGCTCCCTGTAAATGCTTAACTATATCACTCTCAGTAATGTCAGAGCTAATGTATATTACTCCCTTAACATCCCTACCTGTAGGAACAAAGCATTCAATTGGCCTGTTCATTAGATGGCGGACTTTCATAGCACTTGTTTTTTTGGCCTTCCGTTTTTGCAGAAAATAAGAAAATTTCCATTTCTCAACATTCTCACATTAAGTATACTTCCCATTTTATCCTTTATTTCATCAGACAGTCTGAGGGGGTTTACAGCTTTATCACTTGTATCCTTAAATTTAGCAATAAACATAAATCCTCCCTCATCGTCAAGCTTTGATATCTTTCTATGGTCTTGGTCCTCATCACCCTCACTTGATCTATCAGACCTGTCCCTTTTCTTGCCATCTTCACTCTTTCCGTTGCCCTTCCTCCCTTTGCTACCTCCCGAAGCCATCCCAACGGTATCCCTCACCGGGGAGCCTGGTTGGATTCAGTCCCAAAACCTGCTTATAGTCCGTAAAAGTAGACTGCCGTATCACCAAACTGTCAAAAGGTACAAAATTCGTCAGCAGTACACGCTGGATTCAAAGATTCAAACTGACCGCCGCTGACACTTCCTGATCCGTCACTCCACGCAATAGACGTGGCTGCGAACCGACTGACACGCCAACGCCAAACTCTAAATGATGGCCCAATTTTATTTTTTTTCAATTGACGATAAAGCAGGGGATGCATTTGGGCGTGGCTCCAGGCCGACCTGTCAATCATGACAAAGGGTTAGCAATACTAACCATGGCCCTGTGTACATTACATTAGCCGTGAACTTTTTTCTGTCACTGTGTTTTCAGTTCATGTAGGTCAGTAGGAACATTTTGGGTGCCTAAAAAATGTCATGTTCCTTGTTTAAAAGCACCTTGCCAACCAAAGCTAGCTAGTGCTAGCTGGTGACTTTTAAGGTAATAAATGCTATGTGAAAACTTAGCCTCTTCTCAGGACTGTTTAGGTTTGTACAAAGTGGGCTTAACTGACAGTTTCCCCACTCGTACGTTTGCACCTTTAGTGCGAGACAACTTAACCTGTTATCTTTCTGGTACATAAGAGTTTTGTGACTATACGTAGCTCCAGCACAGCTCTCCCACCCCCCAACCCCCCCCACCCCACCCCCTCCGGCTTGAGCCTGACTGGATTGAAAACACCTAAGTGAAAAGTACAGGACCTTTTTTAAATGTAGTACATATGTTTTCCTTTTTCTTTTCTCTTTGGTTTGTCATAAATTCCACTTCCTCTCCTCCTCCCTGTGTTTCTCTCCCCCCTGCGCAGAGTGACCAGTACAGACAACTACTTCCTCAGCGATGGTCTGTACGTGTCGGAGAAGCACCTAGAGAACTCTAAACCTCTCTGGCTGAACGTGGTCAAAGTCAATCCTGTTAAACCGAGTCCCGGGTCACTTCCAGGTGGGTTCTTTAGCCACCGAGGGCAGGTGGGAAGGAGACAGGGAGTCTCTAGTACGGTTAGTGACACCAAAAAAAACAAATTTCCGCAGGGTTGTGTGTAGGGCTGCACAATTAATAGCAATTGTACCGAAATCACAATATGGACTAGTGCAATATCCAAATCGCAGGGGGGGGGGCAATATTTTTTAATGGCAAAATGTACAGTACAGGCCAAAAGTTTGGACACACCTTCTCATTCAATGTGTTTCCTTTTTATTTTCATGACTATTTACATTGTAGATTCTCACTGAAGGCATCAAAACTATGAATGAACACATATGGAATTATGTACTTAACAAAAAAGTGTGAAATAACTGAAAACATGTCTTATATTTTAGATTCTTCAAAGTAGCCACCCTTTGCTTTTTTTGATAACTCTGCAAACCCTTGGTGTTCTCTCAATGAGCTTCATGAGGTAGTCACCTGAAATGGTTTTACCTTCACAGGTGAGCTTTGTCAGGGTTAATTAGTGGAATTATTTCCCTTATTAATAAAAAAGCAAAGGGTGGCTACTTTGAAGAATCTAAAATATAAGACATGTTTTCAGTTATTTCACACTTTTTTGTTAAGTACATAATTCCATGTGTTTATTCATAGTTTTGATGCCTTCAGTGAGAATCTACAATGTAAATAGTCATGAAAATAAAAAGGAAACTCATTGAATGAGAAGGTGTGTCCAAACTTTTGGCCTGTACTGTGTGTCTACCGTTCTGATTTAAGTATTATGGTGCTGCAGTATTGTGTATCCTACAGACTAAAGAAAACCTCGTTGTTTGGTACAGATCCTCGCAAAAATTAGCCTTAACGCGCTACCCCCTTCCTTGTTTTAGTTTCTGATTTTTATCTTGGATTATAAACCAGCGTTGTGCTTTTCTGTGTAACATTTCAGAAAAGAAAAGTGAAGAGGACGCCGCGAGACGGTTTGCCAAGAGACCCCGTACAGAGTGCAGTAAAGCTGGGGAGGCCAGCTGCTCCGAGGCCCCCTTCAGATGCACCGACATGCTGCAACCAGCAGAGGGCAGCACCGGGACGGGTTTGGGTAATGACGATGACGAAGGATCCACCAGTTATGTCGTGAAGGGAATATCTGCGTTTCTAAGTGAGACCGAGCCGTACATCTTGGACATTGATTTGGATTTCTTTTCATGTAAGAATCCCTTCAAGGAATTATACACACAGGTATATCCCGCTTATACACCTCATGTTTTAGTTCCGTAGCAGCTGTGATTGCTTTCAAACCTCTCTTTAAGTTACCATAATCCTGTTTTTAATCAGCAACCAGTCAACATCTACAAATTAACACAATTTTTACTGCTACCTTATTTCTATACTTATTATTTTGATCATTATCTGTACCACTTTCTTGATGTTATCTGGTGCTTGGTTGCTTTACATCAGTGATTTAGTGGGGGCTGTAGCTTTTTAGTTTTTTCAACATAAAAATCATTTTCATTTCATTTATTATACAGGAAAGGATTAAAAGTAACGTTAAAGGTCCCATGGCATGAAAATTTCACTTTATGAGTTTTTAATGTCACGTTAATGTGAGTTCCCCCAGCCTGCCTATGGTCCCCCAGTGGCTAGAAATGGTGATAGGTGTAAACCGAGCCCTGGGTATCCTGCTCTGCCTTTGAGAAAATGAAAGCGCAGATGGGCCACACCCCCACCCTCCACCTTAGTGCCCTTTATATAGAATCTATCAATCTATCTATCTATCTATCTATCTATCTATCTATCTACATAAAGAGCACTACTCCACCTTGCCCCCCCCTCTCTCCATTTAAAGCTACAGACACAGAAATGGTACATCCTAAGGAAAGCTCATTGTGGGACTGGCTCTAGTGGCTGTAATTCTGCACCAAAGCTGAATTTCAGGAAAGAGACTTCAGATACAGTATTAGGGGACCACTAAGGTCTATATAAAAGAGACTTCAGATACAGTATTAGGGGGACCACTAAGGTCTATATAAAAGAGACTTCAGATACAGTATTAGGGGACCACTAAGGTCTATATAAAAGAGACTTCAGATACAGTATTAGGGGGACCACTAAGGTCTATATAAAAGAGACTTCACATACAGTATTAGGGGGACCACTAAGGTCTATATAAAAGAGACTTCACATACAGTATTAGGGGGACCACTAAGGTCTATATAAAAGAGACTTCACATACAGTATTAGGGGGACCACTAAGGTCTATATAAAAGAGACTTCACATACAGTATTAGGGGGACCACTAAGGCCTATATAAAAGAGACTTCAGATACAGTATTAGGGGGACCACTAAGGTCTATATAAAAGAGACTTCAGATACAGTATTAGGGGGACCACTAAGGTCTATATAAAAGAGACTTCAGATACAGTATTAGGGGACCACTAAGGTCTATATAAAAGAGACTTCAGATACAGTATTAGGGGACCACTAAGGTCTATATAAAAGAGACTTCACATACAGTATTAGGGGACCACTAAGGTCTATATAAAAGAGACTTCAGATACAGTTTTAGGGGACCACTAAGGTCTATATAAAAGAGACTTCAGATACAGTTTTAGGGGACCACTAAGGTCTATATAAAAGAGACTTCAGATACAGTATTAGGGGACCACTAAGGTCTATATAAAAGAGACTTCACATACAGTATTAGGGGACCACTAAGGTCTATATAAAAGAGACTTCACATACAGTATTAGGGGACCACTAAGTCTATATAAAAGAGACTTCAGATACAGTATTAGGGGACCACTAAGGTCTATATAAAAGAGACTTCAGATACAGTATTAGGGGACCACTAAAGCCTATATAAAAGAGACTTCAGATACAGTATTAGGGGACCACTAAGGTCTATATAAAAGCATCCAAAGAGCACCATGTCATGGGACCTTTTAAGTTACAATTTAAACGGGCCTGACTCGGTTTAAAAACTGGTTTCCAGCAGGTTCTTGTTCTGCAGAAACATAGAACCGAGAACACAGTTGCTGCACATGAAGACAGAAACGCATGTACAGGACATTAGCATGGGCTAGACAGATACAGACCACTAAAAACAACAATACAGACAAGACTTAGACAATACATGAACAATCAGTGAGTGCAAGTGTAACTGTTGATAGGGAACAGTCTGTGTGCCTTTTTGAAATATGTGATGGATGGTAGTGTTCTGATGTGATGGGGAATGTCCTTCCAAATGTTGTTGTATGTATGAAAAAATTATTTCTGACCATAGTTGTTTTTGTATGGGGAGGGCAACGACTGGAATGAATGCCTGTGAGACCGACCTAGTGAGGCGTACTGGTCTCATATTGTGTGTCGGGAGAAGTGCAGCAAGTGTTGGTGAAGTGCTATTTAGAATCTGAAAATGAAAATGTAATAGCGTGGCTGTTTATGTAGTTTGGGTAAGTCGGAGCGTTTGAGTGTGTGAGTGCACTGGTGAGACCACTTTGGAAGATTACTGTGGATCTTGAGAGCTCGATTGTATAGTCGTGCTATTGGTTCAGTAATTTCCTTAGTGGTAAGAGACCAGCATTGCATTGTAATGACATACATTACGTACATAATATGAAACCAAACCAAGGTACAATTCAAAAACAAATCCCCTATTACCTGTGCATGCCTCATACAAAATCATATTTGCAGTTTCCCACTTTTCATTAGTTTTCCTCTTTTCTCTCTTAAAGTCCGAGCATTTGTCAGACACCAAAGTTAATGTCGTAGCCTCCCGATGGTGAATATCAAAGAATGGTTTTAATGCAAGTTAATGAGCATAACATTGTGCCAAAGTTTAAGTTTTTACACAGCCGTTTATCCCACGCCACCTTCACACTGGCACTTGAAATCAGCTCCGTAATACGCAATGCGCCCCCAGTGGACGTGGTACTACACCGTTGAAAAGCGTCGGAAGCGAGAAGGAAAAAAATGGCGGAGAGACTAGATCGACTCATTCTGTCAGTGTCCGAATGTCCAATTCTCTCTGACCTCTCATCTGAGGGCTATAGAGATATAAACAGAAAGGCTGCTGCGTGGAGAAAAGTTGCCCAGGATGTTGATATGTCAGGTCGGTTAAATGGGATATAGCGGTATAATCCTAGATATAGAACAATATCTATGGGTATGATGGCAATAGTTCGATGTCTGTTGCTAAACAACTTAGCCATAGCACGTATCCTATGCATTGTTTCTGCACAAATTCAGAGTTGTTCATCAGTACCCTAGCGCTAATGCTAACTTCTGCTCGGATTGTCTGATAGGAATTGTCCGTTGCCTGTCGTACGAGTTCAACTTTTTTAACGCATCCGGATGACCGACGGAACAGATTTTTTTCCGCACCGCACTCGTTCGCATCGGTTCAGACACATTCGCACGCGGTCTGCGAATCTCCATAAGAAATTAATGACTTCCGGTCGTTTCGCGGCCGTATCTACCGTACCAGTGTGAAGGCGGCGTTAGACCAGTTATAGCCTGAAGTACAACAAATGTGCGGAAAAACTATGTCCATGTACAGTACAGGCCCAAAGTTTGGACACACCTTCTCATTCAATGTGTTTCTTTATTTTCATGACTATTTACATTGTAGATTCTATTTCACACTTTTTTGTTAAGTACATAATTCCATATGTGTTCATTCATAGTTTTGATGCCTTCAGTGAGAATCTACAATGTAAATAGTCATGAAAATAAAAAGGAAACACATTGAATGAGAAGGTGTGTCCAAACTTTTGGCCTGTACTGTACGTAGGACATCTGTAGTCAAAAATGCTAAACGTGTTTCCTTGAATTGACCTCTGTTCTGTTGTTGTCTGGCTGTGTCAAGGAAGAGTACACCATCCTTAAGGAGCTCTACAACTTCAGGGGACCCAGGCCTGATGCTGCGGAGGTCAGACTTGTTTTATAAATAATGGGTTTCAACCAAAGATTACACAACCGACAATCCGCCCTCTTACCTTATACTTAACAGATATATCAACAACAAAAAAATCCCTACATCTGACTGTTAAAGCATGAGGCTAGAGAAAATAATTATTTGTGTCTGTGTGTGTTCAGGAGGAGCTTGATGAGTGCGTGGATTTCCGTGTACGTCAGTTAGAAGACCTGGAAGCGGCATTCGCTGATCTGCTAGAGGACGATGGGGAAGAGACGGTTACACGCTGGGCCAGCAACCCTGGGTAACCTTTCTCTGGGTTCATTTCACCCGCAGTGAACTAAACCATGTGCTTCCTTAGCAGGGAAGTGAATGCACCTTTTAAAGGGGCACTCTCATTTCCTAGTAAATGTCAAAATGCCAGCTGTGAGAAAGGCCCATGGTAATAATGTAATGTTAAGGGTAAAACCTATCCAGCTGTTTAGTTGAGTTGATATCTTTATTTGACAGGGCCGGTGTGCCACAACTGTACTTGTTGCAACAATAAGGTGCAGAGCCTTGCACTGTGTGACTGTAGACTGTAGAAACTCCATGCCACAGACATTAGTTTTCTGTCCTTTGTTGGCAGAGATGCTGACACGTCTCTGAGCTGGAGTCCAAGTCAATGGCCAATGCTGAGCAAAACATGTTAGCTAACCTAAACTCGAGTCCCCATCTCTGAATCAGCTAGAGTGTATTCTCTTACTTTGTTTGTTCCATGTGTTTTCAGCATGGCTTCATTAGCCCAACTGGTTTCCAGTTTGAAGTCAAGGAATCTGTGCCCGGACTATGAAATGGTAAGACTGTACTGTAAGGTCTGTACTGTAACTTAGAGCTGTAATCGGGCCTTAAAAATTGTCAAGAATAAGTCATTTATAAAAACAAATGTAACATCATTCATTCATGACTAACGTAGGCTATACTTGGAAGTTGGAACAAAGAAATAAAATAAGTCCTCTAGAGGCCAGCCTCCGTTTCACCTCCTCAGCATCCATTTTCGTGCTAATCAAAACGCATCACCTGACCGCTCATTTAACGCGCAACCCGGAGCCCGAGCCCGAGCCTGAGCCCGAGCCTGAGCCCGAGCTGGTGTAAAATGATAGAAATTAAGACCAAAGTCGCGTCGGGTTCGGGCTGCTGCACGATTATGGCCAAAATAACAAGAACAAGATTATTCGCCACGATCATTCTTTTGATTTTAGGGTTAATTTTCGCTTCCATGGCGTGCCGTATTCCTGCAAAATCTTTGCCTCTAAATGAGTAAATCGCAATGCGTCTCAGCCGAGAGCGGAGAAACGTCCGGCTCGGTCCAGTTGAAAGCGAGCAGTCTGACGTGCGTCGAGGTCTGCGTCATCGCGCTGTAAGCAGCCTGGTGTCGTTTTCGGCGATTCGACAGCGAGCGGCCGTGCGTAGCGCCACTGCTGGAGCGGCGCTGGCTGGCTGAGTCCTTGCCGAGTCATGCTCTTAGTTTAGGAAGCGATTCGATATGCGGCGGCATTAAAACGTCAATCAGTCGATCGTGCTCATTTAATTGCGGGAAGCCATGATGGGGAAGCCGTGACGCGATTTAATATCTGATTAATTGTGCCCGCCCACCTCTATTTATGATACTATGTTATGGTATAACTGCAGTAATAACTGAAACGTCCATACAGTTATGTATTTTCATGGGAGATGTCAGTTACTGTTCACTTGTGAGGTTTGCCTCATGAAGACCTTGGAATTGGAAATTGATTTATTTGAAATGCACAAAATAAACATTAAACTTGTTAAACAAGAGAATATGTTTTGGGCCAGGTTATAGCAACAATTGCTAATTTCCACCTGTAGTCCCTGGGCAGGTACAACAAATTTAAAAAATAAAACCAATTACAATTTTAAATAGAAATATCCCCAAACTATATATAAATGACATAATGTGCATAGTAATTAAGAACAAAGTTTAGTAAAAACAGATTTTATTTCATATATATTATATTATTATTAATATTCATTCATACAAGGATACACACACACACCTTAAAGGTTGCAACACTGGGAAGATCACTCCAAATGATAGTTGAGCATTCAACTGTCTGCGATGTGAATGCAACATTCATAAATGCTCAGTAGAGCAGGGCCTTTCATAGGAAAGGCATACATAACTCAAATCAAATGGCATATTTAAAATGTTCATGTTGTTCCCGTAAAAACATTTATCTGATCCCATGCTTCTCTCTTCTTTCATGTTTTGCAATCTCCCCTGACGTTGACGCTTGTTTTTTTTGTCCTACTTTCCTACACTCTCCCTCCCTTTGCTTCAACCCTGCTGCTCCCTCCCTGTGTTCTCTCTCTCTCTCTCTCTCTCTCTCAGGTCCATCAGGCGGGGTTAACCTGTGACACCGTGGAGCTGCCTCACCACATCAGCACCGACGAGGAGATCGACAGACTCATCTCGGCGGTACAGCTGTGTCTGAAGGCTCTGCCCAAACCGACCCTGGTCACCATGTCCAGGTAAATAACACGGCCACACCGAGTCAAAGATATGCAGACCTAAGAGTCGGAATTCAGGCCTATCTTGTAAAAGGTATACATATACAGTACAGGCCAAAAGTTTGGACACACCTTCTCATTCAATGTGTTTCTTTATTTTCGTGACTATTTACATTGTAGATTCTCACTGAAGGCATCAAAACTATGAATGAACACATATGGAATTATGTACTTAACAAAAAAATGTGAAATAACTGAAAACGTCTTATATTTTAGATTCTTCAAAGTAGCCACCCTTTGCTTTTTTTGATAACTCTGCAAACCCTTGGTGTTCTCTCAATGAGCTTCATGAGGTAGTCACCTGAAATGGTTTTACCTTCACAGGTGTGCTTTGTCAGGGTTAATTAGTGGAATTATTTCCCTTATTAATAAAAAAGCAAAGGGTGGTTACTTTGAAGAATCTAAAATATAAGACATGTTTTCAGTTATTTCACACTTTTTTGTTAAGTACATAATTCCATATGTGTTCATTCATAGTTTTGATGCCTTCAGTGAGAATCTACAATGTATATAGTCATGAAAATAAATTAAAAAACGTATTGAATGAGAAGGTGTGTCCAAACTTTTGGCCTCTACTGTATATAAGATAGACCGCGGAGGGTGGGGGGCGGGAGAGGGGGGGTTGTTCTTGTTAAAGTGTTTTTGCCTGTTCTGTTGTTGTTGTTGTTCAAAATGAAAAAATAAATAAAAAATTGATCTTTAAAAAAAAAAAAAAATCTGCCTGCCTCTATGGGAATATAACATAGGGGTGTACTTACTTATGCCCCCTGTATTTATAAAGGAAGAACATTTATTTATTTATATCAGTGTCCTTTAAAGGTTGGATTTTTCCTATTCTTTTTTTAATTAAGGCATTAAGATCAATTTCCAAAAGATGATTTTGTATTCCTCTTTTTAGTCAACTTTCGTTTAAGTATTCACTTTTGGCTGAGCACTGTATTAAAAGGATTTTTTTTTTTTTCAATCAATATCAGATCACTTAACAAAGATCAATTTGAATTGGAGAGTCGAATATTCTGACCCAGCCCCGGTGAAGAAAGGATGTAAAGACCTTTTGTTGATGTGTGTTTTCAGGTCCAGTCTGGATGAGTACTGCCCGGTAGAGCAGGTGGATTCGGTCCAGAGCCGAGTACTGGCGGTACTGGAGAGCCTGTACGGAGCACTGGACTTACACAAAGACTATGAAAACAGCAGCACAGAGACTCAGGACTGTCAACCACAGGCCTCGTAACAAACACACACACACACACACACACACACACACGCACACACACACACACGTCACTTTTGGATTGAATGTACCGTTTGATAAAGACGACTACATCAACAAAGGACACGTCAGGGGCTGTTTGTTTCAAAGAATTCATGTTATGTGTTAACATTAGAAGTGGCCATAGATGTTGTAATACTTGTCAGTAAATAACACGTGCAGACTCAAACCACTGAACGATATTGAAACCCATTTGAGAGAGAGTATATGTCTAAGACATTAGGATGCCCCCAGCTGACTGATGAATGAAATGATTGGGTTCTTTTTTTTATCCGTTTTTTTGTAACCTGGCAATATTGTTTCAGTTCAATTTTTCTTGAAGATTTTAGTCTTTATTTAGTTTCCATTTACTAAAAATAATTCGTACTGCTTATTTTCGTTTTACAGTGGTTTACTGCACCATCTAGTGGATTGAAAAAGCAATTGATTGTATTATTTTAGTACCAAAAAAAGTTAAATTCTCGTGCAATTTATATTTCGATACTTGGCATCTGTGTAGCGATACAGTATTGCCACTGAAGATACTGCCATACTATGCTGTATAGATAATTTTTTTTTACCCCACCTTTACTCCTCACCTGTACACTGAATGTCGTGTAAAATTAGTTATGTGCTCCTTTACTGTTTGTTTTACACCGTTTTGTGAAAAAGTATACAAATTGTAGCTATGACTTTTTGTTTTATATATATTCTACTGTAAGTAAAGCCAAAACATAACCATAACCAGTGCATTTGAACTACACATGTTCTTCTTTTTTTAAATAAAGTTTACAAAATACATACTCCCTCAGGCTGTATTTATTATAGGGCTGCTCATTCGTTTTGGTCTTAGCTGGGTTCATACGTTTTGAAAAAACCTGGAAAATTTATGGAATTTAAAAAATGCAAATTCCAGGCCTGGATAGGTTTTAGAAACATAAAAAGACCCAGAAAGTTTTGGAAAAGTCATGGAATTTTTTTTAACACAGCATAATAATATGTGATTAATAAATGTATTTTCACGTCTTAACGTCAACGTTATGTTCACGGAGAGATATTTTAAAATTTGAAAACATTTTTATTATTATTATGAATCCCACTATGAACCACATAAATTGACATTCATTTTATAGTTAAACCTCTGAGGGGAAACTTTAACACAGATTTTTATTCTTATTGTATAATGTCGACTGACATTTTCAGGAACACAGTCATGGAAATTTGCCAAAAAAATCATGGAAAAGTCATGAAAACGTATTGGTTAAAATGCGTATGAACCCTGTCTTAGTCAACTAAGATTTCTCTAGTCCATTAGTTATGTTTGATGCTTTTTTCATGCTGAATGACTTATTTCCAAGAAACGTACGAGCACATCTCTGGTAAACACAAGAATTAAAGTGGTGCTTTTGCACGACTCTTTGCGGAGAAACTCAGATTTACAGATCTGTCGATTAAATCAACTAATCGATTAGTCGATACAAATGAACGAGTGTTGGTCGACTAAGAATTTCTTCCATCGAACACAGCCCTATTTTATTCAGATGGATATAGGCCTGCAAGAGGGGCAAGCAGCAACCAAGGACACCTGGGACGTGACACAATGGGACTTTATTCCAGAATCTCTTCAATACTGGAAGCAAATACTGTGGCAAAGTAGTTTATCAAGTTATGGTTCCTATGACAGGTCAGTATTGGTAATATACATTTACTGACTGAACTTACTGCCTGAACTCTTTGTTGTACAGCTTCTAAACATGAACAAACAGTTCACTATTCTGTAAATACATAATCAATAGCCTTCTCACGTGGATTATTTTAAAATTAAAGTGAATTCTCTTTTTAAGCACATGTATTTACAGTTTGGGTTTGTGGTGGCGCCTGTATTTCCACTATTCTACCTGTAGAGGACGCCATTACGCCTCAAATGCACATCTGACTAAAAACCATTGACATATATATATATATATATATATATATATATATATATATATATATATATATATATATATATATCCTATATAAGCTAAAAACCCCTCAAAGCTCATTTTGACAGTGAAGAAAAACCCCTTTTACTGCCTTTAGGTCCAGTGATTATTGTTACTGTATCTAAAATGGCTCTGGGTGTAGTCATATATGTTTGGGATAAGGTATATATTTTTAATTTTGTCTTGCAATTTGACTAGATTTAACCTTTTTAGTGAGGACAGGACACAAACAATTTAAAATCATGTATAAACCAAACAAAGCAAGGCTTTAGGACATCTCCACTTACTGCAACGAATATGATATTTACCCATAAGGATAATCATATTGACTAAATACGATTGTTTGGGAAAAGAGTGAAGTAGCTGAGCACTTCTGTGGGCGTTCACAAAGCACGGAAAGGCGTCGGTCGGTGAGCGTGTTTCTCCGTTTGGGTCTCTCCAGCCCGGCAGTCGGTGGACACGCATACCGGACGAGACGAAGCAACATGAAGGACAACAGTTTACCCCGAATTGTAGTTATTATCTTTTGCACGGTGGTTTTTATCGCCGTTGTAATTGTTAACGCGTTGGCTGGAGCGGGCAGAGGTAAGTTAAGTAAAGCTATTCACACACTTTTTTTTTTTTTATTGCGTTAAGTTAACATTACAGCGAAATTTTCCTGAATATTGTTTTAACACTGGCGCATTCAACTTAACATTGTTTGCAACACGTTAAATTTGGCATTTATTACGAGACGTGACATGTGTTTCTCATTGCCTTATTTAACAGTTTTTTCACTGGTTACGAAACTGTTTTCCCTGGGAGGGAGACTCCCAGAAACCAGTTAGCTAATGGCGTATCGCTGGAAACTCGTTAACTTATTGTTGCGTAGCTAACGTTAATTAGCTAGAGTAATGTAAAAACAAGGCAACTACTTTTAATTTGCGGTGACGTTTACTCACAGATGAAAACCCAAATTACATACTTAGCTAAGCGTTTTCTTACATTACTCTCAATGTTGGTGGATCCAACAGTTTAGCTAGTCGGGTGGAATGTAACGTATGGTGCTCACAGCAATCATAATGAGATTCACAGCAACATATCTGGCAACAAAAATACATACAAAACTGTCCCAACAGCAGATTTGCGTTTCCTAGGATGGAGAAGGCATGAAGCGCCCTACTAGGCCTCTGATTTGCTAGTATTCGTTGTCTTCTTTGGCTGGATTGGTTAGGTTTAGTTGGGGTAGAATTCTCCGTGCAGTACCAAGCCAATCAGAGGCAGAGTAGAGCAGAGTTAGGGCGGGACATGCCTTCGTCATCCTGGGAAACACAAATCCATCTACTGGTGCTTCTGTAGGTGGGAAAGTTATTAAAAAAAGAAGAAATGACGACATCCATGGGTAGGGTGTGGCATAAACATCCAATTTTAGGATTTTTTTTGTTATATAATGAGCAACAGATGCATCATCAGAGGTATTACAAAATGTCTGTAATACTTTATTTATTTTGTTATCATGTTACAGCGGCATGGCTCGCTCCTTTTTAGATTCTGTAATCACTAACACATTTAGGTAATACGTCTGAAAATATTACACATAATATATGAGAATCAGAAAGGGATTAATTTACAAGGAAGACACCGCAATTGTTGGTGCATACATAAACGTGAATATGAAATAAACAAACTATAAAAGCAGAAACAAATACATAACTCCAACAAATGTTTTTATGTGTCAGGGTTTTTAGACTTTGAAAACAAATGTACTTTCTGCCAAACTGACCAAGAAAGTATAATTCAGAAATGTAATCTAGTATGGCCAACCATAAAACTGGTTGGCGATATTGTATTACATTTTGGAAAGACTTTGATAATTATATATTGTGCTAAATAATAAATACAAGTTAATATAATAACTCAGCTACTTCTGGTTCAGCTAACTTGAATGGGGATTAAATGATTTAATTGTGCAGCTCTTCTAGACTTTTCAAAATGTATCAGATGGGATGGATCCAAATCTTTTTTCATTTTTTTTTTTCTTAAAGAGAGCAAGAAACACACACATCCAGTACACAGACAGTGCATGGTATACACAAACCAAGTCAGACTCCTAAAGAAGTAGTATGAACACTCAAATCTTTTGATTTTTTTCTTTCAATGCGGCCGCAGTGTGAACAACCGAGGCGAATTTAATGCGACTTTTACATCAATCTACATCGACATTTGTCACAATTATGCGCCTGCGTGAGTTAGCCGGAAGTAAATTTAAAAACCTGACTAGGCTACAAAATAGAGAACAGTGATGGAGCAAGTCAGTGGAGGGAGAGGGAGGTGTTAGACCTAATTAGTGTCTGCTCATTAATGTTACGGCTGCCATTACACAAACATTTTGAAATAAAAGCGAAAATGCTGACTTCCTCCATAACCTCCCTAACTTTAGTGCAACAGCGTGCTCCGTCTGACGTCATTGTTATTGTTCTTTAGCGCATGCAAACAGTTCACACTGGAATCTGATATAGGCCACATTTTAAAAAGGTCATGTGAACTATCTGTAAAGTGTCTCGAGATAACTCTTGTTATGATTTGAGACTATAAATAAAATTGAATTGAAATTGAATTGCATTGAACAGCCAAACAAAAAATCGGATCTGAGCAAAAGATCACAATTAAGCATTAAGACTTGCGGTGTGAACAAAGCCTTAGTCAATGGGGGAAAAAAGTATTTTTAGGGCATCACATTATGGGCCAGGAGTCGCGATTCCCCTGTTTGGCCGCTAGGTTCAATTTGCTTCTTCAATGCCTGGCCCACTTCCTGCGGGCCAGGCCTTATCACCCAAAATCACTGTTTTAATGGCGTCGTGACTGAACGTTGCTGTTGTTTTCCAGGTCCTTTCCGTTCCACCACAGGTAATGTGTCAGGCCACTACGAGACCGACATCACTCCAGCTGGCTGGACCTTCTCTATCTGGGGCGTTATCTATACCTGGCTCACCCTAATGGTCCTATACCTCACTACATATGTATTCAGAGGGTAAGCTTGCATCAACATACCGTAGTCATACTAGACTTACACATGCAGATTTAACCGCAAACTGGCTACTTAATACTTGAACAATGGCTGTAACCCTATTACTTCAAACCTCTAACATTGACTGTTGATTTGAGTCTACTTTATTCCCTTATTATGCCCATATTCTGTCTTTTTTTTTTTTTTTACTTTATCCTTGCACTGCTATAGTTTTTATATTAGTATGTCTACATTATTCTCTTATATTTTCCATATTTAATGCTGGTCTCTAGACTTTATCCTTGCACTATTGGACTTATTTGCACTACCACCCTCTCATAGAGCACCTCACCATGCAGACTGAATCCCAGGGTCAGTCCCTGCCCTGGCACTGTAAGCTTCTCATGCTTACACAGCCCTTTAGTATATTCATATTCATTTTTTATTTAGTATATTTTATTTTATTTTCCATATTATTCATGTGGATTTGATATTTTATCATCCTGTTTATGATGTACCGGTATGTGGATGTTGTGTGTGATGTCTTTAAGCTACTGGGACCTTGAATGTCCATTTGGGGATCAATAAAGGATCTATCTATCTATCTATCTATCTATCTATCTATCTATCTATCTATCTCTGTATCTATCTATCTATCTATATATCTATCTAATTAGTCTGATAGTCATAGCTGGATGCAGATGAAACTGCTGTCCCTCTCTCTTCCTGTGAACAGATCCTGGGCTCAGTGTCTGCTGCCCTACTCCTTCTATTTCTGCTGGCTGTCCAACATGGTGATGAACGTGATATGGTTGCTGCTGTGGGATAGAGAGTATGTCCACTTCTTTTACTGATCACTTTATTCATTTGCACAGAAAAAAAACTTAAAGACGACAACAGCAAGGAACACAAAGAAGTGTAATGTGGACTTGTGGATGAGTGTATTCGACATTACCGTTTAAAAGAGATTCTGCAGGATGATGCCAAACGGTTTTGTCCATTTTCTACAAACCACTCATGTGCTCAATTAGTTTATAAATCGGTTATTACATAGTGGAATTTGACTGCATCTGAGAAATGTATGAATCAAGACAATTTTTGGCCACCACATTTTGCAGTTAACTTTGATGAAGTGAAAACACACAGTGAGAGGGTCAAAGTTTAAGATGAAAACACAGATGGCAACCAAAAACAAGTTCATGTCCACAATGTCATGGTTAGCATTGCTAAGCCTCATTCCTGATTGACAGGTCGTTGTGTAGCCACGCCACTAAAGCATCCCCTGCTTTATCTCTATTTTAAAATAAATGGGACCATAATTTAGAAAATGAACATCGTGCTGTATTGAAAAAATACGATTTAGACCATAAACTAATTATGAAAATGTTAACTGAGGTAATAAATCAAGTGAGAAGTCTGGGTCTTATAGAAACAGACTTCATTTTGCAACCTTAAGTCTTAGAGTAGTCGCTAAAAACGCGCTGTATAAATTATAAATTAGATGTCGAGACAGTTGCCGAATACTCAAAGCAGAATCCATTTTATCAGCTCTCTCTGAAATGTGCACTTGTAATGAAACGATTGATCTTGAGACGCTGCTCCTCTCTTTTTGTCTTCCTCTGTGTCGCAGGTTGATGCTGGCAGCTCTGGTTGTGTTAATCCTGATGGTGATCACCAACTACACTGCTTTGTTCTTCTGTTGCTTTGCCACCGATTACTACGGCCTCTGGTTACAGACGTACCATCGCAAAGACCTGGCCTGTCTCCGAATATTGGTATACGTGTTCAAATGTGTTTATTAGGATAAACCCCTTGAGACGTATCATCTCGTTTTGGAGGGGGTCCCAACATATAAATATATGAAATGTTAAACATAAATATATACTGATTTGATTACAGCAAAGACAACGTCGGCAGTATTGACGGCAAAATAGGCTACAGAATATTTCGTTCTGTATTGACAGGTGCAATATTATCTATTTTTTTTAAATTAAATGTATATATCTGCATTTATGTCAAAACCTCGAGACTTTCAAACATCAACATGTCATTTATTAAATGTATTTGTGTCAAAATGACATATAAACATCTTTTCCTGTTCTATTTTGCCTGGAAACACGAACAACACGCTTGCGTGTCGCGTGAAAAATAGGTGTTGACCGATTTCTAGCGCGGCTCTGACCTGTTTACGTGGGAGCCGAAATAAAAACAGACACGCCACGCAGGCAGTGGGCAGGAGGCCTAAGTTCATCAAAACATTATAACCATTAGGTGGCCAAAATGGCCAATAACAAATAAACGGTAGAGTGTGATCACCAACTAGAGACGGATATTAATGATGTACATATAATGATATATATATATATATACATATACATATTTACAGTACAGGCCAAAAGTTTGGACACACCTTCTCATTCAATGCGTTTCCTTTTTATTTTCATGACTATTTACATTGTAGATTCTCACTGAAGGCATCAAAACTATGAATGAACACATATGGAATTATGTACTTAACAAAAAAGTGTGAAATAACTGAAAACATGTCTTATATTTTAGATCCTTTGCTTTTTTATTAATAAGGGAAATAATTCCACTAATGAACCCTGACAAAGCACACCTGTGAAGGTAAAACCATTTCAGGTGACTACCTCATGAAGCTCATTGAGAGAACACCAAGGGTTTGCAGAGTTATCAAAAAAAGCAAAGGGTGGCTACTTTGAGGAATCTAAAATATAAGACATGTTTTCAGTTATTTCACACTTTTTTGTTAAGTACATAATTCCAAATGTGTTCATTCATAGTTTTGATGCCTTCAGTGAGAATCTACAATGTAAATAGTCATGAAAATAAAGAAACACATTGAATGAGAAGGTGTGTCCAAACTTTTGTCCTGTACTATATATATATATATATATATATATATATATATATATATATATATATATATATATATATATATATATATATATATATATATATAAATAAATAAATAAATAAATAAATAAATAAATAAATAAATAAATAAATAAACTAAATAAACAAAATAAAAAAAAATTATATATATATTAGGAGTGTATATGGACAGATGGTACATTAGAAGAGCTGAAAATAACAATTATTTTCATATTTTATACATTTGTTGATTATTTTCTTGATTAATCGTTTAGCTGTTTGGTCTCCAAAAAAGTCAGAAACTTTCGATGAGCGTGATCAGCTGTAAACATTAGTTGGCAGACTGTGTTTGCTCTTTATTCACTATATTGCTGATGAGCCTCAATAGTTAAGGAATGTCCCCTGTGAATGATGTCATCTTTGTGCTCATAAATGTTCCTGTGTCCAGGTCCAGAACGGTTTGGCTGTCTACACCACGTGGATTTCCATCGCTTCTCTGATCAACTTTTCGTTGGTTCTCCACCTGTGGGGGGTGGACCGGAGCACGGCGGCCACGGCTTCTTTGTGCATCCTGTTTGCCGAGGTGGTTGGATGGTAAGCGTTGATTGGACGAGGTGACTTAACGAGCATTTGAAAAGTAGAAGAGCCATAGATGCGATACTAGCAGATTAGCATTCTTTTAGTTCTGACAATGGCAATATCAGGAATCCATCACTTAATGGCTCAAACTAAAAGTGCTTTGTAGAGTAGCTGCGGAAGGTAAGATCACATTCTGTCTTTTTCATGATTGTACAGGGTTCCAGACTGCGCATTTTGCGACCAATTTTTGAGACCGTACGCACATTTTTTTACAACGACTCACACGTGCAACTTGCAAATTTAACGACTTTTTTTTTTTTTCACATTTGAAAAATGAGGAAGGAGCAAGTCTGCCAGACTTGGCTAATGTGTGTGATAGGAGGAGGGTCCATGAGTGATGATGATGATGATGATGATAATAATAATAACTTTATTTATACAGCACCTTTTTAAAAACAGAGTTTACAAAGTGCTTTGAAAAACAAGCAAGGCAAAGAAGTCAGTAAAATAACAGACAGCTAAACAGTGGTGCCAAACATTAGCAAGACAAAACTGGGTAAATAAAAACCGGCAACGTCACCTGCACTCGTGTGTCTAGCTTTCGGGGCGTCCCACTCATCGTCCATAAAAGTCCACCATGGCGAAACAAACTATTGACGCATTTTTTCCCCATCCACGGCTCCTCCTGTACGAGGGCCCGGCCCTTCACAGCAACAAATTGCAGAGGTTGACGAGTTAGAGTCAGGAGAGGCTGTGGTCAAAAAGGCGAGAACACATTGTTTTACCGACAGTGGTAGTTTCTGTGTTTATTACCAAAGCATTTATCAGTAATACAGTTACAACGGGGTAAAGGTGAAAAACTGCGTTGCTGGTTGATTTAAGGTGCAACATGACATCATGACTTTGCGTAAACATACAGTACAGGCCAAAAGTTTGGACACACCTTCTCATTCAATGTGTTTCTTTATTTTCATGACTATTTACATTGTAGATTCTCACTGAAGGCATCAAAACTATGAATGAACACATATGGAATTATGTACTTAACAAAAAAAGTGTGAAATAACTGAAAACATGTCTTATATTTTAGATTCTTCAAAGTAGCCACCCTTTGCTTTTTTTTGATAACTCTGCAAACCCTTGGTGTTCTCTCAATGAGCTTCATGAGGTAGTCACCTGAAATGGTTTTACCTTCACAGGTGTGCTTTGTCAGGGTTCATTAGTGGAAGTTTGTCCCTTATTAATAAAAAAGCAAAGGGTGGCTACTTTGAGGAATCTAAAATATAAGACATGTTTTCAGTTATTTAACACTTTTTTGTTAAGTACATAATTCCATATGTGTTCATTCATAGTTGTGATGCCTTCAGTGAGAATCTACAATGTAAAAAGTCATGAAAATAAAAAGGAAACACATTGAATGAGAAGGTGTGTCCAAACTTTTGGCCTGTACTGTACACGCCACTTTCCGTGTTATCTGTACGCAAGTCTACGCTGTAAGTTGTGTGCCACTAAAATTCTGAGTTCTAGTAAAAACAAAAAGGTAATCTGGAGCCCTGTGCAAGAAAAGTTGATATCTTGATAAATGTTACTAAAGACAGCAGCTGCTAAGGGAAGCTTCAAGTGCAGAAAGTCAGGTATCTGTATCAACCTTTCATTTTCTTATTCAAGTCATCAGCAACATTACGAGGGATCATATCTGTAGAGGTATTGCACTCCAATACATGTTACAGTTGGTTAATGATTGCTTTGTCTGTGTGTGTGCAGGTTCGTTCTGGAGAACTGGGTGCTGGACCGCTGGGTGCGTAACATCCTGACCGTGTACCCTGTGGTGATTGTGGCTCTGGTTGGGAACATCTTCAAGCATTTCCAGCCAGCTCATCCCAATCCAAATTCTGTGTTTATGGGTGAGTGTCACATAACGGTACCGTCCGCTACCACAGCGGGATCACTACAACTGGGATCAGTGTTTCCTCTATGTTGATTTGACCGTGGCGGCCCCCCCCCACGGCAACATTGGCGGCTGCATTGGCGAGTACATGTCCGAGAGTAGCGCGGACACACGAGGATAACTAGCCAGTTGAGATTGTGTGTGTGTGTGTGTGTGTGTGTGTGTGTGTGTGTGTGTGTGTGTGTGTGTGTGTGTGTGTGTGTGTGTGTGTGTGTGTGTGTGTGTGTGTGTGTGTGTGTGTGTGTGTGTGTGTGTGTGTGTGTGTGTGTGTGTGTGTGTGTGTGTGTGTGTGTGTGTGTACACGTCCTTGAGAACTTTAAGTGGTATAACTTCTGTTGTCAGTTCATTTAAGCCTGGTCCTGCAAATTTAAATTAAGTTAGCTGGTGATTTTCCTTGTTTGTGTTCTTCACCTGCGAGCTAAATTGCAGTTGGCTGTGGATTTGATAGCGATTGCTGAACGCCCTTGCCCACATTTTGTATTTTAGGTGCATTTTTTACATGCTGAAGTAGTTACACTGCATTAAGATACAGTACAGGCCAAAATTTTGGATACACCTTCTCATTCAATGTGTTTCATTATTTTCATGACTATTTACATTGTAGATTCTCACTGAAGGCATCAAAACTATGAATGAACACATATGGAATTATGTACTTAACAAAAAAGTGTGAAATAACTGAAAACATGTCTTATATTTTAGATTCCTCAAAGTAGCCACCCTTTGCTTTTTTTTGATAACTCTGCAAACCCTTGGTGTTCTCTCAATGAGCTTCATGAGGTAGTCACCTGAAATGGTTTTACCTTCACAGGTGTGCTTTGTCAGGGTTCATTAGTGGAATTATTTCCCTTATTAATAAAAAAGCAAAGGGTGGTTACTTTAAAGAATCTAAAATATAAGACATGTTTTCAGTTATTTCACACTTTTTTGTTAAGTACATAATTCCATATGTGTTCATTCATAGTTTTGATGCCTTCAGTGAGAATCTACGATGTAAATAGTCATGAAAATAAAAAGGAAACGCATTGAATGAGAAGGTGTGTCCAAACTTTTGGCCTGTACTGTAATGTAATTAATAGTGGGTTTATTGTTATTTGCTACAGAACACTTAGCCTATATGTTAAGATCAAAGTTGTCCTATATAGTAACTCAAAAAATACAGTTCAATCACAACTGAAAATATGCCTCATTGTGTGTGTGAATAGAGGTGAATAAATATATTAGTTTGTGTTGCAGCGAAGTGTCAGTTCCGTTTTATGGGGGGCGGGGGGGGGTGGACCTGCCCCCACTGCTAAAGAAAAAATCCTAAAGGAAACACTGACTGCGATTTCCCCAACAACAGCCCTACTTCCCTCTTTATAGCATAGCCTAACAAGCTAAATATGTATCTGACATCTGACTTCATCTAACACTTAGTTGACTGTTGGACAGAACAGTCCAAATCCATACAAACTGAATCAATGGCATTGGCCTACAGTGATTGTTACCAATTATTAGTAGTTAATGAAGCCGATAGCCGATATTTAGAGTGAAAATGAAAATCTTTAAGTCAAAAATAAGATTTTGCGTGGCCGGGCTGGCTCATTGGGTAGAACAGGCGCACATATACTGTAGTTGGACGTTTATGCCTCGACGCAGAAGGTCCAGAAGGTTGGAATCCGACCTGTGACGATTTCCTGCATGTCTTCCCCCTCTCTCTCCCCCCTTTCTCACCTAGCTGTCCTGTCAAAGTAAAGGCGGAAAAGCCCAAAAAATAATCTTAAAAAAATAAATAAAATGAAGACGATTTTGGAATGTTACAAACTCTTGAACTTTGTTTAAATGCTTCAAGCAATTATTTAATAAATTATAAACTTTCAACATAATACCCAGTAAAAGATCAGATAGTGTTGTGGGCAGGACATTATAATATTACAATAAAACGCTGATACAGATCACCTGCAAACTGCCAAAAAGTGGACCAATAATCGGTCTATCCCTACTTGGAGGTTGACTTAAGTTTTGGTGGCTGGCCCGATCACCCACCGTTGCATTTTCCTTTTCTTTTGTGTCCAACCAGTTGTACTGCTGGTGTTGGCGTGTGTCCTGCTGGTGTCCCGACTCTGTAGCGTCATCTGGAGAAACAAATGGCGGCCTCTCCACTCCCCAGGCTCTGCACGGCTGATGATATCACCCCTCGATGGCAGTAAATTCAAGATCTTTTCTTAAACAAGAGGAATTTGTACATTTCCTCCTGTCCCGCTCTCAGGCCACTCTTAAATACATTTTCACACAAGCTACTGCAATGCTCCACGAGGTTTCAAACTCATGAAGGTGTTTAACTAGTCATGGATTTGCATAGACAACATGGATAAGAACTGTATTTCTTTAAATAGACCGGCTTGAAAAAGAAAGTGTCCAGAGTCTGTAATGGGAAGGCAAGAAAACCTATCTTTTCTCAAACTGCAATTTAGAAAATGCAAGACTTTCTTTGAAATATGAATAAACTACTATAACTGTTTACCACTACTTACCATTGCCTATTTGTAAAGCACTTTTTATACAAATGCATGCTTGTGCATTTCGTTGTCATGTTTTGTATGGCAATTTGTAAGGCAGTTTTATTGTTGCTTTTATTGCTTGCTTTATTTGTGTATCCATTCAGTGACAATAGACCATATACTGTCAATATACAGTATGTTGGCTTTTATACATTACCATTTTAATAAAATACTTAGGAGCTTTTTGCTGCTAATTAAAGAATTCTTTTAAACATCCTAATGCTGTCTGCTTTTCTAAAGAAATGTATAAAATCTACTGCAAAAACACTATTTTGCTGAAATGTACAATAAAGATATATCGGTTCATGGAGTGTGTTTATTTATAAAACCGAGAACAGACATGAAGATTACTGAAACAAAGATTAGACATTCCACGCTTATAGAACGATAAGTCAGTCACTTATGGATCTACATTGCCAGATTTATCTGTACAGCGCTGTGGAGTAAGGTCTGGCTACACCACAGATCATTCTGTTATAGAAAAAAACTTTTAAATAAAGTCATCAAAAAGGTCATTGTATAGTATGTAGAAAAAAGTCATAGTATAGTATGTCCAAAAAAAGCCAGAGTATAGTATCTCGAAAAAAGTCATGAAAAAGGTCATTGTATAGCATGTCGTAAAAAAGTCATAATATGACTATTTCATACTTCATACTTTTTTCGATGTACTGTACTGAGTTTTTATGACTCATAAAAGTATATTATCTTGAAAAAAGTCATGAAATATTCATAGTACAGTATGTTGAAAAAAATCATAATACAGTATCTCGAAAAAAGTCATAAAAAAAGTTTTAAAAAATCGTATAGCAGATCGAAAAAAAGTTTCAAAAAAAGTCATAGTATAGTACATAAAAAATAATTAATGAAAAAGGCTATTGTATAGTATATCGAAATAGTCATAAAAAAAGTCATAGTATACTATGACTATTTCACGACTTTTTTCAAGATGCTATATTATAACTTTTTTTCGACATGCTATACTATGACTTTTTAAAACTTGTTTCAACATACTATACTATTAGTTTTTTATGACTCATACAAGTATAGTGTCTTGAAAAAAGTCCTAGTATAGTAGGTTGAAAAAATTTCAAAAAGCTATAGTATAGTAGGCCTACGTCAAAAAAAAACCATAGTATAAAAAGAAAAAAAGTCATAAAAAAGTAATTGTACAGTATCTCGAATAAAGTCATAATATAGCATGTAGACAAAAGTCTTGAAAAAATTCATAGTATAATGTGTCCAAAAAAAAGCCATAAAAAAAGTCATGGTATAGTATTCGAAAAAAACAAAAAAAGTTATAGTATAGTTATTCCAAAAAAAAAGTTATAAAAAAGTCATAGTATGGCATGTCGAAAAAGTAATAAAAAAGTCACAGTATAGTATGTCGAAGAAGTGATAAAAAGTCAACAGTATAGTATGTAAAAAAAAATAAGTAATAATATAGTAAGTCAAAAAAAGTAATGAAAAAAGTCATAGTATGTCAAAGAACATCTGGAAGAACATGCAAACTCCACACAACAAGGTCCATCCCAGACTGGGGGATTGAACAAAGGTTAAGAGTCTGCAGTGCCTATTTGCTGGTGCTAGTTGGAGCTGTGCTAACCACTGAGCCACCAAACAACCAGTTAGGGTATTTTGAAAACAGTCATAGCATAGTATGACGAAAACAGTCATAGCATAGTATGTCCAAAAAAAAGGCAGAGTATAGTATCTCGAAAAAAAGTCATATTATATAGCATGTCGAAAAAAAGTTATAAAAAAGGTCATTGTATAGCATGTCGTAAAAAAGTCATTTCATACTTCATACTTTTTTCGACGTACTGTACTGAGTTTTTATGACTCATAAAAGTATATTATCTTGAAAAAAGTCATGAAATATTCATAGTACAGTATGTTGAAAAAAATCATAATACAGTATCTCGAAAAAAGTCATAAAAAAAGTTTTAAAAAATCGTATAGCAGGTCGAAAAAAGTTTCAAAAAAGTCATAGTATAGTACATAAAAAATAATTAATGAAAAAGGCCATTGTATAGTATATCGAAATAGTCATAAAAAAGTCATAGTATACTATGACTATTTCACGACTTTTTTCAAGATGCTATATTATGACTTTTTTCGACATGCTATACTATGACTTTTTAAAACTTGTTTCAACATACTATACTATTAGTTTTTTATGACTCATACAAGTATAGTGTCTTGAAAAAGTCCTAGTATAGTAGGTTGAAAAAATTTCAAAAAGCTATAGTATAGTAGGCCTACGTCAAAAAAAAACCATAGTATAAAAAGAAAAAAAGTCATAAAAAAGTAATTGTACAGTATCTCGAATAAAGTCATAATATAGCATGTAGACAAAAGTCTTGAAAAATTCATAGTATAATGTGTCCAAAAAAAAGCCATAAAAAAAAGTCATGGTATAGTATTCGAAAAAACAAAAAAAGTTATAGTATAGTTATTCCAAAAAAAAGTTATAAAAAAGTCATAGTATGGCATGTCGAAAAAGTAATAAAAAAGTCACAGTATAGTATGTCGAAGAAGTGATAAAAAGTCAACAGTATAGTATGTAAAAAAAAAAAAGTAATAATATAGTAAGTCAAAAAAAGTAATGAAAAAAGTCATAGTATGTCAAAGAACATCTGGAAGAACATGCAAACTCCACACAACAAGGTCCATCCCAGACTGGGGATTGAACAAAGGTTAAGAGTCTGCAGTGCCTATTTGCTGGTGCTAGTTGGAGCTGTGCTAACCACTGAGCCACCAAACAACCAGTTAGGGTATTTTGAAAACAGTCATAGCATAGTATGACGAAAACAGTCATAGCATAGTATGTCCAAAAAAAAGGCAGAGTATAGTATCTCGAAAAAAAGTCATATTATATAGCATGTCGAAAAAAAGTTATGAAAAAAGGTCATTGTATAGCATGTCGTAAAAAAGTCATTTCATACTTCATACTTTTTTTCGACGTACTGTACTGAGTTTTTATGACTCATAAAAGTATATTATCTTGAAAAAAAGTCATGAAATATTCATAGTACAGTATGTTGAAAAAAAATCATAATACAGTATCTCGAAAAAAAGTCATAAAAAAAGTTTTAAAAAATCGTATAGCAGGTCGAAAAAAGTTTCAAAAAAGTCATAGTATAGTACATAAAAAAATAATTAATGAAAAAAGGCTATTGTATAGTATATCGAAATAGTCATAAAAAAAGTCATAGTATACTATGACTATTTCACGACTTTTTTCAAGATGCTATATTATAACTTTTTTCGACATGCTATACTATGACTTTTTAAAACTTGTTTCAACATACTATACTATTAGTTTTTTATGACTCATACAAGTATAGTGTCTTGAAAAAGTCCTAGTATAGTAGGTTGAAAAAATTTCAAAAAGCTATAGTATAGTAGGCCTACGTCAAAAAAAAACCATAGTATAAAAAGAAAAAAAGTCATAAAAAAGTAATTGTACAGTATCTCGAATAAAGTCATAATATAGCATGTAGACAAAAGTCTTGAAAAATTCATAGTATAATGTGTCCAAAAAAAAGCCATAAAAAAAGTCATGGTATAGTATTCGAAAAAACAAAAAAAAGTTATAGTATAGTTATTCCAAAAAAAAGTTATAAAAAAGTCATAGTATGGCATGTCGAAAAAGTAATAAAAAAGTCACAGTATAGTATGTCGAAGAAGTGATAAACAAAGTCAACAGTATAGTATGTAAAAAAAAAGTAATAATATAGTAAGTCAAAAAAAGTAATGAAAAAAGTCATAGTATGTCAAAGAACATCTGGAAGAACATGCAAACTCCACACAACAAGGTCCATCCCAGACTGGGGATTGAACAAAGGTTAAGAGTCTGCAGTGCCTATTTGCTGGTGCTAGTTGGAGCTGTGCTAACCACTGAGCCACCAAACAACCAGTTAGGGTATTTTGAAAACAGTCATAGCATAGTATGACGAAAACAGTCATAGCATAGTATGTCCAAAAAAAGGCAGAGTATAGTATCTCGAAAAAAGTCATATTATATAGCATGTCGAAAAAAAGTTATAAAAAAGGTCATTGTATAGCATGTCGTAAAAAAGTCATTTCATACTTCATACTTTTTTCGACGTACTGTACTGAGTTTTTATGACTCATAAAAGTATATTATCTTGAAAAAAGTCATGAAATATTCATAGTACAGTATGTTGAAAAAAATCATAATACAGTATCTCGAAAAAAGTCATAAAAAAAGTTTTAAAAAATCGTATAGCAGGTCGAAAAAAAGTTTCAAAAAAAGTCATAGTATAGTACATAAAAAATAATTAATGAAAAAGGCCATTGTATAGTATATCGAAATACAGTCATAAAAAAGTCATAGTATCACTATGACTATTTCACGACTTTTTTTCAAGATGCTATATTATGACTTTTTTCGACATGCTATACTATGACTTTTTAAAACTTGTTTCAACATACTATACTATTAGTTTTTTATGACTCATACAATTATAGTGTCTTGAAAAAGTCCTAGTATAGTAGGTTGAAAAAATTTCAAAAAGCTATAGTATAGTAGGCCTACGTCAAAAAAAACCATAGTATAAAAAGAAAAAAAGTCATAAAAAAGTAATTGTACAGTATCTCGAATAAAGTCATAATATAGCATGTAGACAAAAGTCTTGAAAAATTCATAGTATAATGTGTCCAAAAAAAAGCCATAAAAAAAGTCATGGTATAGTATTCGAAAAAACAAAAAAAGTTATAGTATAGTTATTCCAAAAAAAAGTTATAAAAAAGTCATAGTATGGCATGTCGAAAAAGTAATAAAAAAGTCACAGTATAGTATGTCGAAGAAGTGATAACAAGTCAACAGTATAGTATGTAAAAAAAATAAGTAATAATATAGTAAGTCAAAAAAAGTAATGAAAAAAGTCATAGTATGTCAAAGAACATCTGGAAGAACATGCAAACTCCACACAACAAGGTCCATCCCAGACTGGGGATTGAACAAAGGTTAAGAGTCTGCAGTGCCTATTTGCTGGTGCTAGTTGGAGCTGTGCTAACCACTGAGCCACCAAACAACCAGTTAGGGTATTTTGAAAACAGTCATAGCATAGTATGACGAAAACAGTCATAGCATAGTATGTCCAAAAAAAGGCAGAGTATAGTATCTCGAAAAAAGTCATATTATATAGCATGTCGAAAAAAAGTTATGAAAAAGGTCATTGTATAGCATGTCGTAAAAAAGTCATAATATGACTATTTCATACTTCATACTTTTTTCGACGTACTGTACTGAGTTTTTATGACTCATAAAAGTATATTATCTTGAAAAAAGTCATGAAATATTCATAGTACAGTATGTTGAAAAAAATCATAACACAGTATCTCGAAAAAAGTCAAAAAAAGTTTTAAAAAATCGTATAGCAGGTCGAAAAAAGTTTAAAAAAAGTCATAGTATAGCATGTCGAAAAAAGTCATACATAAAAAATAATGAAAAAGGTCATTGTATAGTATATTGAAATACAGTCATAAAAAAGTCATAGTTCAAAGTTCAATATGACTTTCACGACTTTTTTCAAGATGCTATATTATGACTTTTTTCGACATGCTATACTATGACTTTTTAAAACTTGTTTCAACATACTATACTATTAGTTTTTTATGACTCATACAAGTATAGTGTCTTGAAAAAGTCCTAGTATAGTAGGTTGAAAAAATTTCAAAAAAACCATAGTATAAAAAGAAAAAAAGTCATAAAAAAGTAATTGCACAGTATCTCGAATAAAGTCATAATATAGCATGTAGACAACTCTTGAAAAATTCATAGTATAGTGTGTCCAAAAAAAAGCCATAAAAAAAGTCATGGTATAGTATTCGAAAAAACAAAAAAAGTTATAGTATAGTTATTCCAAAAAAAGTAATAAAAAAGTAATTATATAGTACGTCAAAAAAAGTAATAAAAAAGTCATAATATGGCATGTTGAAGAAGTGATAAAAAGTCATAGCATAGTATGACGAAAACAGTCATAGTATAGTATGTTGAAAAAAAAGTAATAAAAACGTCATAGTAGCCTATAGTATATCGCAAAAGAAGTAGTATAGTATATCGGAAAAAAAGTGATTAAAAAGTCATAGTAAATGTCAAAGAAAGTCTAAAAGAACATGTAAACTCTACACAAAAAGGGTCCAGGCCGGACTGGGGATCAAACCAAGGGTCATAGTCTGCAGTGTTTATTTGCTGGTGCTAGGAGCTGTGCTAACCACTGAGCCAATTATATTTTGAATTATAAAGAATTCATAGCATAGTATGTAAAAAAAAAAAAAGTCATAAAAATAGTCATAGTATAGTATGTCAAGGAAAGTCTGGAAGACCAAACAAACTCCAAAAAAAAACCAACATTTTGATATTTGAATGGTTTTTGTAGCTGAAAGTATGCATCCAAAAAGTCGTACGGAATAATCGGATAACCATACTTAAATCATTTTTAGAGATTTGTTTTGGGCCATTTCAGCTTTTAATGGAAAGGACAGTTAGATATGAAAGGAGGTGGAAGACATGTAGGAAATTGTCCAGGTCGGACTCGAACCCTAGACCTTCAGCGTCGAGGTAGCCTATACACCTCTATATATGGGCATCTGCACTACCAACTGCGCTAACCCGGCCACAGCGTCCACACAATTAATTCTCCAAGCCTTTAGGTGGCGGTAATGAAGCTGCGCACCAACAATATTTCCAAAGAGGTAAAAGAAGAGGAAGTGGTAGCCTAGCGCTGTGTGTGCGGAAAACTGACTACTGGACAGCACGGTTACAGTTGCTAGTTATCTGCTGTCCGTAACGGCTGCCTTGCGTTGAACAATCGTTACTATCGTGTCCAAAAATGTCTAAAAATTCACTTTCCGACCGGTTTAGGAAAGTAGACGTTGATGAATACGACGAGAATAAGTTTGTGGACGAGGAAGAAGGAGGAGAGAACCAGGGGGGTCCGGACGAAGCAGAAGTAGACGGTTTGCTCAGACAATATCCTTTAAACTTCACGTTAACGTTCCTTAAAAACGGTAAGTCTTTTCGGACCGGGTGCACGAGCTAGCTACGTTAACCCGTTTCTCGTCTGTTGACCTGAGGCGTTACGATACGATAGATTAGAGGGGCTAAAACAAGGGCACAATATGGATTTTAAGGTAAATATGTATACTCCCATTCAAATTGTTTTAAATTATAGTCACGTTATGAGACACGGGGGACGTTTATTTGGCAGTTGGCGCAACGTTGAGTAGCCTAATTAAAGAAAAGCCAACAACCGTTAAGTTGTCATAGCAGCGTTTCCGGGTGTCATTTCACCGGGTGTGGTCGCTTCACTAGTTGTCAGTAAAAATTAGTTGATTTTGACCTTAGTGTTTAATTTAAAAAAATTCTTTTTATTGGTATTTTGGTAACTTTATTGTTTTAACCAGACTTTGTGTGTGTGTGTGTGTGTGTGTGTGTGTGTGTGTGTTCTTGTTTAACTATCTTCGTGGGGTCCAGAAACCGGGAGTCTACTTGTGGGGTTCTGACAGCTTTGTGGGGCCAAAATGCTGGACCCCACAAGTTTAAAGGGCTGTTTGAGGGTTAAGACTTGGTTTTAGGATTAGGGATAGAATTAGGTTATGGTTAGGGTGAGGGTAAGGGTTAAGGTTAGTCATTTAGTTGTGATGGTTAAGGTCAGTATAAGGGGCTAGGGAATGACAGGTCCCCACAAAGATAGTGCTACAAACCTTTGTGTGTGTGTGATATACAGATATAAATGTGCAGACAAAGTTTAAGACTTTTTAGGGGAACGGAGCAAAGATACAAGCATCTCTCTGGTAAATCAAACACTGTATATAGCATATCACACAATTAGTTATTATTATTATTATTATTACAGCGTTATTTCCACCATACTTTTTTCCTGAAACAGAAATATTGTTCTGCTGTATTTTCAAGCTGGTTAAAAAAAACTCAATATTTGGAACAACAATAAAAGCATTATGTGCTTTTAACAGCAATGGAGCTCAAACACAAGTCAAGGAGGCTTCTATTTGACAGATGAAAATACTTGAGATCTGTCTGGATCCCCCACACTTGAGGATCTGAAAATGTCCGGTACTTGGAAGTATTTCATTTTGATAGGGAAGAAGGGAAAAGCAAAACAAGACATCAGTCAAATGCAACAATATGACAAAGCTCCTGTGGACGTTTAGCCTGCATTTTTTTGATCTATTCCCTCAGCGTTTTCCTTTTTGTTATTCTTCGGAGACCAAAGGAGGATGCTGTGTACCGTGTAGAAAACACTTTCTCTCATTTCTTTAGATTTATTTGTAGTAATGTGATGTACATGTATCTCTGTCACTGGAACTGTGTAGTCCTTGACTTGTTTTGCAAGGGGAACATGAATGCAGCTCTCCAAGCAGTGCTAAAGAATCCTCCAATCAACACCAAGAACCAGGTCGCCAAGGTATGTAATGGTCTTCTTGACTAAGTGCAATAACACTCTCAGAATGAGATGATGTTAATGCCTCTCCACTTTGAGTCCTGACCGGAAAATATGCGATACGGGATAACGTCGTTGAATATCGCCAATGATCAATGCATGTTGAAGATTTGACTCCAGTGTGATTAACAGCAATTCTTGTTGGTTGAAATATTAATTGAGTTAGTCTGCAGGTATTAGCCATAGACAAGAGCCAATTCTTCAGCGGGGAATTCTCAGATAGCCAATCAATACCTAGTAAATGCACTTCTCTAGTTTCCTCTGTAGCCCTATCCAACATGGCACATAAGCAGTCCAAATTCTGTATTGTAGAGCTTGGAGCCCTGTAACAACAGTCAATCAAAATAGTAGGGCTGTCCTCGACTAAAGATATTCTTAGTCGACTAACACTTATACGATTTTGTCGCCTAATCGATTAGTTGATTTAATTGACAGAGCTGTGCGCTTTGAGAGGTGGTTAAGACTAGAAAAGCACAATATAAATGTAGTTAATTAACCATCTGTAAAACTGAGTTTCTCCACAATTAATCCTGCAAAAGCACCACTTTAAATCTTGTGTTTACCATAAATGTGCTCAGAAGTTTCTTGGAAATAAGTAATTAAGCATGAATAAGCATAAAAAATGACTAATCGACTAAAGAAATCTTAGTCGACTAAGACCAAAACGACCGATTAGTCGACTAATCGATTAAGAGGTGGCAGCCCTACAAAATAGGCTTCAAATGCGGCAGTTGCACCTGAAGCCATATAGCCTCACTGCCATGTAAGTTAAGATCATAGCGGGGTTTTATTTTTACTGGAAAGTGGTCACGTATTAAAAATTGCCACCCCTCCACCAAACCTATTTCTATCCTTCCTGTATGCAGAAAAGCCATCCAGAGCCACAGCTGAGTCATCAAACGAACAGTCCAAATGAGTCTCTGAAACAGCCCAAATGTCGACCTATCAGACTGCAAAAAGACGGACAGTTCATACGTTTTATTTCTAAGGCTGCAGATGTTAATGTGTGCAAATACTAAGCCTTTAGGTAGTTTGTCAATAGACATGTTCAGATGATTTTGTGTAACAGGCAACTATAATCAGTAGGTACATATGGACTACCTTTATAAACTGCTTGGTCCTTCTGTGGGCTTATCTTTCTTTTCTTTGGAGGGCTGGGTGGACAATTAGTTTATCATACCGCGGTATATGGTATGGGCTTAGACTTCCTCTGAACAGACAGGCACCACTGTGTTCACTATGCCCTATTGCATGACATCAAACAACAGACAGACACACTTCAACAGATTGCTTGTTGAATTTAAAACAAATAATCATTTCTAACGTTCTTTTATTGAACAAATTGAACATTGAATTGACAATGACAGGCACTACTATAAAAGAATGACAGTTACACCTTAAAGTGCAGTTTTCTACTGATATTTAACAACTAACACAAAACATCTTGTAGCAACCTTTCGCGATATGTATATTACGCCAGTTGATATTGCGATGAGGATGAAAAAAAACTATATATTGTGCAGGCCTACATCCTCGCAATCTTTATCACCGGATGCCAGTGATACAAGACCTTCACCCCATTACAGCACATGTGTCAAACACAAGGCCCGCGGGCCCGTTGCAGATTTAGATCTGGCCCGCATATCAATTTGGGTTCAAAATCAATTTTGGCCCTACTAGTTGTGCGCCAAACCAAAAACACAGGAAAGTGTTTTTTAAACTGCAATTACCGGACATTCAAAGCAGACATATGGCAGATTTGAGACGACTCTGAGAATCAGAAATTCCCCCAGAAGCAGCAGAGAGAGAGTTTTAATATTCAGGCTGAGAAACAGGTTGTTGTTATGACTTTTGTAGGGCTTCATGTCAACAAAAATGTGTCAAAAAGCGTACAAAAATGTCGACAAAAGCAACAAATTTACAATAAGGTGACAAATGTCTGAGAAAGCCACAAAAAAGTCCGAACAAAATGAGGAAAAAAGCTACCAAAATGTAAAAAAAATAAAAAGTGACATGCAGTAACAAAAGCACGTCAATAATCTCTCCATGTCTGGCACTCGGTGTGATTCTCTTTTTCCAGTGTGGCCCTCTGGGAAAATGAGTTTGACACCCCTGCATTACAGCATTTATAAGCAAACTTGTATATTTGTCTGCATGTATTGATTGTTTTTGTTTGGAAATGTGCCATTTGTTAGTAGGAGTAGAATGCTTAAGAATGTGTCAAAATGATTTATTATTCATTTAATGGCAAGTCATAGCACAAGCAGGGTGGATGTAGTGTTTCGGTTGGTTGTGGCGGAAAAGGGAAGTGGAGGCAAACCGTAGCATTTCCTGTGACAAAAGGATACGGGGGCTGTGGAGCTATGCATCCGTCACGTCTATGCTAATTATCCAGTCACATATTAGATACATCAGCAGATGTTACAGCATGCGCAAAAGCCTTTTTATTAACGTAAAAAGGTAGTATGTGAGCGGGAAAGGAATGGTAGATGGGAGAACACTTAACACTGGATTATTATCACGGCAAATTTAGAGATCTTCTTTTACTTTTCCAGCTTTTTCCATCTTCCAGTAACGTTTGGGATTCTGTTGTTAATCAGGGTCCAGAATTAGCACCATCCACAAGCCAAATGCTGCTAAACTATCTAAGTGGTTGGTAGATGTTCTTCACTCACATACCAAAAATCAACGGTAATCTGTTGAGCGGCTGGTACAATTCGAACATTTACTAGCCTTTTGGCTGGTGGACTAAAAGGTCAATTTTGGACCCTGCCCGTAAATGTCTGTTGTGTCATTTTTCACGCACTTCATTTAAGTTTAAATAGGATGCATAGCTCATATAATGACATGTCATAAAAATGCCTGTGTATTGATCCTGCATTCTGCAGAGTCCCAACCTATTTAGATCTAAAAGAGTGTCCGTGTGTGTGTGTGTTTGTGTGTGTTTCTTAGTCTTTGTTGTCACTGTACATGTACAATGAAACCGAATGCAGTCCTTCCAGGAAAATAATAAATGCATGTCCCTAAGTCACTATAAAATATAAATAGTGTGTGTGTGTGTTTGTCTGTTTGTGTTGGTAGGAGCGAGCCGAGCAGCTGGTGGTCAAAGTGCTGAGCAGTTTTAAGAGCGGCGACATAGAGAAGGCCGTGGGCTCGCTGGACAAAGCTGGAGTGGACCTGCTGATGAAATACATCTACAGAGGCTTCGAAACCCCGTCGGACAACAGCAGCGCCGTGCTGCTGCAGTGGCATGAAAAGGTACGCGGTTAGACGTTAATTATGCAAACAAGGCTCCTACAAATTTCCAGAAAAAATGAAAGGCAAGAAATATCTTTTTGTTCTAGTTGGGGAAGTGCCATAAGGAAAGATTGTGAAAATCCTGATTTTAATTTGGAAACATTACCGCCATCAAGTGTTACGCAGACATTAACCGGAGGATTGGGCTTCCGATTCGGCCCAATATTGGGCTTTTTGACGGGGGTTTGGTTTCTTTAGAATGTTTTTCCACCGAACCAAACCCTACGCTTGCACTCCGCACGCTATGCTGGGCGACATAATGACGGCGCCGTTGATAGACCTTTTTTTTTTTACGGTAGACATGTTGACATGTCATAGTAGGAGAAGCACAGTTGTATTTAACCATTACTGATGGCTGCATTCCACTTAGGAGAGGCCCTGGTATTAAACCATTAATGACGGCTGCATTCCACTTAGGAGAGGCCCTGGTATTAAACCATTAATGACGGCTGCATTCCACTTAGGAGAGGTCCTGGTATTAAACCATTAATGACGGCTGCATTCCACTTAGGAGAGGCCCTGGTATTAAAGCATTAATGACGGCTGCATTCCACTTAGGAGAGGCCCTGGTATTAAACCATTAATGACGGCTGCATTCCACTTAGGAGAGACCCTGGTATTAAACCATTACTGACGGCTGCATTCCACTTAGGAGAGACCCTGGTATTAAACCATTAATGACGGCTGCATTCCACTTAGGAGAGACCCTGGTATTAAACCATTAATGACGGCTGCATTCCACTTAGGAGAGACCCTGGTATTAAACCATTACTGATGGCTGCATTCCACTTAGGAGAGGTCCTGGTATTAAACCATTAATGACGGCTGCATTCCACTTAGGAGAGACCCTGGTATTAAACCATTACTGATGGCTGCATTCCACTTAGGAGAGGTCCTGGTATTAAACCATTACTGATGGCTACATTCCACTTAGGAGAGACCCTGGTATTAAACCATTAATGATGGCTGCATTCCATTTAGGAGAGGTCCTGGTATTAAACCATTAATGATGGCTGCATTCCACTTAGGAGAGGTCCTGGTATTAAACCATTAATGATGGCTGCATTCCACTTAGGAGAGGTCCTGGTATTAAACCATTACTGATGGCTGCATTCCACTTAGGAGAGACCCTGGTATTAAACCATTACTGATGGCTGCATTCCACTTAGGAGAGACCCTGGTATTAAACCATTACTGATGGCTGCATTCCACTTAGGAGAGGTCCTGGTATTAAACCATTACTGATGGCTGCATTCCACTTAGGAGAGGTCCTGGTATTAAACCATTAATGATGGCTGCATTCCACTTAGGAGAGACCCTGGTATTAAACCATTACTGATGGCTGCATTCCACTTAGGAGAGACCCTGGTATTAAACCATTACCGATGGCTGCATTCCACTTAGGAGAGGCCCTGGTATTAAACCATTAATGACGGCTGCATTCCACTTAGGAGAGGTCCTGGTATTAAACCATTACTGACGGCTGCATTCCACTTAGGAGAGGTCCTGGTATTAAACCATTAATGACGGCTGCATTCCACTTAGGAGAGGTCCTGGTATTAAACCATTAATGACGGCTGCATTCCACTTAGGAGAGGTCCTGGTATTAAACCATTACTGACGGCTGCATTCCACTTAGGAGAGGTCCTGGTATTAAACCATTACTGATGGCTGCATTCCACTTATTTGGAAGGAGAAATGAAGGTGTCCACCCCTGAAATGTTCATATTTTTTTCAGTGACTAGGGCTGCGACTAACGATCATTTCATTTGTCGATTGATGCGTCAGATATTTTCTCGATCAGTCGACTGTGGATCAGCGTTTTCCCAAAGCCCAAGATGGGTCCTCAAATGTCTTATTTAGTCCACAATAAATAGTTGGTGAATAGTTGACAAATAATCAAGGAATCTTTGCAGCTCTACACTGCACTGCACCTGATATCTGTGTGTGTGTGTGTGTGTGTGTGTGTGTGTGTGTGTGTGTGTGTGTGTGTGTGTGTGTGTGTGTGTGTGTGTGTGTGTGTGTGTGTGTGTGTGTGTGTGTGTGTCCACAGGCTCTGGCGGTGGGGGGAGTCGGCTCTATTGTCCGAGTCCTGACTGCCAGGAAGACGGTCTGATCCTCGCAGGAAGTCCTTCTGCCAAACGGGCATTAGACAGTAATCTGGCCAAACACCAGATCACCGGGCCTCCCTGTGTTCTCCACATGATTCCTGTTTATTTTTATACTGAAGCCGAGTGCCCTCCGCAGTTCTTTCCTCTGTTTTTTCTTCTTCTTCTGCATTCACTATTTTCAATCACACCTCTGAAATTTAGAAGTGCTGGCAGACAGACAGACAGACAGGCAGGCAGGCAGACAGACAGGTGCTGGCACCTTAAACTGTCTCTGTGTGTGTTTGTGCGCCAGCCAGCCATGCAGAAAGAGAACAGACACGTTTCAGACGCTTCACTCGGACACATTCTCGCCAAAGCAGCTCTACGCTTTTTTTTTTTCTTCTTCTTCTTCTCCAAACTGCCTCCCTGCTGTTCCGATGCCTCAGCGCTCCTCCTCTTCCTCCTCCTCCTCTACTCTACCACTGTCCTCATCCTCCTTTCTCTCCGAGTCTTCCAGGTTGAGGAGTTTGCTCCTGGATGGACTGCCAGAGACTGGAGACCTGTCCAGGGGGCTTTCCCTGCCTTTTGCCCAGTGCATGCTGGGATTGGAGTGCTTTTTTTCTTTGATTATTGATCATTTTTTTTCTACTTACACCACATTGTTGTGTGTAGCCTGGCTTACATTGGGGTTTTTTTTATATCTGAAAGAAGCAACAAAATAAAGTACTAAAGCCGAGCTCTAATAAATGTTTCTGTTTAATTCATGCAACAAATGCAACATTTCCTTATTTTCTCATTCGCTTTAAGCTCATGTCTATAATTTATTAAAGACTACAAGAAAACGTCATGCCCAAGCTACCAGCTAGCTAATATTATTATTATGTATAATTTGGAGTTGCACCTAACGATTATTTTCTTTGTAGATTATTTTCTTGATTAGTTGTTTGGTCTATAAAATGTCAGAATATTGTAAAAAATGTCGATCAGTTTTTCAAACATCTTGTTCTGTCCACAACTCCAAGATATTCACTTTACTGTCACCGAGGAGAGAAGAAACGAGAAAAATATTCACATTTAACAAGCTGCATTATTTTTTCTTAAATAATGACTCAAACTGATGAGTTGCTTTTTAAAATATTGATAGCGATTAATTTAATAGTTGACAACCAATCGATTAACCCTTGTGTTGGCTTCACGTCTACCATCAGATTATCAGAAATTTGCGTTTCTTTCAACCCAATTTTCAAGATAAATAAGTTTTATTCAATTGCATAGCATTTTTTATAAAAGAAAAAAAAACGTCAAATGGTGCAGAAAAAAAAACTTTGAGAGAAAGGTGACAAAAACATCGGTGGAAAAGCAGCAAGTATCGAAAAAGACGTCTAAAACGTTGACAAAACGTTAACCCAGAGAAGCTAAAAGTCGACGGTCGACAGGAAGACAACACCAGGGTTAACAGGCGATCCTTTTTTAAAGTGTGAAGTAGAGGTGTGAATCTTCACTGATCTCCCGATTTGATTCGATTGCGATTATCATGTCAGCGATTCAATTTGATTCGATATCTCGATGCGTCAAATACATTTTTCTATTAAAGCCGTGTAGGATGTTTAATTCATAGCTTTTCAAGCTTCAAAAACCAAACATTCTGCAGTGTTCTAATGCTAAATAACTTGGATACATAAAACTATACAGCACTGAGCACATGGCACTTCCTGAATGTGCAAAAACATACCAGAATATGTAAACAGAAATGTTGTTAAGCCTACATTAACTGTAAACAGAAACAACAGAAACCTCTAGTGTGAAGAGTCTGAGTGACCCCCCCACCTAAGAAGGGCCAATACGTATCCTGATGAAAGGCCACGGGCCAAAAATAAAGGTAGATGTTGGAGAACACCGTAATTCTTCGGAGATAAAACGTACGTATGTAACTTAACAGGGACGTTTACCAGCACTGTGCTTTACGTCGCCGCAAAACTCAGATGGAGTACCTTTCAGCTGCGCAAAATGGACTTTTTTTTGCAGTCATTACGGTATCGGATTGTACAGCACTTAAAAAATAAGAGAGCGAACAGGAGCACTTCAAATGCCAAAAGCAAAGGGAGCACGGTGGGCCCTAAGTTGGGCTGGCCTCGCTGTAGTGTTTGTGATTTATGAACCAAACAATGAGAACATATGTTCCATGTTAAACACACACATTCAGGTTTATTGTTCAAATAGAAAGATGCAAAATACAGTCCCACACCCCACACACACAGACTGCTAATAATCAGACACACAGGAGTTCTGCTGTTTTCACCGAGTTGTGCAGTTTAGTTTGTGGAACTTTCCGATTTCCTAAAGATAGAAATCTGATGCAATGCTTGAATTTGTGGGGGTCCCTCATAATGAGTCAGCTGCACTGGCATTTCATTCATCAACAGCCTTAGTTGAGTTGGCACATTAACAGGTAGAAGAGCAACTGATAATAGTTTGACAAAAATAATCATAACTCACAGTCCACTTATTTATCATTATTCTTTTTTTTTAATAGGACAACTGAACAAAACTCATCCGCCAATGACGACCGTTTAAGATGTGGTTGACGCTCCACAAAAAGCCAACAAGGACCTAGCATTAAGGGTAGTTGTAGTTTCTAGGTTCAGGAAATTGTAGTACATTCTGACAAGTACTGACTGGACTGTCCTGAAATGAAGAGAATCCATTGAAATCATAAAATGAGCTGCATACTTTATATTTTTTTTTATGTAGTGAAATATTTTCCGGGAATGTGACAAAACTGCTCCGATCGTGAGGTCACGCTAGTTTCGTTCCATCGCTGCCTCCCAAACGCTGCAGGCGTTACGACTCTTGGATCCGATTAACGAGTTAGGTTCGAACCGTGCCGCCAATATATAAAAACGTGTGACATCGCTGACAAGAAAAGGAAAACGTTTCCAGCTTTTTCGTGGAACAAATGCCGCTCCTGAACTGAACACCCACACTTTTTTGTAACCGTGAAAACCAGCCCTTGGGTGTCCCACGTGTCAAGACAAGACGTGTATGGAGGGATTCTTCAGCACCTTAGTGTATCTGCATTCTTCACGTCTAAGTAGCGAGGGGCGACATTATGATCCTGTGTCAAATCGCCATCAGCTGGCGAGTAGGGCTGCAACGAACGGTTATATTCACGGTCGAATAACCTGACGATTTATTTGGGCTTTTAAAAAGGTCAGAAAATAGTAAAACAAATATAATACAACTCAAAGATGTTCGGTTTACTGTCACAGAGGAGTGAAGGAACTAGAAAATATTCACATTTAAGAAGGTGGGTTACACTTTACTTGAAGGTATCTACATAAGAGTGACATGACACTGTCACGAACGTGTCATAAACATAAACAAGTCATAAACGTTTATGACATAACGCTTCTTTTAGTAAGGGTCATTCGTTTTTTGTCAGGACAAGTTAGGGTTAGGGTTCATTGGTCATGACACTGTCATGTGTTCATGACACTCTTATGTAGATTAAAGGATGTTCTGACAGATATTTGGGTTTGGGTCGGGCTCGGTCACATCAGGGCGATAAGGCGTTGAACATTTAAAATTTAAAAAGTTATTATGTAGGTGCGCGCCTGTGTTAACGTGCGCTTGTTGCCCCGTGCGCGCTGATGCGCTCATCTGTTGCTGTTGTTGTTGTTCTGAATGTCTTCCTACAGTTACTTAAAAAGCTTTCCACACAAACAAACAAACATGTGGCATTAGTTTGAGGAAAGAAAACGAGATTTTAACTGTCGGGCTCGGACAGAAGTATCTTAATGCCTGTTGGGCGTCCGACAGTAACCGAGTCCGGCACGATCCGCACTCTAACGTAGAAACCTTCAAGTAAAGTGTTCAAAATAGTTGGCGAATAATTTAAAAGTTGACGACTAATCGATTAATCGTTGCAGCTCTACTGGCGAGTCAGCGGGGATTGAACAGTGAAGGGAGCAGGTCTGTGAAGGGAACAGGTCTGTGAAGGGAGCAGGTCTGTGAAGGGAACAGGTCTGTGAAGGGAGCAGGTCTGTGAAGGGAGCAGGTCTGTGAAGGGAGCAGGTCTGTGAAGGGAACAGGGAGCGGGTCTGTGAAGGGAACAGGTCTGTGAAGGGAACAGGGAACAGGTCTGTGAAGGGAACAGGTCAGTGAAGGGAACAGGTCTGTGAAGGGAACAGGTCTGTGAAGGGAACAGGTCTGTGAAGGGAACAGGTCAGTGAAGGGAACAGGTCTGTGAAGGGAACAGGTCAGTGAAGGGAACAGGTCAGTGAAGGGAACAGGTCTGTGAAGGGAACAGGTCAGTGAAGGGAACAGGTCTGTGAAGGGAACAGGTCTGTGAAGGGAACAGGTCAGTGAAGGGAACAGGTCAGTGAAGGGAACAGGTCAGTGAAGGGAACAGGTCTGTGAAGGGAACAGGTCTGTTGAGACAGCAGGAGGGGATTGTGAATACTTTAATGGTCCGACTGCATATACGGTGCTGCAAAAAAATCATCCTCCCCCCGACCCCACCCACCTCCAATTAAAACACACTCCTTCCTCTCTCAACATGTTACAAAAGACATTTATAAAAGAACACAAGCCATAGAGAGCAGCCACAGATATTTGTTTTTCTACAGGCAACAGATCAAGACAACAGCAACAGGAGGGTATCTTTTTTTTCTGCTGTACACTACACCCCCGGACGTATTAATACGAACAGAAAGATGAGGCCTGGTGGTGGAGCTGGATTGTTCTCATGCGTTGGCCAGAGAGCCACCAGAGCCCCATTCATCTGGAGCTCTCCCATTGTTCCCCGTTAACAGTGACTCCGTTCCACACAGTAGCCTTCTCTAACAAAAACATAGAAGCCACTCCAACCTTCACTGTTCTCTAGTTTTATTTGAAAGACATGTTATATATATAAAAAAAAATAATAATAATAATAATAAAAAAAAAAGTTTAGAGAACACTTAGAAAATGATCGGGCAAAAACAAATAATAATAATAATAAAAAAATGGCAATCTTTGTAGCTTCATATCACTATATAGATGCTATTGGATGCTTGCACTGCCCACTGCTGGACAAAATGGTCAAGTGTGTCAGTGTGAACGCACATTCTACCTCGAAGTATTCAACATACGGTCTTCCAGGTGGTTTCTCAAAGGCCCCTTTACACCACAGAGCGGGTCACGCTGTGCCAGATGGGTCTAATTAAATCCTGGTTGACTGTCCAATATAGAAATGATAGCGCTATGCTGTCCAATACCAGTTTGGAAGCAAAGTGCAGCCATAATCATTTGAATTTCATAATCAACTGAAACCTAATTATGAAATTAAATCACTTCTGATTAATTTATGTTGAACGTTTACATTATTTTTTAATTTCAAAACCTTCTGTCTGAATGAATGGGTTTACAGTTCCCTTTTCAAAATGTCAAGTAACTCATATCTAAAGTTATGCGCAATTATTAAAAACTATTTAGGGTTCAACAAATTCAGACAGAACATTTCCATTCACCTTTATTTCAGACACACGGGTCCACATCAAAACAAATACATTAAAAAGATTCAGATCCAAAAGTTCAAGTTAATTCTAAACATCAAGTTGCTTAAGATTGGAATCGGGAAATTGACAATGAAAATGTTTAACTTAAACATTCAGGCTACCAAAGGACAATCAACCGAGCCTGGATCGGTCTGATCAGTTCAGGTGAGCAACCTTTTACCTTTAACATGAAGTACTCAGTAGTGAACAGGTCTTCAGCTGACTCTAAAATTCATTTTTTTATGGCTTTTCTTTACTTCCATACATGTCAGATTCATGTTAAATGGCTGTGTACGGGTGAAAACGCCCACACCCGCGTGGTATACGCGTATGGCCGGCTGCCATTGGCCTGCGTATTCTGCGTCATATTTGGCCCTTTTCCGAGCTGCAGTCCCATTTTGTCAACACGGCCCTAAATTTCAGATACTGGAATACATTTGACACAGGTGGTCTTGGTCTCTCTCAGTCAACTTTTGTCTGGTACGGACCAAAATCCCATCAATGCAGAGGGGCCTTTGCTCAAGACAAATAGCAGTAGAATACAATGGTTTTACTGGTTGTTGTTGTTTTTTTAGGGTTTGAGAGAATCTACAAATATTGTCAACAGCCCATAATCGCCTCAATGTACCTGCTGGCTGCTGTACTGATCTGCTACCTTCTACAGAGAGAGATATAGAAAGAGACACAGCGAAAGAGAATATAAAACAAAAAAAAGTTTTTTTTTCCTTTTTACAAGAGTCCTTTTGAGGGTTTCGACAACCCCTCTCGTCTCCTTCAGACACTCAACTTCTTCTCCTCTTGTTTCCGTGTGTGCAGGTGTGTCACAGTCCATATGTCTACGTCCTACTAGTGTGTGTGTGTGTGTCTTTATGTGTGTGTATGTGCATGTGATTTTTGTTTGTTTTATGTATGCCTACTTGTGTTCTTTAGTCGGAGCAAAGTAGAGCTCCATGGGTTTGTTCACCTTCCAGTACTTTTCGCTGACCAGCTCAAGGGAGAAGGAACCATTCAGGACCTGTGAACAGAGTGAACAGTTGAGATTTGAGACTTTCCGACTCGGACCCTGGTTACCTTTTTAATTAACCTCTCTCACTGCTACAGTAGGTTATCCTTAAAAAAGGAGCTGTCGCGCGTTTTTTTAGGCTACAACATTTTTTTTGTCACATAAAGCCAGAGGTGTATAGTCCAGGTGCCAGAAAGTAGAAATCCTGTCCAGCAGCTGTCCCAACCATCACTAAACCAGCTCCTCTACCAGGTAGATGAGCTCGTTAGTGAAAACACCTGTTCTAGATGTAGAGGCAGATCCAAAAACATGGCAGGATTTTTACTTTCTGGCACCTGGACTATACCCCTCTGCATACAGCAAACATCTCCTCGCTATCCGCTAGCTGCGGGTCCCCTGAACACACTGTTAAAAACAGCGGTCTCTGTGGACAGCACAGGCTCCACAAACGCCAGCAAAAACAAACCGCGGCAACCTAGAAATCTAGACGCACCCTAGCGGCAGCAAATGTAATCTGCAGCCAGGGAGGTCTAGGCACTCTCCGTTGGCTCGCGAGCTGGAAGAACCAAAACTCTGGTCAGGCCAATCACATCGTGTATAGAGTCGGTGGGCGGGGCTTATGGCTGATGCTGCAGGTCTTCTGGAAGACTTGGAGTTCAGCTTTTCTTTGAGAAAAGAACAAAGAACGGCACTGAAGTCATCCTTAAAAAAAGGAAGATGTGTTCGAAGTATTGCCGACCGAATAAGGCAAAAGTTTAATCTATCAACTAGCGTTGCTCTGGTTGGTTGTAGCGCTATCCTATTGCGTGCAGAGGGAATTTGAAAGACAACCGTTTGTCCCGCCCCTCGGATTGAGCTCCGTCAATGGCGAGTTCCCAGACCCAACATCTGGATGTTGGGTCTGGCTTGTCAGGCTAGCGCCAACCTGCAACACGAGACATAACAAACAGTGTTCCAGCCAATAACCGACAAGAAGGAGCGGGTTGAGCCATCATCGCAGCAGCGTTAGCACGTAGGCTACTTCCACAATGCGCGTTCATGACTGTTTCAGGAAGCACGGAAGGGAGGGGCGAGCTAGCCTCCGTTTTGTTTGACTATACTTTGAATGTCAACAAGAAGTAACGTTACCCAGCATCGCTGAGAGCACCTTTACGTCTTTGTGGTTACATTCATCTGTAGCAGCAGAGTTGTTCTTTCTCAAAAGGATACGCAGACCGAAGGGAATCAAATCAATCAAATGCAGGGAATATGCACTAAACAACCTACAATCTTACAAATACATTCTTCTGCTATTTACTTTTTCAGAGCTGAAATACTTTCAAAAAATGGTTTCTAACCAAGAACGTTTTAGAAAATCTTTGGCGATACCCAGGTCTAATCAGACGTGACTTGACAAAAGCATTTGGTTTTCACACGCAGGTACATATATACAGTATCTGTGATATCTTGGCTGGGCCGATGTGTGTACACTCACAGTGAACTGGTTCCCAGCGGTAGGGATGTAAATGGTGTACTGTTTCTCTGAAGCTGCCTCCACATTAACAGGACTGGCCTCCGCGTTTCTTCTCAGCTCCTCCAGAGCCAGTCTGACCGCCAGGTATTTGGACAGGTGGTCTACTGTAGCGTTACCGGACGTCTTAATGTAGCGAGGGACAAACTCCACACTGTAGACACACACAAACATTCAAACAGGCGGGGGAAACAGGCACAGTTAATGAGTACATAGCAACCACATATGGTAGTGTTTAGGTGCTCGAGACTTATTTTTTATGGACTCTAATGCTGTTTTGAAGTGCTTTGTTTTACAATATGTTGCTGGAAGGGTTCTTACTTATCTCACAAAAGTGTAGACAAAACAACATGCAATTACAATACATAACAGCTGAAGAATGGCTCTTTTTTTGGTGCACTTTTGTCAAAATAAACAAAAAAACCATTTGCTTTAAAATGAAGCTACCGGTACTAGTCAATCAATCAATCAATCAAAATTTATTTATAGAGCACTTTAAAATCCAAAGAGGACACAAAGTGCTTTACAGTAAGACAATAAACAAATACATAAAAGCCCTAAAATACAAAAACTCACATGACCCATATAATACAAGAACAAACAATAAAAATCCATACAATGAAACCAATACGATCAGTATAACCAAACATGAATTTTCAATTTCAGTTTTCAAAGGCCAAAGAATAAAGATAGGTTTTAAGAAGAGACTTAAAAATAGACAGTGAAGATGCCTGTCTAATGTGCAGTGGTAAATCGTTCCACAATTTAGGAGCTGCTACAGAAAAGGCACGGTCCCCTTTTAGCTTGCGCTTTGTTTTCGGCACACTTAGGAGCAGTTGATCGGCTGACCTGAGAGAACGGGTGGGTCTATAGGGGTGTAGCAGCTCAGAGATGCAAGGAGGGACGAGGATATTTTGGCCTTTAAAAGCAAATAAAAGAATCTTAAAATGGATCCTGTGATATATAGGGAGCCAATGCAGTGACGATAAAATGGGGGAAATATGCTCGTATTTACGTGTTCCAGTTAAAAGACGTGCAGCAGCGTTTTGCACCAACTGGAGACAAGCAATAGAGGACCCACTGATCCCCATGTACAGTGCATTACAGTAATCCAGCCGAGTGGTGACAAAGGCGTGGATTACTGTCTCAAAATGCTGCCTAGAAAGGAATGACTTTATTTTGGCCAATTGCCTCAAATGAAAAAAACTTGTTTTAACTACTGACCTAATCTGTCTGTCAAGCTTAAGATCGGGGTCAATTTTAACCCCTAGATTAGTGACAGTTGGCTTAATATATTCACTCAAGGAACCCAAATAGTGGCCAGGTTAGCTCAGTTGGTAGAGCAGGCACACATATAGAGAGGTTTACTCTTGTACTCTGCCCTGTGGCCCCTTTGCTGCATGTCATTCCCCCCTCTCTCCCTACAATAAATTGTAGCTACTATATTTTATCTATCACATTTGGTCTAGCTAACATTAAACATGACCAAAATACCAGCTCAATCAAAATGTGGTGGCCAATGTTGATAATGTGTCGAGCTGCCACAAATAATTGTGTGTGTGTGTGTGGGAAACACTGCGAGCTGTATGTGCGGGTGACATTACCTGTTGTGACCGTCATCCTTCTCCATCAGGGTGGGATGTGGCCTAAACACCAGTTCTATTTCGCTGGCACCGCCATCGATCACAGAGTCCCCGCCCCCATTTTCCGCAGCGTTGTCCATGTCTAGACCGCTGTCATCACTCGTCTTGGTGCGCTTAATGCTCGGACCTGCCTCCTGGGGGGGAAAATGTTCAAAAAAACGTGGTTATTTCTAGGGCTGCCACCTCTTAATCGATTAGTCGACTAATCGGTCGTTTTGGTCTTAGTCGACTAAGATTTCTTTAGACCATTAGTCATTTTTTATGCTTATTCATGCTTAATTACTTATTTCCAAGAAACTTCTGAGCACATTTATGGTAAACACAAGATTTAAAGTGGTGCTTTTGCAGGATTAATTGTGGAGAAACTCAGTTTTACAGATGGTTAATTAACTACATTTATATTGTGCTTTTCTAGTCTTAACCACCTCTCAAAGCGCACAGCTCTGTCAATTAAATCAACTAATCCATTAGTCGACAAAATCGAATAAGTGTTAGTCGACTAAGAATTTCTTTAGTCGAGGTCAGCCCTAGTTATTTCTACAATATCCAAAAAACACACCAGGAAGAGAAGTGTGCTTTTAAACGCAGTCTGATTCCTAATTCAAGTTTGCTTTAGGGCTGGGCGATATGGAGAAAATCGGATAGAGCGATATTCTTGTCCAAATACCTCGATATCGAGGCGATTATTCTAGGGTTGACAACTGGTGCTTCAACAAAATATGTTCACACTTAGATTTTAGATAAATAATCATCAGTAATGTGGACATACTGTAATAGGCAAATAATAGAACAGCTAGAGCAGTCTGGTAAGTTCAGAAAAGTACATCACTTTACTGTAATGCAGTCTTTAAAACCATTAAAAAACAGCAATTATGTCATATCACGATATTACGATATCCAAAATCTAAGACGATTTCTAGTCTCATATCACAATATCGATATAATATCGATATTTGCCCAGCCCTAGTTTGATTATATTCCCAGCTGGGGAGGATGAAGCATCTAAGCCACTGTTGTGTATGGTTTCAATGGTGCTGCGCTATGCTAAACAGGTCTCTTGAGAATGAGTCCCTGTGTCTCAATGAGATTACATGTATACACAAAAGGTAAAATAAATAAAAGAATAAAAGAGAGAAAGTCGCAGATTTTTCAACCCTTCTGATGCGAGTAATCCAGCTGAGTTTTACTGGCGGGTAACACCCAAAAACACAGTGTCATGCTAACGGTGCGTTCTTTTTGTCTTGTAATCGCGACTAGTAGCTCGAGTGTGACGTCACATCCGTGTCGAAAAACGAATAACCGCGGGGTTGTTGCGTTCTTTTTGTCACACGGTACTACGAGTCGAAGAAAAGATGGATTTTTTTAAAACATTTTTAGTAACATTTAGGATTCTATTCACCCAGTTATTGACATATTACACAAATATATTTCACAGTTTGATACATGAAAATTACGCTTTGATTAACGTTAGGCTACTGCTCTGCTTTCTGCTCCAGACTCGGCTTAAAGCCGTTGTTTCAGCCAATTTCAGCTGCACAAGCTACAAAATAACTAATCAGGCGGTATTTAACTCCTAATAAGACTGTAGAGACATGCCTATAGGTAGCAGTATACAGCACTATGTTTAACTCCTAATAAGACTGTAGAGACATGCCTATAGGTAGCAGTATACAGCACTATGTTTAACTCCTAATAAGACTGTAGAGACATGCCTATAGGTAGCAGTATACAGCACTATGTTTAACTCCTAATAAGACTGTAGAGACATGCCTATAGGTAGCAGTATACAGCACTATGTTTAACTCCTAATAAGACTGTAGAGACATGCCTATAGGTAGCAGTATACAGCACTATGTTTAACTCCTAATAAGACTGTAGAGACATGCCTATAGGTAGCAGTATACAGCACTATGTTTAACTCCTAATAAGACTGTAGGGACATGTCTATAGGTAGCAGTATACAGCACTATGTTTAACTCCTAATAAGACTGTAGGGACATGTCTATAGGTAGCAGTATACAGCACTATGTTTAACTCCTAATAAGACTGTAGAGACATGTCTATAGGTAGCAGTATACAGCACTATGTTTAACTCCTAATAAGACTGTAGGGACATGTCTATAGGTAGCAGTATACAGCACTATGTTTAACTCCTAATAAGACTGTAGAGACATGCCTATAGGTAGCAGTATACAGCGCTATGTTTAACTCCTAATAAGACTGTAGAGACATGCCTATAGGTAGCAGTATACAGCGCTATATTTAACTCCTAATAAAACTGTAGAGACATGCCTATAGGTAGCAGTATACAGCACTATGTTTAACTCCTAATAAGACTGTAGAGACATGCCTATAGGTAGCAGTATACAGCAATATGTTTAACTCCTAATAAGACTGTAGAGACATGCCTATAGGTAGCAGTATACAGCACTATGTTTAACTCCTAATAAGACTGTAGAGACATGCCTATAGGTAGCAGTATACAGCGCTATGTTTAACTCCTAATAAGACTGTAGAGACATGCCTATAGGTAGCAGTATACAGCGCTATGTTTAACTCCTAATAAGACTGTAGAGACATGCCTATAGGTAGCAGTATACAGCGCTATGTTTAACTCCTAATAAGACTGTAGAGACATGCCTATAGGTAGCAGTATACAGCACTATGTTTAACTCCTAATAAGACTGTAGAGACATGCCTATAGGTAGCAGTATACAGCACTATGTTTAACTCCTAATAAGACTGTAGAGACATGCCTATAGGTAGCAGTATACAGCACTATGTTTAACTCCTAATAAGACTGTAGAGACATGCCTATAGGTAGCAGTATACAGTGCTATGTGTGCGACTTCTTCATTTGGTTACAACAAAGACAAAAGTGCTTAAAATTGTAGAAAACCACAATGTTTAGTAGGTGTACGACGTAGCCATCTTTGAAAGTGAACTCGGGGTCCTCTGAGTTCAGACGACTTGACGAGTCGTATATATACGACCTCGGGGTGGGGCGGGGGGGCTCTTTTTGCAACTTCCGGTTCGTAACTCCGGAAAACGACTCGTCGATCGACTTCGGTGGACAAAAAGAACGCACCACAAGCCTTGGTCATGATTGAGAGGTCAGTGTGTAGCCACGCTCCTGAAGCAACTGGGACACAAAATGCATTCATACGGTTACGAAGTGTTAAACATCATAGACAGCAGCATACCTGGTTGCTGTGGACAGACGCGTTGCTACAGTGGGAGGAGTCTCCGTTGTCCTCAGCTCCGCTACCATTCTCCACTGTGTGTCTCTTTCCGCGCTGCAGTCTGACAGAAACAAACGCAAATTCAATTTCTCAGAGTAGACAGGAGTTTTTTGTGTTTGCATTGGCATCGTTTGCTGACATGACTGTTTACCTGGTCATAGCCTGTATCTTCAGCCCCTCCTCTATGCTGTGGGACAGGGCTTGCTGGTTGTTGTGTTTGCTAATGCGAGCCAACACTCTCTCTTGGTGGGCTTCGTACTCGTCTCGGCTGGGATAAATCTTGCCTGTAACGGGATAAATTGATGAGAAACTAAATGCGAGAATATTCCGAAAACAGCATTTTGACTCACAATTTTCAGTTAATCCAGATTGTTTTGTGTAGTGATTAAACCTACTTTAACCTTGTTGTAGTTACTTACTAATCAGAGCGTCAAAATTAGGGTCTGGACGCAACGACCTCTTGGACACCAGCTTCTTACGACAGGTAGGACACTCTTTATTACTGCAAAGACAGGGAGGACACACATTTTGAAACGTTCAAATTCAGTTTTTATCAGATTTATTTTTTTTTTTGTTCTTTTACTGTACGTCGATTGTTCAAGAAGGACCATTTTAAGAGATACAGTACAGGCCAAAAGTTTGGACACACCTTCTCATTACTATTTACATTGTAGATTCTCACTGAAGGCATCAAAACTATGAATGAACACATGGAATTATGTACTTAACAAAAAAGTGTGAAATAACTGAAAACATGTCTTATATTTTAGATTCTTCAAAGTAGCCATCCTTTGCTTTTTTATTAATAAGGGAAATAATTCCACTAATTAACCCTGACAAAGCACACCTGTGAAGGTAAAACCATTTCAGGTGACTACCTCATGAAGCTCATTGAGAGAACACCAAGGGTTTGAAGAGTTATCAAAAAAGCAAAAGGTGGCTACTTTGAAGAATCTAAAATATAAGACATGTTTTCAGTTATTTCACACTTTTTTGTTAAGTACATAATTCCATATGTGTTCATTCATAGTTTTGATGCCTTCAGTGAGAATCTACAATGTAAATATTCATGAAAATAAAAAGGAAACACATTGAACGAGAAGGTGTGTCCAAACTTTTGGCCTGTACTGTACATGAACAAATGTGAACCTATCCTTTAAACGATAATGCTGTATCAAACAGGTCATTTGTGTGTGTTTGTGCTCCAGTATATCACCATCACCTTGAGACTTTGAGCGACATTAGCTTCCACCACTAGTGGTCGAATAAAATAGTGACCAGATTTCTCCTGTCTGAGGGCGCTTTCACACCTGCCTCGTTTAGTCCGGTTGAATCGCACTAGAGGTTCGTCAGGGCAGGTGAGAACGCGGCATTCGCACTCGGGTGCGCACCAAAAGCGGACCAAACAAGCGTACCGAGACCTGCTTGAAGAGGTGGTCTCTAGGGCTGTCCTCGACTAAAGAAATTCTTAGTCGACTAACACTTATAGGATTTTGTCGACTAATCGATTAGTTGATTTAACCCCTTAACGCCGACTGTCGCTAATTTGCATCAAACCCCTTCCATTCCGACTGCAGGCGAGATAGCGTGGGTGTATTTCCACAATGCCGGTGTTTTTACATTCGATACATACCTAGGAACCTTTTGCACGCACTGGTTTCTGGTAGGACCGGTCGGAGTGAGAACTACATCCAGTTCACGGAAGCAAAATTAACCCTAACCCTAACCCTAAAAAGACTACTGTCAATGTTAGGGAGTAGGAGAGTGTTTTCTTTCTTGCTGTTGTCAAGATTTATTTATTTGTCAATTACTTGAAAATGTGTTTTATTAATTTTACCATTTTGTAAAGAATTTTACCATAAATGCCTGTTGTCGCTAATTTGCATCATACCTACATTTATATCTATTCTATATGCTATAGACAAATTAACAATCTCAACTTAATTTAGCATCAGCTTAGAGCCAGGAACACACATAATAAAGTTCTTAATTAATTGTGAATAAAGTCAGGCGTCAAAGGGTTAAATGACAGAGCTGTGTGCTTTGAGAGGTGGTTAAGACTAGAAAAGCACAATATAAATGTAGTTAATTAACCATCTGTAAAACTGAGTTTCTCCACAATTAATCCTGCAAAAGCACCACTTTAAATCTTGTGTTTACCATAAAAGTGCTCAGAAGTTTCTTGGAAATAAGTAATTAAGCATGAATAAGCATAAAAAATGACTAATCGACTAAAGAAATCTTAGTCGACTAAGACCAAAACGACTGATTAGTCGACTAATCGATTAAGAGGTGGCAGCCCTAGTGGTCTCGGTACGCTTTCAATCCAACTCTAGAGCGTTTTGTTTGTGGTGAGAACATGATCCGTACTCGAACCGCACCAACTATACGTACTCCGCAAGTCTCAGCTAAAGTCTCCTGTAGTCAGGTGTGTTCAGCAATCAGCGATGCAGCAGAGCAGCAAACTGTAGCAGCTTGCAGTCTTTCTATCACAGAAATAGACTGCGGTCAAGCTTGCCGTCCGACACTCGTATCTCCGTGGTCAAACCAGCTGCTGCTAAAATTGGAGACAAAGTCTCGGTGACCAGAGCACACGTAGTAACGTCTCTCACGAAACAATGTCTGATCAATTTAATGAAATGAGCTGGTTTGACCATGGAGATGCAAGAAATATGCACTAGTCCAGAACACAGGACCTTATCCCTGTATTTACTTTCTTGCTCCCGCCCCCAGACACATCCGACCAATGAGAGGAGTGGACGTTCTTGCGTGATTTGTAATGGCGCATTTTGGTACGCATGGATTTTTCCAGGTGTGAAACCAAACCAAAACAAACGGAGGGCAAAACACTCCAAGTTTACAAACTCACCAACTGATTTGGACCAAAGCAAACGAACTACAGGTGTGAAAACGCCCTGACTGTGGAGACCTTGTGGAGACCTTGTCTGACTATGGAGACCTTGTCTGACTATGGAGACCTTGTCTGACTGTGGAGACCTTGTCTGACTGTGGAGACCTTGTCTGACTGTGGAGACCTTGTGGAGACCTTGTCTGACTGTGGAGACCTTGTGGAGACCTTGTCTGACTGTGGAGACCTTGTGGAGACCTTGTCTGACTATGGAGACCTTGTCTGACTGTGGAGACCTTGTCTGACTGTGGAGACCTTGTGGAGACCTTGTCTGACTGTGGAGACCTTGTCTGACTGTGGAGACCTTGTCTGACTGTGGAGACCTTGTCTGACTATGGAGACCTTGTCTGACTATGGAGACCTTGTGGAGACCTTGTCTGACTGCGGAGACCTCGTCTGACTGCGGAGACCTCGTCTGACTGCGGAGACCTCGTCTGACTGCGGAGACCTCGTCCGACGCTCTCCCTTCCCTCAGAGTTCGCCACTACTCATTCTCTACAGCTCTGACGTTCACGTTACTGAATAAGCCGGTGTTCCCAGCCTTGGATAAGACAACGAGAAACCTGAAAGCCATTACAGGGGGGACCAAGAAGGCTCTTTGGGTTTCTACTGCATTGTCAAACTTACCCGGATCTTAAAGCTGTGATGATACAATCAGCGCAGAAGCGATGCAGACATTCTTTGGTTGTCATTGTGTTCTTCAACATGTCCAGGCAGATAGGACACATGAGTTCACTGTGCAGGGACCTGGGCGACACTGCTATTTCCAGTCCATCTGTTATTGCCTCCTGTGCCAGTACGAAAACAGATCGAGATGAAGGTTAGTACACACAAAGACACAAAGATTTGCTGAGTACTAAAAGACTGATACAGCTCTGTTGATGTTTTTATGTAAAGTCCTAACAATCTTATAACCAGAGTATCTGAAGAATCATCATTTAAGATATCGCACACCTCGGATTTCTATTTTCAGGAGCATGGAGGAACTTAAGATCTTCCTTACTGTGTTGCAGGGATAATTATACCATCAACTGATATGAAATGATTATGTGCTTTAGGTATATGCACGGGTTTTCCGGCATAGATGAATTTTTGGTGCCCCCAAAGAGGTTTTAGCCTTCTCATCCACAGCCCGCTATATTTCACTCATGTGGCTGGTGCCGATGAGCCAGCTAAGCTTCATTGTTTTTGACTGGACCGGAACGCTCCGCTGTGACGCTAGCGCTAATGGGATCTCAGTTTTACCGTCCAGCAAGATTAAGCGGCTGTCTGTCGCGGAGCTCTCAGCCTCCCACTCACGCTCCGACTGCAGGTGGCAGCGAAACGGACCTGGGCCTGATATCGTGGCATCAGTATTAAATTGATAACCGATTAATAACATAGTCTCATTAAATAGCAATTCCACTTCCTTCCCTTCTGTTTCACACCTGATGCGAACCACACAGGAGTACGCATGAACTGTCTTTGAGACCACCTCTTCAGGTGCACTTAGGCATGTATAGACCAACTGTGCCCAGGTTAAATACACAGTGCTCACACTGAATCAAACTAACTGGACTTTGGGGTCAAGTGTACTCGGATCCGGGCCCAGGTCCCTGATGTGAAAGCCCCCTTACTGTATAATAGTCCATCGTATTTGTATATTTTGAATTGTCAAAAGCCTCCTGAATTTTGTATTTCCCTCCATTTAAATAAAAGATCTTTCAACCATAAATTGCTGCATAAAATCAGAATGCAGGAAATGATTTGGATAACACACTTATGTGAATGAAATGATATACTATGAATTGTTACCTGTGGAGTTCTCTGTAGCTCATACAGACTCAGTTCCCAGGTCTTACTGAGGGGTTGAACCCCGTTGGTCTGAACTGTCTGAGTCATCACTGCAACACTGAAACAAACAAAAACAAAATCATGATTTTCTTGGAAGTGTAGGAGGTAATGATTACCTCTGGTGTCGATTATAAGTGGGAATTTGGGGTTGAAAATAAAAGGTACACGGACTTCACTTTTAGCGCTTCTCTTTTCTAATTTTTTACTCCAGTCATCGCTTGTAGATCATATTCAATTAATTTGCTTTGCCTTGTGCATTTCATAGGGCAAGAAGCTTAGGAAATCAGCACTGAACAATACAGGAGCTTGCATGACAATGTATCAAACATGTCTTCCATGGAAAAGACAAAGAAGAGCACAGCCTGCTGTAACAATTCAATCCATTTCTACAGCTGGTGACAGTAGGGAATTACCCTCGACGTAATCCTTGCATTATGGGTGTGCAATATGACGACATGAGATAGTGAACTGCCAAAATGTCTCCACGATCTGCCTTTACAGCGAGATCGTTTGTGGTATCCGTGCACATTCTATCATTTGCAATTCTATGGCTCCAGTGTTTCCCTGCATTCAACGGCGCAGCTGCTTAATGATTAGCTCCCCAGCTAAATCACCCCAAACGTAATAAACTCTCTCTCTCTACTTTAAGCAGCCAGAGTCGGGGACAAGCAAGGATTATAGATTGCACACCCCCAGACATTGCCACCGTTTAGCAGTCTGTTATTGCTCGTTTGAAACCTTGTGTTTCACCCAGTGTGGGGCTTAGCGTTCAGTCACACTCGATCAAGGGTTGTGCGGCAGTGGGAGCGTCACTTAAATGGCCCGTTTGTGTGACGTCCTGTTGCTTTTTAAACCCCCAAGTAGACTTTATATATACAGTACAGGCCAAAATTTTGGACACACCTTCTCATTCAAATGCGTTTCCTTTTTATTTTCATGACTATTTACATTGTAGATTCTCACTGAAGGCATCAAAACTATGAATGAACACATATGGAATTATGTACTTAACAAAAAAGTGTGAAATAACTGAAAACATGTCTTATATTTTAGATTCTTCAAAGTAGCCACCCTTTGCTTTTTTATTAATAAGAGAAATAATTCCACTAATGAACCCTGACAAAGCACACCTGTAAAGGTAAAACCATTTCAGGTGACTACCTCATGAAGCTCATTGAGAGAACACCAAGGGTTTGCAGAGTTATCAAAAAAAGCAAAGGGTGGCTACTTTGAAGAATCTAAAATATAAGACATGTTTTCAGTTATTTCACACTTTTTTGTTAAGGACATAATTCCATATGTGTTCATTCATAGTTTTGATGACTTCAGTTAGAATCTACAATGTAAATAGTCTTAAAAATAAAGAAACACATTGAATGAGAAGGTGAGAAGACTGTATTTCACAAGTATTGTTTTCCGACCACACGTGAAGGCAGCTTCCTTTCACGGAGAAAGAGACAAGAGCGACTGTGCTTTGTTGTCGCAGGAAACATTTAAAACTTTCTTGTGGCAGCCATAGAGACAGTGAGGTTTACCGCTTACTGTACGGGACTCTCACACCGCCTCGTAAACAGACCAACAAGTCTGATCAACGATTACATGACCGGGCCACCTGCAGAGTGACCTCGGGTTTGCGTCTCTCCAAAAATGTATAATCTGTCTCAACTTTTTGCTGCAGGCTGCTGTTTATTTCACACCCACCCATCGCCGCAGCCTAAACTAGGGCTGCACAACAAACGGAGAGCAGAGAAGAAACAGATGAAGTAAAGAGAACGCTGTCGGTAACCTAACGGTTATAAGCAGGCTCGGTGTGGAACGACACGCTAATGTTCTGACTGTTCTGTGTTTTTTTTAGCTGAGCTAGACCAGAGAATATTCGGTTAAAAATGCTGTTTTTAAATAGGGAAATTAGTTTAGTTGCAATGTTTGGTAACTTGCAAAACAATCTTAAAAACCAATGCAAAAATAATCGTGACAAGATCATGGATCATCATCCTGCCTGTACATTTTTACAAGCAATATATCGATATTGTGATATGAGACTAGATATCGTCTTAGATTTTGGATATCGTAAAATCGTGATATGACATAAGTGTTGTCTTTTACTGGATTTAAAGGCTGCGTTACAGTAAAGTGATGTCATTTATAAGATATTTTGTTAGCGCACCAATTGTCAACCCTAGAAAATTGCCGCAATATCGATATTGAGGTATTTGGTCAAAAATATTGTGATATCTGATTTTCTCCAAATCGCTAAGCCTCTATATCTATATATAGCCATATCACCCATACCTACATTGCATTAAATATCATTCTATTGCAATCGCAATTCTTTTATAAACACACATTTGTTTATTAATTATTAAAAAATAAAAACTACATCAGCAGAGGAAATGTTCTTGCTACCAACATTTATTAGGGGGCTACTGTCCCATCTGGCTAGCTACTCAAATATGTTGTTGTTATTAAATGTATTACTATTACACTGGATTACATTAAAAATCTATTTCTGTCATTGTGTCTAACCCCTATAGCCTATAGGGTATTGGAGTTAATTTCTAAAAGTAAAGAAATGCCAATCAACAGCAATATTTGAAAGACATCAAAAGGGGAATTGTGTTAACTTTAATTGAAGACATTGCACTTTGAATTTAATAGAAAAAAAATATATGATTAAAAACTTAGATTTACAGCTTTATACACCTCAATGTGAAATTCCTGCTTAGAAATATTTAGTTTTCTTCAGCAGGAGTAAATTGAATTCTTGGGTTTCAATCGACCAAGGAAGAGATAGAGAAGAAGTGAATTTTCCAAAGTGACACAGCCAGAGTGAGGACAAATAGGACTAGCGTCTGCCTTGAGTAATCCAAATATCTCAATTTAGTTCAATTGACACTTTAAATAATTGTTGTTGCCTCTTTGTCAATGTGACCTTTGGGTGGTGCATAGCTGGAATGTATGACCAAAATATCTCCAAGTCAACCAGGGGAAACCCGAAATAGGTATCGGGCCCGATGAGCTATGCGTTGCATGTTGCATGTGCTACATTCATACCTAATAGCATTTAGAAAACGCAAATTTAGATAAGCCAAGAAACCTGAATGCCAAAATGTCAAATCTACTCGGAGATTACTGTAGTTGTGTGGCCATGCTGTATACATGCGACAGACAAGAGGGAAAAGTGGGGGGTTGGTGCGTATTTAATACAATTTCGGAGGGCAAACTGAGGTTTCTTTTTTTAAATAAGCTTAAAATGTCAAGAAAAAAAACAACAGACATGAGCGCCGCGACGTCTTGACGTTAGCGTGTATATTCTTTGTAACGTTAACGTAACCGCAATCAGCAATTCATGTCAATATACGAAACCCGATGTGTTATAACTAGTGACTAACGTTAGATGCAGGTTCTCTACGCTTGATAGTAGTAGTGCCGTTAGTTAGTTTTGCTAGCTAGCTAGCTAGCGCAACACATGGAGTAGCTAACGTTATACATTGACATTTCATTCAGTTCATTATATCAGCTGCAGTTAAACCCCGCGCACAGATTTCATATACAATCTGTGACTCGGCTAATGCTAACTAGCTCCCAGAGAAGCTAGCTATATCCTTCGTAACGCTAACATTGGAGGCAAAATAAGCTTAAAAGGTATAGCACGTATGTAGCCGACAGCAGACAAAGACTGCACGGGCGTGTGAAACAGTTTATTCGTGTAATGTTGATTTAAACATTACAGATAATGATACAAAAATCTCATATCTAACGTGAAATTATTGCGAGAAAGTCGTAAATGTTTTGTCGCTGTGACAGAGGGGAAAAACAACAACAGAGAAAGAGCCGACGCACCAATCCCTTCAGGTGAGCTATATGCTTTCTGATTACCGTATTTTCTACGCTTAAACAGTTGCAAACTCGTATGCGAGCAGTCATTGATACACAAATACAGACATTAAAACGATACATTCCTAGCTTACATAAAATATGATTGCTTCTATACTTACATTTTCAGTTGTGGGTACGAGCGGATCCAGTCAGCGCGTTTTTAGACGAAGGCAATATGGCGGATGTGGCAAGAAGCAATGTAGTCTGGGAAATGGAGGCGCTATGCCAACGGGGTCCGGGTTTCCGAGGGATGGATGTGTATGATGAAAACAAAGGCCAGCCTATATTTGTGCATTTCCATTCTCCAACAGCCTTCCATCTAAAATAACATTACACAAGAAGAAGAAAAATGGCACTGAATCCGAGCCACTTAAATCACTTTAAATCACAAAGTCTACGTGTGCTAGGGCCGCTCAATTAATCGCAATTTTATCGAAATCGCAATATGGACTAGTGCTATATCCAAATCGCAGAGGGGCGCCATATTTTGTTTAAAAAATATTTGTTGTTCCTATCCTACAGACTACAGAAAACATCTCTGTTTGGTACAGATCCTCACAAAAATCACACTATGATCATTTAAATGTTTTAAGATTTAATAGCAGTCAATGAAAATGAGAATAATGATACAAACATGATCATTCCCTTCAATATCGTGAATCACATCGCAATCGCAATATCAGTCAAAATAATCGCAATTAGATATTTTCCTCATATCGTGCAGCCCTAACTTGTGAGAACATGACGTCACACAAATGGGCCATTTCAGTGACACTCCCAGCACCGCGCAACCCAGCGGTGAATATATCGCTAATAGATCGCTTTTTCTGGTCTCATAGATTACAAGATAGGCAACATCTCTGCTCTACCGTTGGACAATGACATCACTGAAATCACTTTATGTGCATAGATATAGAACACGTTCTTCTAATCTCAGCTCTTTTAAATCAAGGCTGAAGACCTTTCTTTTTAACACCGCCTTTTCTTAATTCATTTTTGTATTTAAATTTTTATTTTTTTTATTCATCTATTGTTTTTATATAACTGTTTCTTCATCTGTTACCAAGTTGTATGATATTTTTAACTGTTTTTATGAATTGTGTAAAGCACTTTGAATCGCATTGCTGCTGAATTGTGCCACAGAAATAAAGTTGCCTTGCCTTGCCTGTGTGTGTGTGTGTGTGTGTGTGGGGGGGGTTGTATTGGTGTGGAGCAGAGATTAATCGATGAATTGATTAGTTGTCAACTATTAAATTAATTGCCAACTATTTTGATAATCGATTAATCGGTTTGAGTAAATGTGTGTGATTTAAAAAAAAGTTAATAAAAAAGAAATCTCTGATTCCAGCTTCTTATCTTAAATGTGAATATTTTCTAGTTTCTTCACTCCTCTGTGACTGTGAACTGAATATCATGAGTTGTCATGGGCTTTGGGGAAAAAAACGATCGACATGTTTCACCATTTTCTGACATTTTATAAACCAAACAACTAGGGCTGTCCTCGACTAAAGAAATTCTTAGTCGACTAACACTTATAGGATTTTGTCGACTAATCGATTAGTTGATTTAATTGACAGAGATGTGCGCTTTGAGAGGTGGTTAAGACTAGAAAAGCACAATATAAATGTAGTTAATTAACCATCTGTAAAACTGAGTTTCTCCACAATTAATCCTGCAAAAGCACCACTTTAAATCTTGTGTTTACCATAAATGTGCTCAGAAGTTTCTTGGAAATGAGTAATTAAGCATGAATAAGCATAAAACAATGACTAATCGACTAAGAGGTGGCAGCCCTACAAACAACAAGGCCTAATCGATTAATCAAGAAAATAATCGTCATAGTTGGCCAGGGTCCCTGAAGTATAATCCGTTTTAGTGTATGCGCGTGCATGGTGCATATGTACGAGCGTGAGCGAGACCAGAAGGCGAAGCTACATCAAAAAGGGGGTGGAGGAAGGAGGGCAGAAGGAGAGTAGTGGGGAGGGGAGCGGAGGTAAGGGGAGGGGAAGTCTACTCGGTCCATGACATGAATGAACCATGTTCGGTAACGGAGGCTTAGCTCTCCCGGTTTGCTCCTTTCTCCTACTACACCTCCCGGTTCTCCCGCTAACGAACAACTGGCCCGTTAAGGTAAATAGCTCGCGAAATAGCTGAGTTTTTTTTTTTCACCTCTCAAAGCTGTAACGTTAGCCATTTGCAAAAATGGTTAAAAGTTATGAACGGGGGTATACTGGGTTAGTTCGCCCCAGTGAAGGTAAGTTAAGTTGCTCATTAGTCTGTCACTTTGATTCTGTCGTGCCTATCGTCATGGCAATGTCTAACGGTAGTTTTCAACGTAAATTCATCGAGCGTTCTCAATTCGGCTAAGATATAATTGTCACCATAGCAACGGCAATGTCTGAATTTAGTTTTCAGTGTCTGGAGTAGTTCGGGCTTCGAAAAAAACCGCATATAACCATAGTGTAATTGTGTATGTGAAGGTTAGGCTAACTGTTACCAAATGCGGGAATATCACTGTTCCCTTCGGCGAACAGGCTCCCACAAAAAAAAGTTGAAAAGTGTCTTGAATTAACGCCAGTTGGATGCATGTTGCATCAAGGAATGAACGCTAAACGACCTATAAAACGGCTGTGTTTACATTAGACGATAAACAATGGCAGCGGTGAAATGACATAAAATGATGTCAATTGTAAATAGTTTTTAGTTTACTCCCCCCCATATCAAATGAACATGAGCTGTTCTTCTGTGTGGTTTATTTTAATAACCAGACTAAAATACTTTCTGATAGGGGGGGTTAGATAGATGCATGGACTGTCATACTGTTTCCCCGAATTCACTTCTTCTCACCTGTGATGTTGTAGCTAAAAAAAAACAGCAGCTTTGTTGAACTTGAATACTCCATCCATTGGATGAAACAGAAGCGACTGTTTTATAATTCAGACAGATGGTTGCAAAGATGAATCGATTAGTTGTCAACTATTACATTAATCGTTATTCCTGTCGCTCCACTCAAATCTCTCTAGGCAGTGTAAACTCTTGATTGTCAGGAAAAAAAAAACATTCCCACACTGGATAAAGAGATCTACATCAAGGGCCAGACATGTACAGTTTATTGACGTGCTTTTATTTCATCGAAAAAGTACAATATCTTTGACTCAATTATTGCATGTCTCATATTGTCTTCTCGCTTACAGTTTGGTCCAAACTCAAGGCCCGCGGGCCAAATCCGGCCCCTCGCAAATTCTCATCCGGCACGCATATCAGTTTAGGTTCACAATCAATTTTGGCCAAACTAGTTGTGCGCCAAACCAAAACATTGGAAACCTTTTTTTTCAACCTGCAATTACGTGACACTCAAAGAAGAATTTGGCAAATTTTTGCCGACTTTGAGACTCAGAAATTCCCCCAGAACCGGAGAGTTTGCATATTCTGGCTGTGAAAGAGGTTGTTGTGAGTCGGCTGTGTGGTAGCCTACTTAGAAAATGTAATCATGTTTTGCTTGATTTGCTAAATTCTAGGATGGCTTTGGAACTTTTTTGCTCACTTTTTCAGGGCTTTACGTGGAACAAACTGTAAGCGAGAAGACTATATGAGACATGCACTTTTTCAATTAAATAAAAGCATGTCAATAAACTATACATGTCTGGCCATTGATGTAATTCTCTTTATCCAGTGTGGCCCTTAGTGAAATTGAGTTTGACACCCCTGCTCTACTTGTTAAGGTCCACTCGTAAATTGGACATTTGGTTAATATAGTAACTAAGTTATAACCTGACTCCGCCAGATGGATTGCTTCGCATTTGCTCGGCATATCCATCTGGGAACTTTCCGTTGGAGAACTTTTGGGAAGGGGCAAAAATACTGGTTAGCTGATTGGATAAACCATCAGTCTATCACCTATGTTGGTGATAGACGGGCCAAATCAACCAATCAGATCAACGAAATGTATGAAAATACAACCACAAGCCCCTGCTGCTGCAAGCAAAGCATAGCTCGTTAGCTCAGCAAGCAAGCAACATGTCGGTAAAGGATATTTGCCGTTTGTGTAACGAGAATTTAGGAATAAAAGGCCCCATTTCAGGTTCCCAGTCCATATTCCAAAAGAAGGATCCAAGAGAAAAAAAGCATTAGCGAGCAGCTAACAGAATTAGGGCTACCGCTGTCTGAAAATACTGGTCAGCTGATTGGATAAACAATCTGTCTATCACCACCTAACCCGCCTCAAAACCAACGCTGATTGGCCCGGTCGTTTGGCGAACGGCTCCAAATTTTCTCTATCTCAAGATGCCAGAGCTTTCTGCGAGTGGAGAACTGGAGCTCGCCAGATCAGGATGGTCTCACGAGGCTAACTAAGTTACATCGAACACTTAACTTAGTGAAATATTGCTTATTACAATATATTTGGATGAACAGCCACGCCATTGAGAAAAAAATGATGAGCAGTTTTGTCAGCAATCATAACCAATGATTATTTTCAGTGATAGTTCTGCTTCACATGCAGTACTTTGCTGTTTTGTTGATTTTATCCTCGCTAATCCCTCCTAAAGGCAATATTTCCAACTGAACCAAATCTTTTTTGTGCGAATAATCAATTCGTCCTGCAGCGTCCCCCGACGTCACGCTGCGGTGGCCAATTGTCCGTCAGTTTAGAGGCGGTGTAAGAGTCCCGTACAGGAAACAGGAAACATCACTGCCTCTATCGCTGCCACAAGAAAGTAAAAAAACAAAACTACGAGGGTAAAACATGGAACACAAGCACTGAACTGCCTGGGAGTTTGTGTGACAGCTGAATGTTTCCTGCAATAACAAAGCACAGTCCCTCCTTTTTTCTTTTCTTTCTCTCTTTTTTTCCGTGAAGTGAAGCCGCCTTTAAGTGCATTCGGAAATGTCGAGATCGATAAACGAGCTGACGGAAAACAATCATTGTGAAATACAAAGTCTGCTTGTGCTAGGGCCGCTCAATTAATCGCAATTTTATTGAAATCGCAATATGGACTAGTGCTATATCCAAATTGCAGAGGGGCGCAATATTTTGTTTAAAATATTTTGTTTAAAAAAATATTTGTTGTTCCTATCCTACAGACTACAGAAAACATCTCTGTTTGGTACAGATCCTCACAAAAATCACACTATGATCATTTAAATGTTTTAAAGGAACAATAATAAGTCGGCGTGTTCCTTTAAGATTTAATAGCAGTCAATGAAAATGAGAATAATGACACAAACATGATCATTCCCTTCAATGTCGTGAATCACATCGCAATCGCAATATCAGTCAAAATAATCGCAATTAGATATTTTCCTCATATCGTGCAGCCCTAACTTGTGCTACATTTGGGGGGGGGTGGACAGAACATGACGTCACACAAATGGGCCATTTCAGTGACACTCCCAGCGGTGAATATATCGCTAATAGATCGCTTTTTCCGGTCTCATAGATTACAAGATAGGCAACATCTCTGCTCTACCGTTGAACAATGACATCACTGACTGACCATTTGGCTACACTCTTCATTGTGGGCTAAATGACCAGCAAGCTGACAAACAAAACTAACTGATTGATCTTCTGCCTGACCAAAAGGCTTTAAACAGTCTGTTCAGCCGAGTAAAGAAAACAACACGGTGACAGGCAACAGCCAGTCGGCCTATCAGGGTGTCTTGGGGGTCTGCTGGTTGAAACTCTAAACAGATGCATTACCAAAGGCTTAAAAAAAAAGAAGAATTGTTTGCAGATACTTTTTTTCTTAGCAGCAGCACTCACAGTTCTTCTTCTAAGCCATAAACACTGCTTGGGCTCTACGCACATGAATGGAGTGAACAAAAATGCCCCAGAGATGGCAGATAAAATGCCACCATATTTGTCTGGTTAACACTGCGTTTATCATTCAGTCTATTTAGTCTTGCCAATTGAAGAAGAAAAAAAAAAAAACCCATACTGTTAGTGAGTTTAAAAGAGGTCTTGGTTTTCTGGATGTGAAGCTGAGCTTTTGTGGATGAAGCTGACTACACATACAATGGATGGCAACAGTAAAAAAGGAAAGTTGTGTAGTGCACACAACGACTGGCACGACATCTAAAATCCTTTTTGTTGGCGAAGGCTTTTGAAAGATAGTATCTTCCAACAGCGCTAAAGCAGTCGTTTGCACATTGTTACACACAAACGTAGTGCAACATAGCAACAGTGAGGTAATGCTTTTTATTTAAAGGTTTGAAATTTTTAGTTTGAAATAGCGCTCATTCCTTTTCCTATCGAGATGTGGAGAGATGACTCGTGCTGCGTTCCAGATACAATTTTTAGCCCGTAAATTACGACTTCAAGTCCCGACTCACGACTTGGTAGCGTTCTAGGCAAAGTCACACTTCTAGCTAGCGGCTACCTAACGTTGACGATTCCGATTCCTAGACCGATTCTTGTAAAGCGTAATATGTTTACTAGCGATCACGTGCAGTTGAATGGTTAATATGCTTTTACGTCCGTTTTGGTGAAGCCCAGAGGGGAAAATATGGCATTTAAAAAGTAGCCTACATTTACGGTAGCTAGCTGACGGTAGACTACAGAGAAAGGGGGGTATTTTTACGTCTGTTTCGGAGCGACAGAGGGAAAATATTTCAGTCAGGACACATTAAGTGGAACCGAAATGAGGAACCGGAATTTGCGTTCTAATCCGGTCCGATTCCTACCGGTTGCGGGTTTTGGTTAGCCCCGTGAGACCGTCCTGATCTGGCGAGCTCCAGTTCTCCTCTCCCAGATCAGTCTGGCATCTTGAGATAGAGAAAATTTGGAGCCGTTCGCCAAAACGACCGACCAATCAGCGTTGGTTTTGAGGCGGGTTAGGTGGTGATAGACAGATGGTTTATCCAATCAGCTAACCAGGATTTTCAGGCAGCGGTCTGGGAACCTGAAATGGGGTCTTTTATTCCTAAATTCTCGTTACACAAACGGCAAATATCCTTTACCGACATGTTGCCTGCTTGCTGAGCTAACGAGCTATGCTTTGCCTGCAGCAGCAGGGGCGGGCTTGTGGTTGTATTTTCATACGCTTCGTGGATCTGATTGGTTGATTTGGCCCGTCTATCACCAACATAGGTGATAGACAGATGCTTCATCCAATCAGCTAACCAGTATTTTCACCCCTTTCCAAAAGTTCTCCAACGGAAAGTTTCCCAGTCAGGTTAGGTTTTGGTACCCAACCCTATTCGAGGTGCCCTGGCAACAGTTTTACAGGCGTCTCTTTTACAAATGTGGCCTATGGCGAAAATCCTTTGTGGGTCAGAGGGGGGATTTTCCAGTGCAATAACGCGAGTGGCCACTGGAAATAATTGGCAGAAAGGCTGAGTGCTGTTCCTGCGTAGCTGGATCATGCAGTAAATATGTTCCATTTTCATGTGTATGTGTCTGTGTATGTGGTGTGTGTCTGCCAGGACAGAAGTGAAGGGAGGGTGGAGCAGCGTAACATCCATCTACAATCACACAGCTCTGGAGGTCAGAATGTCAAACAGACAAGCAACAAGGTACTTCAGTCACACTCACGCACCTGTCTATCTGCATGTGTGATGTAAATGTGGCTCGTGTCTGACTGTATCATGTGAGCTATTTTAACCACACTCTCCCCACGCATACACACGCAACAGCTCTGCTATTCTCTTAAACAGATACGCTACAACGACGCAGACACAGCAGCACACCAGTATTAATTCTCACAACGGCGTAGGCCACGCAGTAGGCTCTGCGTAGAGCCTACGTACTACTATATATCCGCCCTTTACTCTGCATTCTAGTAGCGCAGTGTTCCTAGTGAGTAAATACATTTTTATGAGCTCTTTTTAAGATATGATGGTGCCTGACCTTTAAAGTGCTTTGTAGGTGAGGAGAAGGATTTTAAATTAAATCCTTGATTTTACAGGGAGCCAGTGCAGAGAAGGTACAGTACATAAGAAATATGATATTTTCCTAGTTTTTGTCAGTACACTTGCCGCAGCATTCTGGATCAACTGGAGAGGTTTTTAAACCCAGCGGTTTAAAAAAATCGATTTTCTGATTCAAATCGATCTTCATTTGAACGATCCGATATTGATTCATACAAACCTGTTATCAGTCTTTCAAGAGGCTCTGTTTTAAAACTAGAGTTAAAATATTGGTATCCTATAGAGATGTTCCGATACCAATACCAGTATCGGTATCGGCTCCGATACTGCCTAAAACGCTGGTATTGGTCCGATACCACGTAATAAAGCCCTAAAGAAAATCTACGTTAAAGTAGGCCTAGTTTATTTATGTTATTTTTCCGTTATAACTGACTGGCAAACTGGAGAATAAAAGAAAGTTCTGTGGCGTTCATTGTCTGTGTTCATGTTTTTTCAAAGAGTTTAACCTGAGCCAGACCGACAACAAAGATAGAAATAATATCACATCCATACAGGGAGAGTAGTATACAGCTGTTAAAACATAATAAAATATATGACACGCTGGTATCGGATCGGTACTCGGTATCGGCTGATAAACAAGTTCAGGTATTGGAATTGGTATCAGGAAGCAAAAAATGGTATCGGGCCATCTCTAGTATCCTATGAACCTATGATCTAAGAAATCCATGTCATGCTAAATAACGCTGCAAAGTTAAGCTTGATTTATGGTTCTGCGGAGGCTCCACGCAGAGCTTTTGCCGTAGCCTACAAGTGGCCTGATGTTTACACTTGGCGATTATCTTCGAAGTGAGTAGCGACTCTAGAGTTATAGTGAGAGAACCAAAGTGTCTCCTCTGTTCTTTCTGACCGCGGTGGGAAATCTGTAGCAGGAAAAGTTAACCCTCTCCTTGATTTCATGTTGTTTACGGAGAAGGAGAACCAGGAAATGAGTCGTGGGAAATGCAACGCTACCAAGACACGGCCAAGAGACGTCGCTGCAACGTGTAGTTACATTTTTCGAGAGGTGCACGTCAGGCTAAGGGCGGCGTGCAAAAATCTTTTTTTTGCAGGTTGGTAGGGGAAGACTCATCCCTGATTGGCTCGCCCTGGCATTCTTACCCTAACCATAACCAATCGCATGCCTCTTGCCTAAACCTAACCAACCCAGCCAGAGCAGGCAACGAGTACTAGCCATTCAGTGATGAGTTCCCTAATGAATATTCATGAGTCTTCCCCTACCAGCCTGCAAAAAAAAATGTCGCAGGCAGCGAGCGATATTTTTTCCCCCACTATGGCCACGCCAAGACCCGCCCTTCAGTAGCTACTATTGGCCAGGCGTCCATGCTTACGCAAGGTAACCTGATTTGTACAGGTCGTATCCCCTGACCAATCGGCTATGCTAACCTTAACCACTCAAGGTCACTGCCTAACCCCAACCAATCGGGCTGCTATTGAAGGGCGGGTCTTGGCGTGACCATAGTGTGAAATATTTGTTCGCATCCGGCGTAGGTTCAAGTCTCCACGTACCTACGTACGTAGCAACGGCGTAGATTTTACAATGAAGTAAAAATCAAGCTTTAGGCTCAATTTTGGCAAGGGGAAAAACTGCCATGGCCATTTTCCCAGGTGTATGGCTTTAGGTATACCGTCTCTGCAATAAAGAAAGCACTTTTTCTGTCTCTTTGTAAGTGCTTTGGGGTCAATTCTCAATGACAACATTAATAATATTTTTTAAATGCACCAGGTTTTTGGGTACAATTCCCAGCATTAGTTCTCTGAAAATCTCTTTCTTGTCCAAGCTAAATTGGTATAGTAACTGAAATGTCCCAGATCGAAACGATAATTAACCAAAACCAAAAAATCTAATTGAATCGGGACCTTGTGAATTGAAATCCAATTGATTCAGGAAATCAGTGGCGATACCCAGCCCATCTTATTGGAGCAACACCTCTCTCTAGTGAACATTGCTTTTTGATTTTTGTGACTGTTATATTATGTTTTTTCTCCCAGGAGGAGCTGTTTCAGTGGTGGGGAGAGTGGTCCAGTTGGTCCTCTTGTTCCAGGAGCTGTGGAGGAGGAGTGAGGAGTCAGGAGAGACACTGTCTCATACAGAGGTAGTGTGTTCAAAAAACTATATGCTTGCATACACACAATGGCACAAGGATTTCTATGTTACTCTTCTTTCTTAAAGTGCTCATATTATGCTTTTTGCCTTTTTTCCCTTACCTTTATCGTGCTATATATCTTTTTTATGCACGTCATAGGTTTACAAAGTGAAAAATCCCAAAGTCCAGCCCTGGACTTTCTCCAACAGGAAACACTGTTCTATTGAACACTGTGTATTAAATGTTGTAAGTTACATATGACCAAAATAAACTAAACTTAACCTCGATGAGCCATGAAGCAGCAGGGAAATATATTCAGAGCGCCTCATCTTATTAATTTAAATATCTTTATCATTTGGGGCTTTTTAGAAAACACTGATCGTCATTTCTCACCATTTTCCGACAGTTTATAGACCAAACAGCTAATCGATTAATCGGTTAGTTGCAGCCGTAGCACAGTTATAACTAAAAGAAAAACACACTGGAAGAATGAGTTGAGACGTGGCCGTATAGTATGAGGGGAGTTAGCTAGAGCGTTGATAGAATGTGTGTTTGTAGCCATCTTGTTACCTTTGACCTCTCCGTCAGACTTGAGGAATGTCTGTCAACCAAGATTAACGCCACTGTGCCCCCACTGTTGGCCCTCATCCCCCACCTCACCCTTTCTTTCTTCCGTCTTTCTTCTCGTCCTTCCCATTTTCTTCTCTCATGTCTGTCCCTTTCCGTTTTTTTCTATACCCTTTTTCTCTCAACTCCAATTCTTTTATTTCCACATTCTTCTCCTCTTCTTACTCCCTGCCCTGTGCACCTCCTCCCCATTTCCCCTGCTTTTTTCCTCCCTCCTCTTCCTCTTCCTCTCCTGCGCTACCCCTCATCACCTTCTACCAATTAGATGTGACACTCTCACATAGTGACCTCCCGCTCACCTCTTGCTGCGCTCTCTCCTGCTTTACCGTCTAAACAGTGACTGTAGGAGGATGGGCTGGAGAAAGAGAGACACAGATAGATAGACAGACAGACAGAGGAGGTGTATGCGGGGGTGCAGTTAACACGGTAATGAAAGACAGATGCATGAACTCCATGCTGGACTCCTGTAGGTCCTTCCCAACGCACACAGAATTAGGATCATGTTAACCATAAACTACAGCACTCTAAGACAGATTTTCCTTGGTACATCTGTTGCAAACACATGTTAGTTGTTGCGAAATTTTGCAACCTCGTGAGGTTCTGAGACCCTTGAGATATGCTTCCATGAGCTTGTTAAAAAGAGAATAAAGCGGTCCTTACTGCTTTTACATTAAGAAGACACATTCAAGGGCGCCTGGGTAGCTCACCTGGTGGGGCGCGCGCCCATGTGTAGAGGTTCACTCCTTGACGCAGCGGCCCTTTTCTGCATGTCATTCCCTCTCTCTCTCCCCTTTCATGTCTTCAGCTGTCCTATACAAATAAGGGCCTAAAATGCCCAAAAAGTATCTAAAAAAAGAAAACATTCAAGTTGTAAGTGTTTTTCAGAGTCAGCTAATGTTGATCACATGTCGTGTTTCCTCTGCACACATAAATGTATGAACTTAGTAGTCACACAACCACAATATGACGTTCGTACCTCACAATGTCCACCTTTTGAATAGGGCTGGGTATCGCCAATGATTTATCATTCCGATTCCGATTCACAGGGTCCCAATTTGATTATATTACCGATTTAATGGGATTGATTGATTTAGGGAAATTTCCGTTACAATACCAATTTTGCTTGGATATAAAAGAGATTCTCAGAGAACTTATGCTGTAAATTGAGGAAGCAACGCTCAAATATTTTTTATAATGTACCAGGTTAATGTTTACATTAATAATTGACATCCCAAAAGTTAGTTTAAAGTACTTTTTACTTTATGAATCGATATCCGATCACTCAAACAGGACGCAGGAAGGAAGCAGGAAGTTTTACATCCGATCACAGTAATGCTGTTAACACATACAATTAGACAGAGTGATAGCCCTGCAGTTGTGGTCTTGAAATAAAATCCTGAGTCCTCTTCATCTGAGACCGAGACGAGGCCGAGTAAAAATGCGGTCGATTCCCGAGACGAGACCGAGACCTTCAAAAAGACCAAGAGGGATCTTGAGTACTACAACAATGGATTGTGCAGTGATTTAGACAATGTTTACAGCCTACCTCTTCAGATATGAGTGGTATTATCTTTTTTTTATTACAACTAACTCAAGGAGTTGTTGAAAAGTGGTCGGAAAGCAGCCTTTATAGAATGAAATGTTTCTCACTTTGCAAAATGGAGTGGAGTGCTGCAACAAAAAGAAGGTAGAACTTATGGCTGAAAAAGCAAAATATTTAACAATTGATGGTTATAAATGTGGTGGTAGTAAGTAGTTTGAGACAGTAATGGGGATAACATTAGAATTAATCAGAAGGAAGCACTTTGAATGTGTCTGAGAAGTGTATATAAGTACTGTTTGCTCATGGTGACAGCTGCTATAGCAACTCATTACGGAAACATACTCACTTTTTTATGATGAGCACTAAATGTCAGTGAATCACAAAGTAGTGTTTATTCCACAAAGAAATAGTAATGGGGAAGATGTCAAGTAAAGCTGTGAGTGGGCATAATTGACTGTATACCAGAGGAAAGGTTTCGGGTAAAGATGGCTGTGGATGGTTCTGACTAAATAGTGCATTTATTTTCAGAAGTGTAGCCTTGAAATCAAGCAACATTTTATCTCCCAACCTCTAAGAGTCTTTTTTTTTTTAACAAAAACAGTGGCATAATAGAGTTCCAACAGCTACACACGCACATACATAAACAGGTGTAGACAGATCATCGTAACATTAATTGCTTTACACATACAGTACATACAGCGTAAATCAGGTATACACAAAGTATACATTACCAGTGATCTTTGTTAGTTAATGTCCACGGTATATTTGCCAAGGGTAAGTTCATAATAGATGTTACGTATAAAAAAAAAAGTACCAACGCATCATGAGTTGCCAGTTTCATACATTTCTAGGCCATCACCCTCCCTCTGTGATACTGGAACGATAGCGTTGGATGCAAAGCTGAAGCCATTGGCAATCTATTATTTTCTGCACCTTGTGTGTTGTCCATGTAAATACAGTGTATTAACCATGTTGTATTCTGTCTCTGTCTCAGGCTGTCCACCACCCAGAATGTAAACAGCTCATATTGTGTTGGCTCTCCTAAACAGTACCAGCTCTGTCCAGACCAGGTATGAGGCTACAGTTATATTGATACTAAACGGATTGATTCTCTATTAAGTCTAAGAACACAGAGGGTAATGCAGTGGTTCCCAAACTAGGGGTCGGGGTGGGGCGGGGCGTGTTTGCACGGATGCTAAATATAAATAAATGATGCATGGTTCTGCTGCACTGCTAGCAAAGCGTGGACAAGTTTGTGAAAGGACTGCGGGGTAAACGTAAAGCAGACAATGAAGCTACACCAAATATCTCCACAACTACCAAAAACAAAGGCAAGAAAATTTGTGGCGGTGACCACAATTTCCCAGTCAAATCCCATTGTGTCTCATTGACTATCCCTTCGCGGAGAGAAACAGCTGATTGGTGCGCACTCCTATCTCTTTCTCTCTCTGTCTATCTCTCGCCTTTGCGGAGAAACAGCTGATCTCAATTCAAAGGGGTTTTATTGGCATGGGAAAACAGACGTTTACATCGCCAAAGCAAGTGTGAAATAAAACAAAAATGTGCATAAAAAAAGTAACTATCCACTAGCCTAAACATTGCAACATTGTAATCAAATATTGATCAATGTAAATAGGTTAAGTTTAACTAATATAAACATATAGACCTATATATTCAGATTTTATCTACAAAAGGGGGGCCTGCTGAAAAAGTTTGGGAACCACTGGGCTAATGGAAGACACTAGTAAAAAGCCAACAAGCTCAACCCTGTAAGCTGCAGGTATCCTTTTCTACATGTGTTTGTGTATATTGTGTTGTGTGTGTGTGTTTTGAAGCCCTGTCCCAGCCCAAGTGTGAGCTTCAAACAGCACCAGTGTTCCCAATTCAATTCCAAAGCATTTGGAAGAAGATACTATCAGTGGATCCCTCTTTACCCAGGTATAATATCAAATCTGTTAGTCTTTGTTCCCGTTTTTTTCCCATCGGTCTGTCTGTCTATCAGGTATCAATCTTTAACCCAGTCTGTGGAAACCACAATGCCTTGGTTTCCATACTCTTTCAGCTCTCTATCCTGGCCATTAACGTTCACAACCTGGCTGTTGTCCTTTTGTTGACTAAATTAAAGTAAATTGTTGTGTGAAAGATTGAGTTTGCTCATCTACCACTTTCAATTAGTTGAGTTTATCTGTTTATCTATCATACTTTCTGAAAATATGCCAGACTTAGCCAGAAAGGATCATTTTCATCTGTAGTCAGGCAATAGTTAAAAGCGCAGACGTTATAATAAAGCATTGGAAATACAATCAATGCTAAAAAGCAGAAACAAACAGCCTGCACTACAGAGAGACAAGATTGACATCTCTTATGACACACATAATCAATTACAGATAGCATTACAACACAATAAAAAGTAGGAGCAGCTCTTACTCTAAGCATAGTAATGACAAAAGAGACGAGAAACAACACAAGTTTCTCTTAATGTTGTATAGAAGGACTGATAGTTGGCACAGTTTCTTAGGTAAGTCGTTCCAATCCTGGGATGCTCTGACAGAAAAAGCAGATTGGCCAAAACGACTTTGTCTCCTCAGAGTAAGACAATCGCCTCTAGTTCCAAAAAGTGAAGAAACGGTAGCACATCTCCTCGTCTCAAGTTCCCAAAGTTAAGGAACTAATACAAAATGCTGTCGAAGAAGGCTTTGTGCCGAAACGTGTCAGCGTCGATTTATTGTGATGTGAGCTTAATTAAACAAGTGAAACGATTTGAAATGAAAGGATTTTGTCCTCCTTAACTTGAGATGTGCTACCTTTTCTTTACTTTATGGAACATGCCTATTATATTTTGGGGTCAGCACTCCACTGAGAATGAAGCGCAAACTCATTTTTCATCTCAATCTCCTCTAGTTGTTACTCTTGTAGTAGTTAAAGTCGTACTAGGCAACTTTGCACTTGGGCAATCCCAAATGATAACCACATGTAACTAATTCAATTTTGTAGACGTCATTGCACAGAATCCTATATTATGATGTCACTAAAGTAAATGTCTTTTTTAAATATGTAATTTCCTGTGTAGCTGATTACATCAGCATCTCCAATAAGCCCTGTGACCTGCAGTGTACAACCATCAGCGGTGAGCGACAGCTGCTGGTTCCCGCACACGATGGTACATTCTGCCGCGATGCCAAATACCATGGAGTCTGTATAGAGGGAATATGTCAGGTAACCCAACAAGAAAAAGATCTGATTTTATTTTTCTGGAAGAATTACTTATATGAATTTCAGTGAGTTTTTATTTAACTTTTAGCAAATGTTTCTGTGTCTTCAGGATGAGTGAAGCCTCTAAATAACTAACGACCTGAGTGTATTATTTTTTCAATTTCTCTTCTCCTCCAGCCTGTAGGTTGTGATGGAGAGCTGTACAGCAGTAAGACAGTAGACAGATGCGGAGTATGTGGAGGCAACGGGACATCTTGCCAGCGCATCTCTGGATCATACAGGAAGGCACTCGCACAGTTAGGTAACACACACACAAACACACATGTAGACAGTTGTGCATTCCAGTATAAATTTAATTATTCACGAATCAAGTTACCTGGTGTTGAATTTGGTTACAATGGCACAGGAACACTACATATGCTGGATCAACATTTCTACTCCACTTATCAGTCAGCCGTTGCCTTTTGAAGGTAGCCTGGTTGACACCAGACTGGGGAACGTTCGTTCACAGCTCATTTTCAAAGAGGCGTCACCAACGGACGCTGTCAAATGCCTCTGGGCGCAATTGGATAGTCCTTTTAACCAATCAGGACCAACGATCAAGTTGACGTAGCAGCGACAGCGGCATCAACAGGTTGCTGCGCTTCGGTGGCCGTCATGTTGAATGTAAACAAAAAGCTGCTCGCCGTCGCTGCGCTATCGTCATCGTGTAAAGCCCACCTCAACGGTTGTGATTGGTGCCTTGATTTGGAAAAATTGGAAATGGGCTTGAGTTTGCCGGAAGTTCGTCAGGGTTTTCCCAGGCTATTTTGAAGGTTTTCTGGGCCTTCAGCAACCCTTCTCATCCAAATTGTACTGTAATTAATTATTGTAGAATAAACATAGACTGTAAAAATAATGGACAAAGCTTCCGGGCCTGAAAAGTGAAGCCAACGCGGAAGTGCCTTAAACCTGCATCTTATTTCCAGCAGGGGCTCCAAAAGAAGTCTGTCTCTATAGAAGTCAATGGGAAAACGCCCCTACTTCTCACTTGATTTATCACCTCAGTAAACATTTTCATATTGAGTTTATGTTTATGGTCTCAATCGTTAGTTTCAAGTCTTCTTCAATACAGCATGATGTTCATTTTGTAAATTATGGACACATTTATTTTAAAATAATAAAGCAGGGGATGCTTTAGGGGCGTGGCTACACACCGACCTGTCAATCATGACAGGCTTAGCAATGCTAACCATGACACTGTGTGAGTACATTAAAATAGACCTGAACTTGTTTTTGGGTGTTGTCAGTGTTTTAGTCTTAAACTTTGGCCCTCTCACTGTGTGTTATCACTTCAGCAAAGTTCACTGGAACATTTTGGTCACCTAAAAGTCTTGTTCAGTATTCTGCCAAACAAGCTAGTGTTAGCTGGTAATTTAAGGGATAGTTTGCCGATTTTCTGTTCTGTCTTACGTGCAGATGAATGGCGGCAGTACCTGGAGGTCTGTGTTTAGACGCCAGTAAATCTCCACTGGATGACACTTCAAAAGGGTTGAAAATCAGCAACTTTTCCTCCTTTAGCGTTTAGCTTAGCGCAGAGCCTTTACAACCATAAACAACACTGGTTGTCAGCGTCATCCTCCACAGCTTCACGCACTCGGCAAAAATCATCACATCCGGTTGCAAAAAAACATGATGGCTTTTTTTTTTCCATGCAAACACACACACACACACAGATTACACACAGAGTACACTAATGTTAACAGTACTAACCGTAAGCTACTTCGCTAGCAAGCATTGTAGATTGAAGTTACCTAACGTTAAATGCTAGCGCATCGCATAGCAAAGTTTTACTTTTAACTTAAAACAACAAAATGTCTAGTACAGCACAGACAATAAGTCTCACAAGATCAATGCTCACACTTAATAAATCTTGTAGTAATCCAGTAGTGTCCCTGTTAGGGTGTCTGTCCTCAAATCTGAAACTTACACGGCTAGCTGCACTAAACAAACTCAAAAACTCTATCTAATGGGGACGCACGCCTGAAAAGAGCAGGCGAGTCAGGCACTGCCAAGATGGCTCTTCGGAAACCTATGGACGATGTCATTGAGACTACGTCCATGTTTTATGCAGTCTACTGTATGTGTCTCAACAGAAACACACATTTGTGACATTTTTGCCATGTCTTTTGTTCCATTTAGTACACAATTTTGCTACACTGTTTCCTGCTGATTAGTTCACACCTGACAATCGTGCCTGTGTGTGAAGTAGGTGTTTTTGTCATCAGGCTATGTGTTCATCGCCAACATCCCAGCTGGAGCTTCAGACATTCAGATCATAGAGAGACATAAGACGGAGAACATCCTGGGTGAGAACCTACAACTTCTTTCAGGTCAATAAACTGAGTATGAAATCAAATGATTTAAAGCAACATTTAATGCAAAAAAAAGTGCCAGTGTAACAGTGGTTGTAGGAATTCTTTTTTTTTTATCATTTCTAATATAATCGTATGAAATTAGTTAGACTAAATATGATCTGGACTTCTATTTGTACCGACTGCATAGAGGTTGTTTGGATCTTCTCGTCTAATTCTAATTGGTCTTTCCAAAACAAGAACCTGTAGCTATATTGTTAGTACCACTATCTTGAAAATTAATGAATCCTTCTGTGGGGGTTTATTGGGTTCTTGGAGTCCGAGTTTTGAATATCACTGTCTTAGTCCCTTACCCTGATGTTTCCCCTCTTATCTAGCCCTTTCAGATGAAGCTGGTCATTTCTTCTTCAACGGAAACACTCTATTTGACAATCCTCAAAACTTCCATGTGGCAGGAACGGTGTTTAAATACCGACGTCCAAGCAATATATTCTCTGATGGGCTGGAGTATATCATTGCCCAGGGACCAACACTTCAGGGCCTGAATGTTATGGTAGTACACACGCACAAACACACACACAAACACACACGAAAAGTACATGTGTCTCATTTTACTTTGTCTGGATCAGCGGAAATACATTTCGAGGAGAATTGCTTGACATCTGGTGCGTGGCTTGCTCGTTGGATGTCCCTCACCTTCCTCTCTCTGCGTGTTACCGTTTCTCAAAATCCCTTCGCTTAGGGGAATTATCTTCGAGCTAGCAAGCTACACGCTGAAAATAGCAAGTTTTGAAGAAAGTTTGGATCAGGCCTGCTTGGTTCTGCCGGGGAATGATTGTAAAGATTTACAAAGAATAAGTTTACGGCGTCTACTGTCTAACTGGGACGTTTTGTAGACGAAGTACACACGGCGATATGGTGGTATGAGCAAATTACGTTTAAACATGTATCCAGCTAATTTATTTAAATGTGTGAACAGTTAATATCATGTACATAATATTGTACGTGGCATTTTCTTTTGCGGAGTGCAAATGTTCAAGTTCCTTCCCGAGACGATTCTGCACGGCCATCGTCGCTGCGTCTGGAGCTTAGCGCTGCCCAAGACAAATGTGATTGGTTTAACCCTTGTGTTGTCTTCCCGTCAACCTTTTTTTTTTTTTGACGCCTCTTTTTCATAGTTTGTTTTTGCTTTTTCCAACGTTTTAAATTGTTAAATTTTTCTTCTACACATCAATCAATCAAAATGTTTACAAAAACCAGCAGGTATCCAAAGTGCTTAACATCAGAAACACATGTCAAACAATCGAAAGAATGAACATAGTAAAATCAGAAAAGGTTACACAGAAACAAAAGAATGAAATTGTCACACCACTGCTACGTATTAAAGGCCAGACGAAACAGATACATTTTGAGTTTGGACCTAAAAAGAGCTACATCTGTGATAGTGCGAATATCAGGGGCGAACTTGTTCCAGAGTCTCGGGGCAGCAACTGCAAAAGCCTGATCATTTTCATTTTCAGCGCTTATTTCTACGTCCCATATTTTCTGATATATAAAACAAAAATTTAAAACTGCTCAATGTGACCCAAAATCAAAGAAATGCAAACAACCCAGAGCGTGTTTTTCTCCGATCCCAGAATGTATCTGATGTGTAGCCAGACCTTACTCCACAGCAATGCAAGACTACATTTTACTATAATAAAGAACGACTTAACTTCCAGTATGTAAGTCATTAACGTGTAATTTTCTCATTGGACATGAAGTACTACAACCTGATTGGGAAGCTCCCCCACATCACCTACGAATACACCATCCCCTGCACATCTCACGGCATCACTGCGGCCGAAGGCATCACCACAGGCCCCTCCCACTCGCATCTTAACCTCACCTATAACGAGGAAAATGAGGACGCCAGAGGGGATCAACTCACAGCGGCGAATCGCAGCAGAGGGAGTGTAACATCTGTCCATCACTTCACCACCCAGCTGGGAGCTGGTGGCCAATCACATGAGGTGTCAAAAGTATTCCCATTCATGACTCAAATAGAAGTATAGATACTATGGTTTAAAAAGTCTTCTGTAGAAGGTGAAGTATCAACTCAAGCTTTTTACTCAAGTAAAAGTGTAAAAGTACTGGTTTCAAAACTACTTAAAGGAACACGCCGACTTATTGGGAATTTATCTTATTCACCGTAACCCCCAGAGTTAGACAAGTCCATACATACCCTTCTCATCTCCGTGCGTGCTGTAACGCTGTGTGACGGCTCCAGCGGCATCAGCCCAGCACAGAACATGCAGGTGAATGGTTCCAGTAATCCTACTGCTCCCAATAAGTGACAAAATAACACCAACATGTTCCTATTTACATGTTGTGATTTGTAGAGTCACAGCGTGTACAAAAAACAACGTAACATGAGACACAGCCGTCTTTTAACAGTAAACAAACCGGGAACTCTATTCTCAGGTGGAAGAATATAGTACTTGGGCGGAGTGATATGCTCACAGCAAGCCTGTCTGAGAATATAGTTCCCGGTTTGTTTACTGTTAGAAGACGGCTGTGTCTCATGTTACGTTGTTTTTTGTACACGCTGTGACTCTACAAATCACAACATGTAAATAGGAACAATTTGGCGTTATTTTGTCACTTTTGTCACAATTTGGAGCAGCAGGCTAGTTGGAACCAGTTACCTGCAGGATCTGTGCTAGGCTAAGCTAATGCTGGAGCCATCAGGCAGCGTTACAGCACGTACGGAGATGAGAAGGGTACGTATCGACTTGTCTTACTCTGGGGGTTACGGTGAATAAGCTAAATTCCCAATAAGTCGGCGTGTTCCTTTAAAGTAGTAAAAATAATGTAAGGGAAAAAAATGCCATATAGGACAAAAGCTTAGGCCGTGCCACAGGGGCCTATAGTGCACTACCCCACCTCCACAAAAAAACATTTTTCTAAAGGCCATGATGACTATAATGTTATATTAAAATGTTAATGTTGAAAAATGTGGGATGCACCTGTTTCAGCCGCATTTATGTCCATTGAAAATGAACGCATTTTAGTACTATGCAAATACATTAAAGAACCATGTATGTGTACTACTGAGCATTCACCACAATCGAATTCACTCTATCCGGATGGCGCGATTTACCTGGATAGGTTTTTGGGTTTTTTTTGTGGGTTTTTTTTTGAACGATGACAAGCCGGAATGAAAACGAACCAAACTGAAATAGGAGTAACGAGGCTATTTTTAAAATGTAAGAAGTAGAAAGTACAGATAATTGTGTGAAAATGTAAGGAGTAGAAGTAAAAAGTCAGCTGTAAAATAATTACTCTAGTAAAGTATAGATACCCCAAATTTCTACTTAAGTAAGGTAACGAAGTATTTGTACTTCGTTACTTGACACCTCTGCCAATCACATGTCCAGCTGCAGGAAGAAGAAGAAGAAGAAGAGGAGGAGAAGGAAGTAGTGGAGATCAGGACACCCAGCCCTCCACCTCCGGCTGCCATGTTGGTCTACAGACCGGCTGATGTCACCGGTCATGTGTTCAGCCACAATGATGTCGAGGAGCGAGGACTTCCAGTACCGTCTGGCTACCGTGAGTCAGAGATTGAGCCGTCTTCTAATAACTTAGTTGGACTATTAGTCAGCTGACAAGTAATCTATCGTGGAGTAAAAATGGGCATAGCTTTCAAAATCAATAATGACATTGTTTCTGTGTCATATAATTGATTGATATCATTATTTTAGTTTATTATAGGGATCCCCATTAGCTGACGCCTAGACCATCAGCCAGTCTTCCTGGGGTCCAAAACAACATTAAATCAGACAATATGAAAATGGAAAATATTAAAACATTTCATGACACCTACAAGAAAAGAAACAAGTTTAACAAAAAAATACCAAGGGAAATAAACCAGGAAAACCCAAAACAAAGCATCTAAAAAAAAAAAAAAAATTACCTTACACTATTTTACACAACATGACACTCACGTGTTTAGAGTTAACATCTAGCTAGCTGACAAAGACCGAGAAGGCAAACGGATATTTATTACAACAAGGTATAAAACCTCAGGATACCACGTGTACATGTAAAAGAGGTATTTTTTCGTTTGTTGGCAGCAGGACCTAAGGATGGTACCGTCAGTTTGTCCAACACGTTCATGCCGACTGGTTTTGGAAAAATTATTTTTTGTGGCATCTCTTTTTATTTTGGATATCATTATTTGAGGGTTTTATTAATAATAAGTCAGGCTGTCAATCAATTAAGCACTTCCAATTTGTAGTATATACTTGCTGTTACATTACCACAATTGTCCGTAACCTCTTAGTGTTGTGGGCTTGTCTGTCTGTCTGTCTCTCAGTCTCTCTTGTTTTCTGTCTGTCTGTCTCTCGGTCTGTCTCTGTCTCTCTGCTGTCTCTCTCTTTGTCTGTCTATCTCTCTGTCTCTCTGGTTGTCTGTCTGTCCGTCTGTCTCTCAGTTTCTCTGACTCTCTGTCTGTCTCTCTGGTTGTCTGTCTCTCTCTGTCTTTCTCTCTGTCTGTCCGTCTGTCTCTAAGTTTCTCTGACTCTCTGTCTGTCTCTCTGGTTGTCTGTCTCTCTCTGTCTTTCTCTCTGTCTGTCCGTCTGTCTCTCAGTTTCTCTGACTCTCTGTCTGTCTCTCTGGTTGTCTGTCTCTCTCTGTCTTTCTCTCTGTCTGTCCGTCTGTCTCTAAGTTTCTCTGACTCTCTGTCTGTCTCTCTGGTTGTCTGTCTCTCTCTGTCTTTCTCTCTGTCTGTCTTTCTGTCTCTCTGGTTGTCTCTGTCTGTTCGTCTGTCTGTCTCTCTGGTTGTCTGTCTGTCTGTCCGTCTGTCTCCCTGTCTTTCTCTCAGTTTCTCTGACTCTCTGACTGACTGTCTGTCTGTCTCTCTGTCTTTCTCTCTGTCTTTCTCTCAGTTTCTCTGTCTGTCCGTCTGTCTGTCTCTTTGGTTGTCTGTCTCTCTGTCTTTCTCTCAGTTTCTCTGACTGTCTGACTGTCTCTCTCTCTGTCTGTCCATCTGTCTGTCTCTCTGTCTTTCTCTCAGTTTTTCTGTCTGTCCGTCTGTCTGTCTCTCTGTTTTTCTCTCAGTTTCTCTGACTGTCTGTCTGTCTGTCTGTCTGTCTGTCTGTGTGTCTGTGTGTCTGTCTGTCTGTGTGTCTGTGTGTCTGTCTGTGTGTCTGTGTGTCTGTCTGTCTGTGTGTCTGTCTGTCTGTCTTTCATTAATGTTCTGTTTTTCTGTTTATTAGGAAGTTCCTCCAACTCGATTGACGAGCCATCCACTGCTGATGACAACATTCTCGTGCTCCCTTTTCCTGGTAGGAAACACAAATTAAGCCTTTTTTCCCACCGTAGTTGAGTGTTTAAATACCTTTTTGAAAATAAAACATTAAAACATTAGTGTGATTTATTTAATTTTTTTTAATACTTCAATGATCAGAATCAGAAAGGAGTTTATTGCCACAGTAGTTATGTGGAAGTTGCCTTGGTGATAGGTGCATATGTACACAAAAAAACACAAATAAGAGTATTTATATATGTATACAGGGAAATGTCATGACAATGGAGAGAAAAAAGTGTTACCAATAATATTTGGAGAGATAATAATCATATCATAATACTTTTTACACGTTTTCATTGTAAAACAGAGAAATGTTGTGGGACTTTTGCTTCTGTTTTTGGGGTAGTGCAGTATTGTGAGTCAGCACCACTAGTAATCGGTGTGGGATAGGCCTCAGCATGACAAATCGTCTACACAAAGGGTTGGATAACACAGAAACATTACGTCCTGTTCAAACACACAGCAGACCTTACTAAGTCCAGTGTGCTGTTCTGTACCCGTCCCTTGACTTAAGAAGAGATCATAAAAATGACATTTAAACAGAGAAAAAATAAGATTTTAGTTTCGTTTTAACAACTGTTTCAACAATCTGTTTAAATAATAGCCTTTGTAGCTCCCCTCCAGTTTGAATCTCAAACACAAAGGCGTGTGTAGGACTTGTAGGAGAGTATTTTTAGTTAATTAAAGGATCAGACTACTTCTTCCACTGCTGGTCTAGTGTATTACAAAGCATTCTCACAGGGAATAATCATTAAAACAAACATATCACAAATGAAATATAGCTTGAATAATTGATAAAGTAAGAAAGGTAACTTCTAGCTTTACAAGTCATCGCTTAATTCAATCTTCATGAACATAGATACTAGCTACGCAACTTTATCATCATCCTTTCATCAACCCTGCAGGTAATGAGTGCCACCGGACCTCACTGAGCTAGGACTATTAGTTCTGCTTTGCAAATATCTGACAGTTCCCCTTAGAAATTCTTTATTAAAAAAGTAAATTATCCTCATTTAACACATAACCATTAAATCAACTTACATGGTATAAGTGTCTCTGATGGCACCTTTTCTGTATTGCAATACTCTCACTGGTATGTAATGTATCCGTTAACGTAAAAAAAAATAGCAGAATGTTTTAAAACCTCTTCATTCGTTTGTTTATATCCGTTCACAGGTAGCCAGAGTGTACATTCTGCAGCCCAGACAGAAGATGACCCCTACCTGCTCCTGGAGGACTTGCATTACAACCAGACACACTCAAACACACACTCCCTCACACAGTCAAACACACACTCCGTTGAACACACGCTATCTGATCCACACTCGCCAGCAGAAACACGCGTGCACACGTTGTCCGCCGCGGACACCGAAATGCGCGCAGACATTCTCACAGTTACTGACACACACTTGGTCGCACACACAGAAACAGAAACTGGCAAACACTCGCACGCACACCCTGCCATCTTGGTAGAGCTGCAACAGGTGCCTGTGGTCCAGGCGGCCAACACCGAGAGGTATGAGCCAACAGCTGTGGAATAGATTCAGTGTTTGCTTCAAGGGCAATCGCTGTTATGCTATGAGATGTAATTCACAACACATGTATGGCATAAAACTGCTGATTGTATTACACTCTCATAATCGCATCAGCATTAACTTACTCTTTACTCATAGCTTATATATGAGCAATACTTTATATAAATTGTAAAAATAGATTTGTTTTCATTTTTAAAGATCAGTCCTGTGATCTTGTGTTTTCAGTGGTGCAAAGATGAATCAATTAATCGGTTTGTTGTCAACTAGTAAATTAATCGCCAACTATTTTGATAATCGATTAATCGGTTTGAGTAATTTTTTTTATTAAAACAAAGTACGATTTCTCTGATTCCAGCTTGTTAAATGTGAATATTGTTCTAGTTTCTTCTCTCCTGTGTGACAGTAAACTGAATATCTTTGAGTTGTGGAAAAACAAGACATTTATGTTACGTTATATTGGGCTTTTGGAAACACTGATCCACATTTTTCACCATGTTTGACATTTTATAGATCAAACAACTAATCGATTAATTGAGAAAATAATCAACGGATTAATCAACTATGAAAATAATCGTTAGTTGCAGCCCTACTTGTATCCACACGTTTTACTCTAACGACTGTGTGGAAGCTTGCCTGTATGCCAGCTGTTTTCACTCATTTTTAATAAAACTGAATTAAGTTTCCTTTTCTTCTGACAGCATAATAATAGTTTGTTTTAAAAAAAGAACTGTAAAATATCAGGTTTCAAAATTGTGTTTGTCTACCTGTTTCTCTCCCTCTCCAGTAATGACTTTGATGTGGGTCTGGACCCAGACGTTAGCCTTGCAGACATGTATCGCTGGAAGGTTTCTGCTTATGCTCCCTGCAGCTCCACCTGTACAACAGGTAAACATCAACATACAGTTAACACCAATCTGTCTTCATTTTAGATCGACAAAGTTCAGTTTAAAAGATTGTTGTGAGTTTTGAGAGGCAGTGAGTCGAGCTGGACGCTCCTCTGATTTGCATAAAGCCTGGATTATACTTTATGCAAATGAGGAGCGGGCAACTCAACGCCTCGCTTCTCAAAAGTTGCTACGAAACCCAACGTCCTAACTCAGCTGCACATTCAGTGCACACGTATATGTATGTTGTTGATCTATATCTGCACTCTGTGTACTCTGTGTTGCATGTGTTGCCAGGTATCACCACTAGCTATGCCCTTTGTGTCCGATATGATGGTACTGAAGTGGATGACAGTTACTGCGACTCTCTGACCAGACCTGAGCCCACTCATGAGTTCTGCACTGGGAAGGAATGTCCTCCAAGGTACTTCTTTTACTTACAGACTGACTGGACTAAAACTCTGATGTGAAATTCTTCAGACTTGTCAAAGAAGTGATGATTTGCTTGTGTGAGAGATCAGGAAAGCGGATACATTCAGGTGAGATGGCATATGGACATGTCGAGCTAAGGTTATCTACTAAATTAAACATATAGATATCCACATGTCCGTATTTTTGAATCTACTAAGATCTTAAAGGTCCCACGACATGGTGCTCTTTGGATGCTTTTATATAGACCTTAGTGGTCCACTAATACTGTATCTGAAGTCTCTTTTATATAGGCCTTAGTGGTCCCCTAATACTGTATCTGAAGTCTCTTTTATATAGACCTTAGTGGTCCCCTAATACTGTATCTGAAGTCTCTTTTATATAGACCTTAGTGGTCCCCTAATACTGTATCTGAAGTCTCTTTTATATAGGCCTTAGTGGTCCCCTAATACTGTATCTGAAGTCTCTTTTATATAGACCTTAGTGGTCCCCTAATACTGTATCTGAAGTCTCTTTTATATAGACCTTAGTGGTCCCCTAATACTGTATCTGAAGTCTCTTTTATATAGGCCTTAGTGGTCCCCTAATACTGTATCTGAAGTCTCTTTTATATAGGCCTTAGTGGTCCCCTAATACTGTATCTGAAGTCTCTTTTATATAGGCCTTAGTGGTCCTCTAATACTGTATCTGAAGTCTCTTTTATATAGACCTTAGTGGTCCCCTAATACTGTATCTGAAGTCTCTTTTATATAGACCTTAGTGGTCCCCTAATACTGTATCTGAAGTCTCTTTTATGTAGGCCTTAGTGGTCCCCTAATACTGTATCTGAAGTCTCTTTTATATAGGCCTTAGTGGTCCCCTAATACTGTATCTGAAGTCTCTTTTATATAGACCTTAGTGGTCCCCTAATACTGTATCTGAAGTCTCTTTTATATAGGCCTTAGTGGTCCCCCTAATACTGTATCTGAAGTCTCTTTTATATAGACCTTAGTGGTCCCCTAATACTGTATCTGAAGTCTCTTTTATATAGACCTTAGTGGTCCCCCTAATACTGTATCTGAAGTCTCTTTTATATAGGCCTTAGTGGTCCCCTAATACTGTATCTGAAGTCTCTTTTATATAGACCTTAGTGGTCCCCTAATACTGTATCTGAAGTCTCTTTTATATAGGCCTTAGTGGTCCCCTAATACTGTATCTGAAGTCTCTTTTATATAGACCTTAGTGGTCCCCTAATACTGTATCTGAAGTCTATTTCCTGAAATTCAGCCTTGGTGCAGAATTACAGCCACTAGAGCCAGTCCCACAATGAGCTTTCCTTAGGATGTGCCATTTCTGTGTCTGTAGCTATTGAGGAGAGAGGGGGAGGCAAGGTGGAGGGTGGGGGTGTGGCCTTGACCAACTGCCACTTTGCTCATTTGAAAGCCATGACGTCTCTCTCTCTCTCATGGGTGGGCCAAAAATATCTGGGTGGGCAAAGCAGAGAAAGGGGAGGTAACCTTGCTTGTTATGACCTCATAAGGAGAAGATTCCAGATCGGCCCATCTGAGCTTTCATTTTCTCAAAGGCAGAGCAGGATACCCAGGGCTCGGTTTACACCTATCACCATTTCTAGCCACTGAGGGACCATAGGCAGGCTGAGGGAACTCGTATTAATGTTAAAAAACCTCATAAAGTGAAATGTTCATGTCATGGGACCTTTAAACTAACCTAAACAAAGTAAGGGGGACAAATGAATCAAGGTACAAATCAAAGTTTGGGGATTTTTGTTGCAAATTCAATACATTAGGATTATGTATCTCAAATAAAAGGTGTTAAATTGTATCTGTAATTGTATCTGTTCAATGGTTTTATTTACCAAATATCTCTCAAACTGTATCAAAGACCTGACCAATCTGACCAATCTTGCCACTTTCTCCTCAGATGGGAGACCAGTGGTTGGAGCGAGTGCTCTCGAACCTGTGGCGAGGGCGTTCAGTATCGTACTGTGCGTTGCTGGAAGATGCTGTCGCCCGGCCTCGACTCATCTGTCTACGATTCACTGTGTCTGTCACATGAGCTCCACAAACCAGCCAATAGGAAGGTCTGCCTTGGCCAGAGCTGCGGACCCCAGTGGGAGGTGTCTGAGTGGTCAGAGGTAAGAAGTTTCTGGTAGAGGTTTGTGCAATGTGTCAACATTGATGGCTCGTCTTTACATTTTGATACCATCCAAAGGTTTGATGTCTTGAAATCTGATATTGCTGTGGTCAAAGCAACAAAAAGCATAACATAAAATTAAAGCAATGTCCAATGTTCATCAAGATGTAGAAGTATTGAAACAGTGTGCAGTCGTCATTAACAAAGTCTTGCGTCACAGGATCTGTCTCCACAGCGCTGTGGAGTAAGGTTTTGCTAAACCACAGATACATTCTAGGATAGGAGAAAAGAAAAACGCTCTGGGTTGTTTGCATTTCTTTAAATCAGTCCCAACCGTCTTCGGTGGCGCTTAGTTCCGGACACAGCGACGGTGGCTCTGCAGAATAGTCTCGAAAAGGAACTTGTTTTGGTGGAACATTTGCACCCTGCAAAAGAAAATGCCCCATGCAATATGAAACAAAGTTAACTGTTCACACAATACAATAACGTGAGCTGTATAAATTGGCTGGATGCATGGTTAAACCTCATTTGCTCTTACCAGTTTGTTTACCCTTTGGCATACTGGGATGTTTAATCTGTTAAACACCACCCCTTCTAACTCCGATAGACAACACTTTCAAACAGAGCAGCATTAAATGACAGTCACTACAAAGAAAACAAAGTAGCAGTAGTATTCTGCATGTTTATTAGTCATGGTAACTATATTAATAATCCATCAATTGGTTTGTCATTTTTTATCTAGAATAAATCTCTGCTGTGTAACTTTTTGATATTATTGAACGTCCGTTACATTCGAACCCTTGCCAAATGAGTTGCTACAAAGCTAATTGGACGGGCCGACAGTGTTGTTGTCATTACTTAGAATTCCTCATGGGGACGACAAACTACGCACTATAGCTTTAAATGTGAATATCTTCTAGTTTCTTCTCTCCTCTGTGACAGTAAAATTAATATATTTGAGTTGTGGACAAAACAAAACATTTAAGGACATCATCCTGGGCTTTGGGAACTACTGATCAACAATTTTTTTTACCATTTTCTGACATTTTATAGACCAAACAACTAATAGATTAACCGAGAAAATAATCGATAGATTGATCGACTATGAAAATAATTGTTAGCTGAAGCATTAGTATTGATCTTTGTACATATGTGTGTGCATAATGTATGTGTGTCCCTGTGTGTTTTAGTGCTCGGCGCGATGTGGCTTTCGGGGTGTCCGTACTCGGGAGGTTCGTTGCTCCATGGAAATGAGACTATGTAACAAGTCTTCTCAGCCAATAGAAAGTCAGGAATGTGAAGGGCCGCCCTGTGACAGAAGATGGACAGTTTCTGACTGGGGACCTGTGAGTTTAACAACACACACACACACACACTGAACACACACCAGACCAGGCATTTTGACACTTATTCAAAATTACAGTTTCAGTTTTGCATGTCAGTAAAAAAAATGTCTGTATACGTGCCAGTGCTCCGGTGTGTGTGGAGAGGGAAGGATGGCGCGCGCTGTGATGTGTCGATCGTCGGGTGGGGTAGTGATGTCAGAGGAGCAGTGTGACCAATCACCGCGCCCGCTGGCCATCTATCCCTGTGGTGACAGAGATTGCGCCCCCCACTGGGTCGAACAGGAATGGCAACAGGTAAATGTATAAAGTTTGGGATCTTTCGGATACTGTTAAAACAATACATTCGCAAAGAAACTCCCACACTGTCTGTTGTTTTGCCTGATGAAGGTCTTGTACCGAAACGTTGCCAGCTATTAAATTTATCGTTGCAAGTTAAACAGTGTGCGGGAGTTTCTTTGCAACTTTTGACCTACTCGTCCCCCTCCAACGCACCTGTCTCACGTTATAGATGTGAAGAAGTATATAGATAGAAGTATTTTTTCCTCTGAAAACGATACTTTTAAAATGGTGCCGCACCATTAAGTCCCGTCTGTGTTGTTTCTCCGACAACTCAGACTCTGGCAGTGGCCATGGTGCAGCTAACCTTAGTCTCCTCTGTGTCTTTAGCTGCAGTCCATCCTGGTGTTGGAATCCTTTCCAGTGAAATACAGCCACACTTTGGATTTTAGCTGTCCATTTTAAGCCAGCTACTAGTTAACGGGAGGCTAACGTTACCTGCTGCTGTGTAATGTTAAGCAGTCCCTCCAGAAAAACGCAATTATGCGATCGCATAATTTCAATGCATCATCAGCCAAAGTCCGCATATTTTTGCGGGGGTCGCATTTTTTTTCAAATATGCCGCACTTTCGCCGCATAAATTGCCGATCCCCGCATTTTCTTTGCAAAAAAGTCCCATATATCTTAGCAGTTGAAAAGTTGAAAAATGTTGCGTTTACTTCACACAAGAGCAGCCATTTTTCCCTGTTACCATGGGAACGTTACGAAGGGACGTAATTACACGATGTGAACATCATCGAAGAGCAGGGTGTTGGGGGGGAATCACTTTTTTTTTTCATCAAACTGCAGTTTTTGCAAGTTCCCACAATTTCATCGCATACAATTGCATAAATATCCTGCATATTCCATCGGATTTTTTAAGAAAATATGCCGCATAATCAAGGATTTTTACCCGCAACAATCGCAGGCATTTACATGGCACTGAAATCTGCCTTGTCATTCAGTCCGGTAGATACCGGTCGTTTAGGAACCAGGTTTTGGTACCCAAGCCTAATTGTGTGTCTCTTTAAGATCAGATTCGTATACATACGTTTTCTTGTCTGTGTGTTTGTTGTGTACGTGTGTGCTAGTGTAACGCTACATGTGGGCGTGGTGCGCGGCAGCGTCAGGTGGTGTGTGCTGGGCTGGAAGCTGGTGTGTTCAAAGAGTTTCCAGACACCAGCTGTGACCAAAGCAACAGACCAGAGACCAGCTCGTCCTGCTTCCAGAGACCCTGCTCCAAATGGTTCACCACATCCTGGTCTCAGGTAACTGTCTGTCTGCCTGTCTGACGATACGAAGTGATCACAACGCTTATGTCCCGATATGTAGGGCTGCTCAATTCTGAAATCCCAATCCCAATTATTTTGGTCAATATTGAAATTGTGAATTTTTTACACGTTGCATTTATTGAACTTAAAAAACAGTGAAGCAGTTAAACAAATCAACAGTGAAAACCCCTTGAACGGTGAAGTTTACCGTAATACTTTTCCCGTTGAACAATTTGAATTCCCCTTCAGAACACAGGATAAAAAGGAGTTAACTTGCTTGCTACTTACTTTAAAATGTAATGTGCAAAATAATAATTTTCCTCGTTTTCGTTGTTTTTGTGATCGTCAGAAGCCAAAATCAAAACTGCGACCAAAATTCGATTTATTGCATAGTCCTAACGATAAATTATCGCCATTTTAAACATATTGCGATATTCTGCGATATTGCAATTTGTTAAATTTTTTCCAACTTAAAATTTAGTCCCCCCAAAAAATTTCACTTTGTTTTATCTAAAAAGATACATTTCTCTGTTTGTTCTCTGTTTGCTCATCTCACAGCAAAATATGATTGTCAAAGAAATTCTCATGTGCAGTTTATATTATAAAAGATTGATATGTGGCATCGGTGTATCGGTATTGCCATGTAAAGAATGTATTATAATACTATGATTACACTATGATGTAACCCTGTCTAATTCAGTAAATTAGAGTGTGTGTGTGTGTGTGTGTGTGTGTGTGTGTGAGATGTCTATACATTTTATTATCTTTGCGTTGTAGGTGCAGCTGTGTTTGAACTGTGTGTTTGTAGATTTGATCATCAACAATATGTTAAGACCAATAAAATGTCCTGTTCCCTCATGCTCCCCCAGTGCAGTAAGACCTGCGGGAGTGGCGTCCAGGTTCGGGAAGTGAAGTGTTACCAGGGTGAGGAGCTGGTCACCAGGGGCCACAGCTGCGACTCTGCCCTCAGGCCAGAAGCGAGACAGAGCTGTGAAATCCAGAGCTGTCCGACAGAAGCACCAGGTAAGTGCGGCACATTTACTGTAGCTGATGCAACATTTCAGCAAGCTATCCGCTTAAATGAATTCCCACATGCATTGCTGCAGCAAAGTGTTTTTCTGCAGTGCCTTTTTTTTTTATAAATGAAATCAAGCATTTAGACTTTTTCCAACATGTTTCAGACTTTTGTGGTTGTTGTGTGTCTGTCCAGCAGTAGTCCCGGCAGCATCAGCAGTAGTAGAAGACTCCTGCCAAGACAAACCAACAGCCAACTGTGGCCTGGTCCTAAAGGTGAAACTGTGTTCCCATTGGTACTACAGAAAGGCTTGCTGCCAGTCCTGTAAGGCACCAAGACCCTGAAGTCTTAACTGTAACCTCTCACCTCAAACCCCTTTACACAAACCACTGGTACCAAAGGTCACATTACATTCAATATGGTGCTACACAAAAGCCTGCTGCTAACAATGTAAGGCTTTACGACACTCATTTTAACTTTGTAAAGCCCAGATCAGACCAAAGATTTGCGACCAGACGAGTTGAAACTTGCAATGCGCTGGTCTGCAACGTTCGGAAAGCTGCAAGTTTACACCAATGCAACTAAAGGAGAGGAGTGTATCATCTGCATAAGAACAACCCTTACGTACTTACGTTCTAAGTTCTGACTTTCAGGCTTTTTTGTAGCTGGAAATCATTTGTAGCGTCTTAAAATATGAATGACTAGAATAATAATGAACAGAGTTGCATTTCTAGTAGAGATGAAATGGGGGAAAACAGCATTTTATTTCTCTGATTCACTGCTTTTTTTTCTTCGAATGCCGGTCCCGCTCTTCAGTCACTCTCTAGCTCGCTCGACCACACACCGTGCTCGCAGGCGACCGTTGAGCCTCCGTCTAAAACTCTGCCATTTCGACCAGTTGTCAGTTTGTAACTGACTTGACCTGCTGACTTCTCTATTGAAACAGGTGACGTCCCTTAAATTCTAAAACCAGCCTCTGGCTTTGTTTGAAAAGCTGAGTTTGAGCCGAGCTGAGATGGGCCGGTTCGGTAACCTGACTCCGCCAGATGGATTGCTTCGCATTTGCTCCGCTTATCCATCTCGGAACTTACCGTTGGAGAACTTTTGGGAAGGGGCGAAAATACTGATTAGCTGATTGGATGAACCATCTGTCTATCACCACTTATAGTTGGTGATAGACGGGCCAAATCAACCAATCAGATCAACGAAGCGTATGAAAATACAACCACAAGCCAGGCTACCCCTGCTGCTGCAGGCAAAGCATAGCTCGTTAGCTCAGCAAGCAAGCAACATGTCGGTAAAGGATATTTGCCGTTTGCGTAAAGAGAATTTACAAATAAAAAGACACCTTTTCAGGTTCCCGGTCCATATTCCTAAAGAAGGATCCAAGAGAAAAAAGCTTGAGTGAGCGACTAACAGAATTAGGGCTACCGCTGTCTGAAAATACTGGTTAGCTGATTGGATAAACCATCTGTCTATCACCACCTAAACCACCTCAAAACCAACGCTGATTGGTCGGTCGTTTGGCGAACGGCTCCAAATTTTCTCTATCTCAAGATGCCAGACTGATCTGGGAGTGGAAAACTGGAGCTCGCCAGATCAGGACGCTCTCACGACGCTAGCGGTTCGGACCACTGCAACCTTTTCCTGCAACGCTCTAAAAACGGTTTTTCTCTCGTCGCGAATCTTTAAGTCTGAACTGGGCTCAGCTCTTCCTCCTATCACTGATGTCAAAGGTCAACCAGTGGTCACTGGCGTTACCTCCTACCGGTCAATGTTATACCTTTTTAAATCTTTTTTCCTGGCACCTAGAATTGATTCTCAAAGTAAATTTGTATCATCATCACTTCTAAAGATTTACAGTCAACATTTCTCCAAGTGCTTCCTCAGAGTCATCAGTAAAACAGTTTTGCAGAAAAAGAACAGTTCCTACTCTGTAACTTAAAAGTTCATCGCGAGTACTGAGAGCATAAAACAACGTGCAAGGCTTTAGCCTGCTACGTGTGACCATTTACCCAGCGTGCTACTAAATCTATTCACTGACCACCTCCTCCCCAGACAATGTGAAGGTAGACTAGCTTTAGGACACACTGGGCTTTCTGTTTATCTGTTTCTCTAACTCTAAAATAGACGGAGCAAACCAGTCTTTTGAGAAACATCCTTCATCCAGCCTTTGTTTCCGTCGCACTCACTTTAAAGGAACACGCCGACTTATTAGGAATTTAACTTATTCACCGTAACCCCCAGAGTTAGACAAGTCGATACATACCCTCCTCATCTCCGTGCGTGCTGTAATGCTGTCTGACGGGTCCAGCAGCATCAGGCCAGCACAGAACCTGTAGGTGAATGGTTCCAGTAATCCTACTGCTCCCAATAAAGTGACAAAATAACACCAACATGTTCCTATTTACATGTTGTGATTTGTAGAGTCACAGCGTGTACAAAAAACAACGTAACATGAGACACAGCCGTCTTTTAACAGTAAACAAACCGGGAACTATATTCTCAGGCGGAAGAATATAGTACTTGGGCGGAGTGATATGCTCGCAGCAAGCCTGTCTGAGAATATAGTTCCCGGTTTGTTTACTGTTAGAAGACGGCTGTGTATCATGTTACGTTGTTTTTTGTACACGCTGTGACTATACAAATCACAACATGTAAATAGGAACATGTTGGCGTTATTTTGTCACTTTTGTCACAATTCGGAGCAGTAGGATTACTGGAACCAGTTATCTCCAGGGTCTGTGCTAGGCTAAGCTAATGCTGGAGCCATCAGACAGCGTTACAGCACGCACGGAGATGAGAAGGGTATGTATGGTCTTGTCTAACTCTGGGGGTTACGGTGAATAAGCTAAAGTCCCAATAAGTCGGCGTGTTCCTTTAAGGTTAAAAACCCTCAAGGACTCTTTATCCATCCATCCATCCCTGTGTCCATCACCGCAAGTAACTCCCATCCTATTCCAAAGGTGATGCTACCTAAAGGCGCTGACACACCAAGCCCGATCATCGGCCATCGTCTGGCGAGGTCGGTGACTCGAGTCTGTTCGGTGTGTCCCGTGCAGTCGTCAGTCTGGGGGGATGTCGGCGTTCATTTGGGCCGATTTTGACTTGTTTAATCGGAAGACGGGCAGTCGGGCTCAACGGCCAATCTGATTGGCGGAGTGCTAACCCGGAAAATGACGAGCAGAATGAGCGTGACCAAACGCCTCTCAAAATCTGATGAAAATCTGTTAAACTGACCTTTGTCGATCTGAAACGAAGACGGATTCAGGAACTGCATCACGGCCTATTTATCGCTTAAAATGTTTTCAGAAACACTAACTGAACTATCTTTTGTCAAATACGAGATCGTATTCCGACCGAGTCCCCGTGATGGTCTGGCTTTGAAATTCTGGAGCAGCCAGACCCACGTGACGCGTTCGTCCAATCAGCTGCCGGTTAAAAATGTTTTTAGCGACAATACAGATTAGCGCAGCCTGCTGTTATAGAGATGTATTACATCTCGTGCACGCGCAGAACGTACGCTCAAGTCGGCGTCGCTTCGGTGTGCTCCGAGGCAATTTTTGGACCAACTCGGGGAGGCAGTGGGTCCGACTGGCCGTCGGGTTGGTGTGTCCGAGCCTTAAAGTCTGTAATCTATTCATTCCCTCACTTCTTAAAGGAACACACCGACTTATTGGGAATTTAGCTTATTCACCGTAACCCCCAGAGTAAGACAAGTCCATACATACCCTTCTCATCTCCGTGCGTGCTGTAACGCTGCCTGACGGCTCCAGCATTAGCTTAGCCTAGCACAGATCCTGCAGGTAACTGGTTCCAACTAGCCTGCTGCTCCAAATTGTGACAAAAGTGACAAAATAACTCCAACATGTTCCTATTTACATGTTGTGATTTGTAGAGTCACAGCGTGTACAAAAAACAACGTAACATGAGACACAGCCGTCTTCTAACAGTAAACAAACCGGGAACTATATTCTCAGACAGGCTTGCTGCGAGCATATCACTCCGCCCAAGTACTATATTCTTCCGCCTGAGAATATAGTTCCCGGTTTGTTTACAGTTAGAAGACGGCTGTGTCTCATGTTACGTTGTTTTTTGTACACGCTGTGACTCTACAAATCACATCATGTAAATAGGAACATGTTGGCGTTATTTTGTCACTTATTGGGAGCAGTAGGATTACTGGAACCATTCACCTGCATGTTCTGTGCTGGGCTGATGCCGCTGGAGCCGTCAGACAGCATTACAGCACGCACAGAGATGAGAAGGGTATGTATCGACTTGTCTAACTCTGGGGGTTACAGTGAATAAGCTAAATTCCCTAATAAGTCGGCGTGTTCCTTTAAAGGGTAATTTGATATTTTTTTTTATTCCCTGCGTTGGTGTCCAAGTGACTAACGTGAACAAGAATCTTTGCAACTGGTCCAGTATTTTACGAGAACACTGTAACCGGCAGCCACAAACATAGCTGCAATGTAATCATACGGGACAAATGGGCATCGTCAATTTCCATCTACTCACTGTTTTTGCTCACGTGGTTATTTTGAGTTTCTGACAACATCATGGAAAGGATCCCTACAGAGACAGACCTTTTTGTTAAAGAGTAAGATCCTTTTAGTTTAAGCAGAAACAGCTTCAAAATCAACATGGCCAAACCCACCAGACTCCATGTAAATAATCAGTATTTTTAGTGTGTATAAAGCCAGCCTATTTCCACATGTAAATGGGTGAATTAATGGTTTATTTCAACCAAACCACAGTAGTGATCGTTGGAACAGTGGAAAGACGAACCAAGACGGCTTTTGATAGTTGTATTTTGTTTCTGTCGACTTTAAATGATGAATGTGTTTTACGATGATAAAATTACGGTTTATTTAAATGGAGTTTGGTGATGGCGATGTTTGATGTTAAACAAAAAGGATCTTACTCTTTAACTAACAGGTCGACCTCTGTAGGTAACCTTTCCATGATGTTGTCCGTGGCAAAAACAGCACTTTTAGTGGACGGGAATTGAAGGTGCGCAATAGCCCAATAACTTACATTGTAGCTTGTTTAGTCCGCTTAATACTGGACTAATATCAAAGATTGTTGTTCCCATCAGTCACTAAGACACAAAAACATGGGGAAAAATGGTTTTCAGGTTAAAAAAAGTTACCCTTTAAAGGTGCTATGTTCTGCTAAAGAGAGTGCATACAAAGCACATGACGAGGACAGACTGGACCAGGGATAAAAATGTGTCTTGAGCCCCCTCAGCCTTGGTCCCATCCTGCTATAAACAGCTCCTCCCAACTTTACTGTTGCTCCCTTTTTCAACACGGTACCAAAACAAGCGTGTTGCTTCTTCATAGGTGACAAGCTGATCCATGTCACAGTTCCATTTTGCCATCAAAACGGCAAACCACAGCACATTTTCACTTAGATTCCTTTTGGAGCCCCACATACCTTCATACAACTTTTTTTTTTTCTTCCACAAAGGCAGTAGTACTCCCCAACACCTGGAAACAGACTTCCATGTGGAAAAAAAAAGACTTAAAAGATACCATTCTTGATGCAAAAAAAATGCATATGCAGGTGCAGTAACTTGTGAGAACCTGGTTATATTTCTGTAGACATCTCAGATGTGAGTTCAAGAAGGACTGAAATGAAAGTACCACTTTCAGAAACTGGAGATGCTGGCCTGAGAACAGAAGAATAGTACAAACGCTGCTCAACCCAGAAACAGCTGGTACTGAAACCAACATGGCTGCCGGCGCAAAACTCTCATCTAATCCGATCCGCTGTGTACAGACTGTCCAGAGTGTTTACAGTCGTTACAGTAGTCACAGAACTGCTGCTGTTGTTGTTGTTGTTTTTGCTTACTGTATCACACATAAAGAATAAAAGATCAGCTGTTTTTAAACAAGCATCTGTGTCTGACTTGTAATTGCTGCTTAGACTCGTGAGAGCGTCCTGATCTGGCGAGCTCCAGATCATTCTGGCATCTTGGCCCAGTTTTTCAAAAGTAATCCACTAGGATTTTGGATAACGGATTGGATCAAATCTTGAAAATGGGTTTTTCAAAAGAAAAAACGGATTACATAATCGGATTAGATCACGTAATCCAATCTTGGTTTTGATCCGGATCAAACCTTTAGTTTGGGTTTTTCAGAACTTTTTTGTAGGATTTGGATCACTTTGATCCAAAAAATCGGGATTAAACTGATCCCATCAGAAGGGTGGATTCAGCGTGGATTTCATGCCCAAAATGTAATGAAAACTTTAAAATTTTAATTTTATTTGTCCATCCGTCAGGCTACAGTGATTAGGTAGGCTTTAAGATGATGATTACACGGCACTTCTGCAAAAAGAGACTGAAAGGGCAGAAGCACAGCTTCGTCTGGCAGAGGAACAACTGACTCTGACCAAACTACAGCAAACCAAGGCCAGACTTGAGATCCGCCTCCTAAAGGCTACGCTCAGACAAAGCTGGTCTCTCCACATCAGATGAGGAAGTCTGAAACATTTGACATTAAGTCTTTTTTTTAATTCAATAATTCTATATTTGAAACTTGTTATAAATATCCTCAATGTACAGTGTTTGTTTTGTAGGTCTCAGATGAGCGGACTGCTGGAAGAGGATGGGGTGGGGTTTTTGTCTTGTTTTTAGTTTTTTTTAAATGTGTGTGTTTTCATTTCAAATATGAATAAACTTATATTGACCCCACACTGGCTATTCTACTTGTTGCTCTTTACATATCTATGGTTATACATTGTGATTTCCTATCCTGTTTGAGCACTGGTTATCCAGATTTGGTGATCCTGAAAAGTTCCTATCCGGATCAGATTGATCCAATCCGATGTTGCTTTGAAAAACTGCTTCAAAAGTAAGCTGGATTACGTGATCATGGATCGCAAAAAAAAGGATTACTAAATCCGGATCAATTTTATCCGGATTAAACCTTTTGAAAAACTGGGCCCTTGAGATAGAGAAAATTTGGATCCCTTCGCCAAGCGACCGACCAATCGCAGCAAGTTTTATCCGAATTAGAAAGTATTCCTTCAAGGAAGATGTTTTTGCTCTTCTCCCGACTGGTTTCGGCAAGAGGTTTGATCTGATTGGCTGATTTGGCCTATGGTCTATCACCTATGGTCTATCACCAACTATAGGTGGTGATAGACAGATGGTTTATCCAATCAGCTAACTAGTCTTTTTTCGCCTCCTTCCCAAAAGTTCTCCAACAGAAAGTTCCCAGATGGATATGCGGAGCAAATGCGAAGCGATCCATCTTGCTGCTACCCTTGGTGACAAACACTGGACTGACCCTTGAACTGTATGTAGTGCAGGCCTGAAAAGTGAAGCCAGTGCTGAAGTGGCTTAAACCTGCATTATATCTAATTTCCAGCAGGGGGCGGTGCCACAAAAAAAAAGAAGTCTGTCTCTATAGAAGACAATGGGAAAATAACCCTACTTCCCACTTGATTTATAGTGAGAATACACATTACTATTATTATCTATACACATTTTCATATTGAGTTTATGGTCTCAATCGCTTCTTTCCAGTCTTCTTACAATACAGCATGATGTTAATTTGGTAAATTATGGTCCCATTCATTTTAAAATGGACAATAAAGCAGGGGATGCTTTAGGGGCGTGGCTACAAACCGACCTGTCAATCATGACAGAGGCTTAGCGATGCTAACCATGACACTGTGGACATGAACTTGTTTTGGGTGTTGTCCCATTTTTTTATCTTAGACTTTTACCCCTCTCACTGTGTTTTCACTTCATCAAACCTAATCGGAACTAGGGCTGGGCGATATATCGATATTAATATCGATATCGTGATATGAGACTAGATATCGTCTTAGATTCTGGATATCGTAATATCGTGATATGACATAAGTGTCTGTCCCTGGTTTTAAAGGCTGCATTACAGTAAAGTGATGAACTTTTCTGAACTTACCAGACTGTTCTAGCTGTTCTATTATTAATGATTATTTATCTAAAATCTAAGTGTGAAGATATTTTGCGAGAGCACCTACTGTCAACTCTAGAATATATCGCCGCAATATCGATATCGAGGTATTTGGTCAAGAATATCATGATATCTGATTTTCTCTATATCGCCCAGCCCTATATTAGAAAATATGGGACGTAGAAATAAGCGCTAAAAATGTGTAGAAGAAAAATATAACAATTTAAAACGTTGGAAAAAACTAAAACAAACTGAAAAAAAGGCCTCAAAAACGTTGAAAAGGTTGACGGGAAGACAACACAAGGGTTAATCAGAATTTATGTTTACATTTTATTGTTATTTGAACAGATGAGCATTGAACCAGGTGAATAAACCTGTTTTATTATTTATTCATTTGATTTTGCAACTGTTCACTGAAATAGTCGGTTTCTATGAAACCACATGTGGCATGTCATATTTGGCTTTGACTGAACATTTGCTCTCACTTTGCGGAAAAAATATCGGGATATATATCGTATATCGATATTCAGCCAAAATATATCGGGATATGACTTTTGGTCCATATCGCCCAGCCCTAATCGGAACCCTTTTGTCGCCTAGTTTGATCTTATTTAGTGTTCTGTCAACCAAGCTAGCGCTAGCGTTAGCTGGCAGCATAAGGGAAAGTTTGCTTATTTTCAAGCAGCTCTGTGTACTGACGAACAGCACCAGTACACGGAGGTCTGAGTTTACCCACCAGTAGTCTATATCCACAACGTTCCTCTTCCAGGATTGCTCTTGTTCTGCTCGAAATTCTGTTCACATGTCACTCTTTAGAAGATTTAAATGGACCCAAAAACACATTACATGTCATTTTAGCTGACGCTTTTATGCAAAGCGACTTACAATTCCTACATATCAGAGGTCACACACCTCTGGAGCAACTAGGGGTTAAGTGTCTTGCTCAGGGACACATTGGTTGATGTATCTCAGTGGGAATCGAACCCGAGCCTACCACACCAAAGGCATGTGACATATTCACTGCGCCATCTGATTGACGGGTCCTAAAGCATCCCCTGGTTTATTCTCAATTATAAAATAAATGGGACCATAATTAACAAAATGAACATCATGCTGTATTGAAGAAGACTTGAAACTAGCTATTGAGACAATAAACTCATTATGAAAAGGTTTACTGAGGTAATAAATCAAATGAGAAGTACGCTCATTTTCCCATAGGCTTCAATAGGAATGGACTTCATTTTGGAGCCTGCTGGAAAGTAGACAGAATGCAGGTTTAAAAGTTGCCTTGCCACACGTATTTCATTACTTTGTGGCAATGTCTGAAGTTCTACCATGGACTCTGTAAAAACAATTTCTTGGAAAAAAATGCCTTGGTTACCTTGTTTCAAGCCATTCTAGCGTGGTATAGAAAGCCTGCAGGAAGACTCAGCTCGATTTGTGCCAGTTCTCATTAATATTCAACAAGCTTAGCTGTTTGAATCTGATTGGTTAACGGCTAGCCAATGAGAGCCTGGCTATTAGCATCCTTTACCCAGCGCAACTGGGCGAACTCATGAATAGTAATGAGCTCAGGCAGTATGATGTCAGACTGACCAGCTTTTGTGATTGGTCTGATTTCTCCTCTTTTGTTCAGTGGCTAGAGCTAGCAGAGGAGGTAGCAGTTCATTTTCACATTCACAACATAACAAAAACACATATGGACCTGACATATTTCAAAAAATACATGTAAAAATGGTTTTGTGTGGCAGGGCACCTTCTTTTTACAGTCCATGTTACAACAGGTGACTCTCTTCCCATCACCGGCAGCAACCACACAGAGTAAAATGCTAGGAGTCCATTTAGACTAGAGACTAGATATGTTGTGATCAAGAAGGCTTTTAATACACAAGGGTTAAAGACGGAACAACTAACACCAGTCACACTGTGTTAAGACACACACACACAGTGACCCTTATTAGCTTAGAACTACTTCCACGGAAATAGTTGTTTCATATTGCTTATCTCCTGTCTTTGTTTCTGCACAGCGTTCCTTCTTTTCGAAAGAAATGCTGATGTGTGAGGTGACATCTACAGTGGGCGGTCAGAGATCTACAGCATGGTTACACAGCTTTAGATTCACAGCAACAATGTTCATGCACAAAACGGTTGTTTAACCATTAATACATAGTTGAATGATATTACATCATAAGGCTTGTAGGGAAAATGTGGGGAAATAGAGCCGCGAAGTTCCTCCCTCTTCGGGTGGAGCTCATCATGGGACCTTATTTCGGAAGAAAATATGCTCAGTAGTGAATGGAGAGAGACAATTTTTTTTTATCCTGTTTAAATTGAGCCATGAATTACACATATGAGTTTGTCGTAGTGCCACTTAATTTTGTGTGAAAGCGCTCAGTGAACTACATACTGTATTTCATCTTGCACAATTTGCTTGCTCGCTAGCTTAGCTAGCTAGCTTAGCTCTGTTCCACAACACATAAAGTTATCTCACCTGATGTGTTTTATCGGCCGAGAAGCGAAAGAACGAGCAAGATCCGTAGCTCGCGTGAGTAACGTTACATCCCGGTACTAAACACATCGGCATCGCAGTTTCAGAGAGACGTCACTTATGCGACTTTTGGGTGAGTAGTTTCCATAGGTAGTTTCTCTAATTACGTGTTCTCACAGTCTTCTACTTCAACAGTTTAACGACAAACTAGACTTTTCTTGACTTGCTAAATTATCTTTTAAAATTGACAAAACATCACGTGTGTGTAATTCATCGCTCAATTCAACGGAATAAAAAAAAAAAGAAATATTTGACTTCTCGTTCACCAACTTTACGTATTCTTTCTGAAATAAGGGAAACGTTCAATCTCAAAATGTTTCCTCGGAACGACTTAGAGGTACAGTACAGGCCAAAGGTTTGGACACACCTTCTCATTCAATGCGTTTCCTTTATTTTCATGACTATTTCATGACATGAGATTCTTACTGAAGGCATCAAAACTATGAATGAACACATATGGAATTATGTACTTAACAAAAAAGTGTGAAATAACTGAAAACATGTCTTATATTTTAGATTCTTCAAAGTAGCCACCCTTTGCTTTTTTATTAATAAGAGAAATAATTCCACTAACTAACCCTGACAAAGCACACCTGTGAAGGTAAAACCATTTCAGGTGACTACCTCATGAAGCTCATTGAGAGAACACCAAGGGTTTGCAGAGTTATCAAAAAAAGCAAAGGGTGGCTACTTTGAAGAATCTAAAATATAAGACATGTTTTCAGTTATTTCACACTTTTTTGTTAAGTACATAATTCCATATGTGTTCATTCATAGTTTTGATGCCTTCAGTGAGAATCTACAATGTAAATAATAATAATAATAATAATAATACATAAGTTTTATATAGCGCTTTACATGGAACTCAAAGACGCTTTACAAACAAAAGAAACAAACAAACAAACAAACAAGATAAGTAAATTATGGATAGGCCAATTGAAACAAGTGAGTTTTGAGCAGTTTTTTATAGGTGTTCAGTGAGTCCGAGTTTCTGATGTGGGTGGGGAGTACTTTGAAGAATCTAAAATATAAGACATGTTTTCAGTTATTTCACACTTTTTTGTTAAGTACATAATTCCATATGTGTTCATTCATAGTTTTGATGCCTTCAGTGAGAATCTACAATGTAAATAGTCATGAAAATAAAAAGGAAACTCATTGAATGAGAAGGTGTGTCCAAACTTTTGGCCTGTACTGTACATTTTCTCTCGTTCGTTGGGCGTGTCTCTCGTTTATTGGGTGACACCCAATCAGCACAGACTAGTCTTTAAACAAGGAATAAAAAGGCGGAGCGCTCGCGCACACAACAGGGTGTTTAACGCACCCCCGTTTTAGTTTTAAATGAAACGTGTTGCTACGTTTTGTCGGGGCTGAAGGTGGCTCCACCGGAAGGGGCGGGACTTCGCCTCTCTATGGGGAACAGCTGGAAGACAAGGTCACATGAGTACAGCCAGGAGGTGGGATCCCAGGGGTTCAGTTCAGTTTTCTTACTACATTACATAAAAGCTCCTGCTCAGGCAGCAACAGAAGTGCGTCAGCCCTTTTTGGGAAACTACTGGCTGCAGGCTCAAAGTGGGAGTTGGCTGAAACTGAGGATGAGGTTTCTTTTTTGTTTTATTGTCGTGTTTACGAGGACTTAAAAAGGAGAAATCTGGACGATTTTTACCTGAATCTTGATCGCTAGATGTCTCCGAGTACTGTCGACCAAAATCGGTGCTAGCAAACTGGAGTACAAACTTTGAATTCAAACAGTTTCTTCCCAATGTCGGAGTTGAAAACGCATCTTTGTGTCACGTAAGGGCCCTGTTCGTGTTGCAAAAGACATTTTATTTGCATTTTGTGTCTGTTAAGAGGCGCAAAGGCACTCTTTAGAACATGCCCCAACAACTGGACTTTTAGCTAACTGGGAGCTCTAGACGTAGCTGCAGCTACTCCAGTTTGCTAGCACCGATTTTTTTTTCTTATCGACAGTACTCTGATACATCTAGCGATCAAGATTCAGGTAAAAAAATGTTCTCCTTTAAGAGATGTAGTTTTTACTAAAAATGAACTTCTATTTATGATTTACGGTGATTTCTTCGGGCTTTATGATTATGAACAAATCGGAGCTTGGGAAAGAAGATTTTGTTTAACAACGAGCTGTAAAATAACCGGTGATTTTGTGAAATTTAATGAAATGGTTGAACGCTGCAACTGACATTTTGGTGTCTCGTGAACCCCCCCTGAGGGGTTGGGCACTTTGTGTGCAAGACACGGAAATAAAAGACAAATAAAAGACAATAACAGACAATAACAGACAATAACAGACTAAGGGTGCAAACACACAGGGAGTGGTGAGATGTGAGCTCCGGTTTATGTTCATTGAGAGGCAGCAAATCTTTGATGAGGATAGTTAGAGGCCTCTAAAGGCTCGGACACACCAACCCGACGGCCGACTGTTACATTACATTACATGTCATTTAGCTGACGCTTTTATCCAAAGCGACATACATTTGCTATATATGTCAGAGGTTAAAGTGATGGTTCGGAGTAATTTCACCCTAGGGTCCTTTGCACCATGACCTCGAAAAAAACACCCCTCCAGAAGCTTTTTTCACCTGGGTCTAACATTGGGAGAGTTAGCGTAGAGTAGCGTTATCAGCTGAATAGCTTATTAGCCCAGGGGCTAGTGGACCCACGTTCAAAAAAGCTTTTCGGGGGGTGTTTGGCTCGAGGTCATGCTGCAAAGGACCCTAGGGTGAAATTACTCCGAACCATCACTTTAAGTGTCTTGCTCAGGGACACATTTGTTAATGTATCGCAGTGGGAATCGAACCCAGGTCTCCCGCACCAAAGGTATGTGTCATATCCACTGCGCCATCACCACCCGTGACCGTCGGAAGAAAAGCCAGTCGGACGGATCAGTCGGCTCCCGTCTCTCAAAAAAGTGCCTCGGACCACACCGAAGCGGCGCCGACTTGAGCGTACCTTCTGCGCGTGCTCTAATCTGTATTGTCGGCCAAAAAATAAAAAAAACCCGGAAATGACGGAATATGTCTCTAGACCTCGTAAACACAGAGCACGCTGTCGTCAGTCGTCGTTTTCATCAGAGAGAGTTGATAGTAGTCAGGAAGGATCGTTGTTG